>CM042422.1:8456405-8617984 GCA_023634145.1 Thymallus thymallus
CAACTGCGAGTGACGGAATCTAAAAGAAAAATCCAGAAAATCACATTGTATGATTTTTAAGTAATTAATTTGCATTTTATTTCATGACATAAGTATTTGATACATCAGAAAAGCAGAACTTAATATTTGGTACAGAAACCTTTGTTAGCAATTACAGAGATCATACATTTCCTGTAGTTCTTTACCAGGTTTGCAGGGATTTTGGCCCACTCCTCCAGGTTTCGGGGCTGTCGCTGGGCAATACGGACTTTCAGCACCCTCCAAAGATTTTCTATTGGGTTCAGGTCTGGAGACTGGCTAGGCCACTCCAGGACCTTGAGATGCTTCTTACGGAGCCACTCCTTAGTTGCCCTGGCTGTGTGTTTCGGGTCGTTGTCATGCTGGAAGACCCAGCCACGACCCATCTTCAATGCTCTTACTGAGGGAAGGAAGTTGTTGGCCAAGATCTCGCGATACATGGCCCCATCCATCCTCCCCTCAATACAGTGCAGTCGTCCTGTCCCCTTTGCAGAAAAGCATCCCCAAAGAATGATGTTTCCACCTCCATGCTTCACGGTTGGGATGGTGTTCTTGGGGTTGTACTCATCCTTCTTCTTCCTCCAAACACGGCGAGTGGAGTTTAGACCAAAAAGCTCTATTTTTGTCTCATCAGACCACATGACCTTCTCCCATTCCTCCTCTGGATCATCCAGGTGGTCATTGGCAAACTTCAGACGGGCCTGGACATGCGCTGGCTTGAGCAGGGGGACCTTGCGTGCGCTGCAGGATTTTAATCCATGACAGCATAGTGTGTTACTAATGGTTTTCTTTGAGACTGTGGTCCCAGCTCTCTTCAGGTCATTGACCAGGTCCTGCCGTGTAGTTCTGGGCTGATCCCTCACCTTCCTCATGATCATTGATGCCCCACGAGGTGAGATCTTGCATGGTGCCCCAGACCGAGGGAGATTGACCATTTTCTAATAATTGCGCCAACAGTTGTTGCCTTCTCACCAAGCTGCTTGCCTATTGTCCTGTAGCCCATCCCAGCCTTGTGCAGGTCTACAATTTTATCCCTGATGTCCTTACACAGCTCTCTGGTCTTGGCCATTGTGGAGAGGTTGGAGTCTGTTTGATTGAGTGTGTGGACAGGTGTACAGGTAACGAGTTCAAACATGTGCAGTTAATACAGGTAATGAGTGGAGAACAGGGGGGCTTCTTAAAGAAAAACTAACAGGTCTGTGAGAGCCGGAATTCTTACTGGTTGGTAGGTGATCAAATACTTATGTCATACAATAAAATGCAAATTAATTATTTAAAAATCATACAATGTGATTTTTTGGATTTTTGTTTTAGATTCCGTCTCTCACAGTTGAAGTGTACCTATGATAAAAATTACAGACCTCTACATGCTTTGTAGGTAGGAAAACCTGCAAAATCGTCAGTGTATCAAATACTTGTTCTCCCCACTGTAGGTACTTTATTGATCCCCCGGGGGGGAAATTTCATTGTCAAGCAGCTACAACAAAACACAGGGCAGGTGCAAAATGCCACAACGAAAGTACACAAAAGACAGATACACGGTACATGATACATAGAGCGGCAGTATGAAAAAGTATAGAAATACAAGATATCTGGAGTGCAAAAAATAAAAGCTATATAAAGACTTTGCATAGTATTGGTGGTTGGCTGAAAATGTACAGTATACATTGGTGGATGTTGGATGGTTAACTATACTATACAGGTCGATGGCAGAGAAGTACTTCAGTAGCTAAAAATGCGTATGATATGAGCGAGGGTAATAATAGTTTAATTAATAGACAGACTGGGTAAATAAACAGGTAAGTGAAAATTTTGCATGGTTAAATTAGCTGTACAGTTAAGTATACAGTTATATTTACAGATAAGTGAATACTTGCATGGTTACACAAACTGTACAGGTAAATGACAGGAAGAGATACTTTAATAGCTAAATGTGTGTATGATATCATTTGGGGTAATAATAGTAATTCCCTTAAAATACAGTCCTTAAAGCGCAGGGTTTAAATACAGACATCTGCACGTATTGCACATTCGATATACTAAAAGCAATGAGAAAAGGTGCAATTGACAGGATACTAATATGCATTCCTGAGTGAATGCCTACGTAAGTTAGGTCCAAGAGTTACTAGCAATATTGCACGTGATATGATATAACAACTGTACACGAATATGTATATACAGACCTGCATGAATAAATAGGTCCTGAGTGAATGAGTGTTGACGGACCAGAGTTACTCACGGATGGATGCATAATTGTTAAACTAGGTCCTAGCACCCCAACAGTTCCAGATCTATGTTGCCGACGGCACGGCACCCTGGTGAGGCATTATATAGTCGCCGGCAGGAAGGACCTCCTGTAGATAGATAGATGCTTGACAAAGAAATCCCTCTGGGATCAATAAAGTATCTATCTATCAAATCAAATTTTATTTGTCACGTGCGCTGAAAACAACAGGTGAAATGCTTACTTACAAGCCCTAACCAACAGTGCATTTTTTTAGTAAAAATAAAAATAGTATTAGATAAACAATAGATAAGTAAAGAAATAAAAAACGGTCTGAAATAATTAATTATAAACCCACCACACTAAAAAACAGTTACTGTTCATTGAATCATTTAAGGAAGAACTGCAGTTATTATAGTCCTGTAATATATCTTATTATGTAATAGAACCAATCATTGGATACAGTCCCATACCACCTTAAATGTAATGAATGACATGCATCAATCACAGGACCGTAAGATCTGTTGAGTTCTTGAAGCACTGCAACAGCTGCTGACCAACCACACCATTGGTACTCATTAAAAACTGATGAATCAATACATCATGATATGTTAAGGAATATAGATATTATGTAGGGTAATAAAGCAAACGTTTAGAGATACCCAACCAATCACTGATGACTAGGCATTCTACAGTCAACACACCATGCAAAGACCAACAAGGAAGTTAGAGAAAGTTAACAGTTTTCCTAACTTAATCATGCCATTAATCACATGCAACAGATACAAAGCATGAACAGGAGAAAGTAAGAAATCATTACAAAACCTACCATAGTGGAGGTTGGAGAGTAGGAGAAGGAGTATTCCCTGTATGGAGAAACAGGAGAAGGGACCACCAGACATATCTTTAAGGCATTGTATGACTGTTTCCTCTGGCTGTATGTCCTTATCTATCACTGTCACTGGTAGCTAGCAGTTGACCAACCAAAACACACAGAGAAGAAAGAGTAGAGAAGAGAAAGAGCAGAGACTTCCTTTAGATGAGGGCTGCTGTTCTATAAAATCATTCCTGTATGTTAGTTGAAAAGGAAGTCACATTCTATAGTTGCTCTCAGTAAATCCCCCTTCACTCAGCTTGAGAGTTAGATGATGAGGCGTGGGTGTGTTTGGGGTCTGACACTGTGTTGATCAGTCTGATGGTGGTGGTTTTGGAGCCTGTGTTATCTAGCTACTATTGGTTGTGTGGTTAACGGTCATGGTGTTTCACAGATACTGGTAGCTTTATTACTTTATGAGCAGACCACTCAAAGTTACAGAGAGAAAAAGGAGGGAGAGAGAGAGGGCTCGGGGGAAGAGAGAGAGAGAGAGAGATAGAAAGTTGGGGAGAGATTAATAGCGGGGAAGGGTGTTAGAGAGAGCGAGCGAGAGAGAGAGCAAGAATATCATAAGTGTGTGTGCATTTTCATCTAGGCTTCATATCCCTGCAGAAGTGTTTGCATGACTTCTTCTGCACGCTCATAGGCCAGTGTGGCTGAGGGACATGAAACACCTGCCAACTTTTTCGGAAGGTAGTGTGTCCCATGTTACTGACAAAGGCCCCCCTTCTACGTTTCAGGTACCATCTTGTGGTGATGTCACTTCCGGCGACTTGTGGTCTCCGTGGCAACCTCTTTTTCTTTCTCAAGAGCAGTGACAATGAACTGGCGGTGGGTCGGTCGGTTTTGTCAGTCGGTCGAAGCATTTATGTTATATTCTTAAAGATTCAATGGGTATATACAGTGGGGAGAACAAGTATTTGATACACTGCCAATTTTGCAGGTTTTCCTACTTACAAAGCATGTAGAGGTCTGTAATTTTTATCATAGGTACACTTCAACTGTGAGAGATGGACTCTAAAACAAAAATCCAGAAAATCACATTGTATGGTTTTTAAATAATTAATTTGCATTTTATTGCATGACATAAGTATTTGATCACCTACCAACCACCCTCCTGTTCTCCACTCATTACCTGTATTAACTGCACCTGTTTGAACTCGTTACCTGTATAAAAGACACCTGTCCACACAGTCAATCAAACAGACTCCAACCTCTCCACAATGGCCAAGGCCAGAGAGCTGTGTAAGGACATCAGGGATAAAATTGTAGACCTGCATAAGGCTGGGATGGGCTACAGGACAATAGGCAAGCAGCTTGGTGAGAAGGCAACAACTGTTGGCGCAATTATTTGAAAATGGAAGAAGTTCAAGATGACGGTCAATCTCCCTCGGTCTGGGGCACCATGCAAGATCTCACCTCGTGGGGCATCAATGATCATGAGGAAGGTGAGGGATCAGCCCAGAACTACACGGCAGGACCTGGTCAATGACCTGAAGAGAGCTGGGACCACAGTCTCAAAAAAAACCATTAGTAACACACTACACCGTCATGGATTAAAATCCTGCAGCGCAAGCCAGGTCCCCCTGCTCAAGCCAGCGCATGTCCAGGCCCGTCTGAAGTCTTCCAATGACCATCTGGATGATCCAGAGGAGGAATGGGAGAAGGTCATGTGGTCTGATGAGACAAAAATAGAGCTTTTTGGTCTAAACTCCACTCGCCGTGTTTGGAGGAAGAAGAAGGATGAGTACAACCCCAAGAACACCATCCCAACCGTGAAGCATGGAGGTGGAAACATCATTCTTTGGGGATGCTTTTCTGCAAAGGGGACAGGATGACTGCACCGTATTGAGGGGAGGATGGATGGGGCCAGGTATTGCGAGATCTTGGCCAACAACCTCCTTCCGTCAGTAAGAGCATTGAAGATGGGTCGTGGCTGGGTCTTCCAGCATGACAACGACCCGAAACACACAGCCAGGTTAACTAAGGAGTGGCTCCGTAAGAAGCATCTCAAGGTCCTGGAGTGGCCTAGCCAGTCTCCAGACCTGAACCCAATAGAAAATCTTTGGAGGGAGCTGAAAGTTCGTATCACCCAGCTACAGCCCCCAAACCTGAAGGATCTGTATGGAGGAGTGGGCCAAAATCCCTGCTGGAGTGTGTGCAAACCTGGTCAAGAATTACAGGAAACATATGATCTCTGTAATTGCAAACAAAGGTTTCTGTACCAAATATTAAGTTCTGCTTTTCTGATGTATCAAATACTTATATCATGCAATAAAATGCAAATTAATTACTTAAAAATCATACAATGTGATTTTCGTTTTAGATTCCGTCACTCACAGTTGAAGAGTACCTATGATACAAATTACAGACTTCTACATGCTTTGTAAGTGGGAAAACCTGCAAAATAGTCAGTGTATCAAATACTTGTTCTCCCCACTGTATAATTAAGTCCAAAAATGGATGTATCAATGACAGATTGTACCTTTTAACTCACACATTGTGGAGCCTAAGATCTATACTGGGCTGAAAGGTGGTTTGACCAAATTAGGTTGTATGGAAACATTTACAATGACAGCATCCATTTACTGTTAGAAATCACTCATTATATCTGGTGGATAAAAAATAGTTTATTAAAGTCCATTTACTGTTAGAAATCACTCATTATATCTGGTGGATAAAAAATAGTTTATTAAATGCAAAGATAATTTAAAAGTACAGTCATTAGAATAAAACGTGAATAATACTTATAATATTTAGTAAATTAATATGTTATTCTATCATCAGAATTGTCACAGTGCGTAGTTAAGGGACAATAGTGACATCCTTTTTATTTAAACTGTTAATCCTTAAACAGTTCCCAAAAATAACAAAGGAGAGTCTAACAAAAACACAGTGACTTACTTGCTCTCTGCAACAACGACTCAGACAAGCAGGAACAATGATCCACACACAGGTGGATGTGTGGGGAGCTTAAATACAATCCCCAATCAGTGACAACCTTGTACAGCTGTCTCTGAGGATCATTTCTCCCCTAGTTAGGGTGTGAGGGCTTGATTGTGGCACTTCCACTCCCCCTGGTGGGAGTAAGAGGCTATTACAACAACCAAGCCCTTACAAGAATGACAGACACAATGATTGAAAGATAATACATTTTAATACATTTACAACAAAACAATACAATTCAATCGATAATATAAAGTAGATACAATTGCTGTATCTGAAGATAAGATCCATTATCATTTCAATATATAATTAAACAAAGCTCTAACAGTAAAGACAACTAAACCAAGCTTAAGTAAAATATATATGTTAGTAAATAAAATAAGAAAAACATCCTTAATGTACAAGGTGTTATTGTGTTATTGTGTGTGTGTGTGTGTGTGTGTGTGCGTGCGCGTGTGCGTGCGTGCGTGCGTTGAGCATAATCCATGTTCCTGGGTCCTCCTCTGATGGTGTTTCCTCCATCTCTCCTTCCATCCTTCCCTCCATGTACCCATCCCTCCATCCCTGCATCCCTGCCCCCTCAAGGACCTGCAACAGATCAACACACAAAGTTGTTAAGGACATGCAGTCAAACAAACTCTTAAGAATCAAACAAAGAGACATACTTTAAATAGATACATTATACTTTGATATCAGAGCATTAGTTCCATATTAGTATCATAATAAATATCAATAGTATACGACTATAATTAGTATTACCTGGGGCTGTGCCTGGCTTCACTTGAGAATAGACTGAATCTGCATCAGATGGGGTGTCTAATATCTCTACTTAGTCTTAGTATGCTAGTCATATTAAACATGTGAAGAACAACTGCAACAACAACTAACTGTATTCATGCTAAACTTAACATACAGTATACAGTACCATTGTCATTATTGTCTGAGGGAGAGATTGTATCGTAGATGTTAGAGTCACCTGTTGGTCAAAGAAGAGAGAGAAAGATGAGTTGGTTGGTTTTCCCTCAGTTTGTCTGGGGACATAGAGAACGGTAACATGTTGTATACAAAGTGGATGGTGAAAAGTCAGTGTGTGACGTTACAGAGAGAGGAGAGTGACAGTGGTCTGGGCTGAGAGACTGACCATACTGCAGACTTGTGTACACAGCATCAGGAACCCGGCCCTGGGTATATCCTTGGTCCTGTTGGGGGTCCAGGTTGGTGCTCTGGGGCTTGGGGGGCCTACAGGGAGAGAGATAGTCATGAAACACACACATTATATTTTACTGTATGAAAAGGAACATAGTTGAAAGACAGATGTACTCACGATAATGTCATGTTGCAACAGAAACCTGTAATGAGAAATGCATACTATTCTATCAGGTGGTATCTGTTTTGAACTTTATTCATTAGAAATGTTTCTCCTAAACATGAAATGAGAAATGATAAAAGTCTCACCTTTGGCATTTTTATATGGACACAGCAGTACCAGGAGGACGGCCAGTAGAACACCAGCAACAACCAGGCCCACAACCACTCCTACTAGGACTGATGTAGAGGGTCCAGGAGTTACGCCTGGAGAGAGAACAGCAAATCACCATCAGACTCTGAGGTTGTTGTAGAAAATAAATTAAGTAGTGGAAAATGTGAAACAGTCCTGTAGATTCATTATATATATATAACTGACTTGAGATCAGATGACCAGCCTGAACTTGCAACTCCAAACCTTCAGTATGCTTGTTAACATTGCAATTCACTGATGACAACAGATATTATGAAAAGGTCATGTGATGATAACCGTTGTCTCACCTCTCACTGTCACCCAACTCTCTGGGGATTCTCTGTTATTAGATGTACACTTATAGAAGCCTTCATCTGACTTGGATACTGCAGGGATGGTCATCTCTCCTGTGGTCTCATTCTTGATGAGTACTCCATCTTTGTAGAAATCAACCTTGGGTTTTATATTCTGATATCTATGTGTACAGCGCAGAGTCACAGAGTCTCCCTCAGTCATGGGATAGGCAGGGCTCTCCAGGATCAGAGGGCCATCTATGTAACATAATATATAAATAAAACTGTACATCTGGAGTAATCATATATCAACATCTTATTAGCTTGTATTTTATGATATACAATCAACCAGTAACATAATTGAACATCGTTATCATACATTGAAATGTAAAAAAGGTTAGTGAATGTTGTATAATAGACATACCTTCCACTGTGATGTTGACAGCATTACTGTACTCTCCTGATCCAGACTCACACCAGTACACTCCAGTGTGACCTGTATATGTGGACCTGATGGTACATGTAGACCCTGCTATTGATCCCCAGTAAAGGCCACACCCTGACATCACTCCTCTCTCTCTGTATCTCTTCAGTATCAATCCAGTAGAGTTCACCTTCTCCTCACAGCTTAGTGAAATGGATGTATTTGTAAAGTGTTGAGTTCTGTTGGGTCTTGTTTTGAGAGACACTGACGGTTGTGGATCTGAAACAAAGAGTGACAGAGTCCAACTTATAGTTATATATACACATGAGGGTGACTTATGATTAAATGCAGTTTCAATGTAGTTAGTTACCTCCTGACCAGGAAAACTGAGGTTCACTATAGAGTGTGTTATAGACTGGGTCTCCTCTCCCAGCTCTACACACATATCCTCCTGTGTGATTAGGACCAGTAGGGTTCAGAGTGTAGGAGCCTTCAGTAGTCCCATAGCCAGATAGAGTCTCTACAGAGTAGGACTTGTCTGATAGAGAGGGTAACCCAGCTGTGTAGGGAACAGTTCGGTACCAGAAGAACCTCCAGCCTGTAGATGACTCTTTAACCCCACAGCTCAGAGTAACTGAGTCTCCAGGGTTCAGCCACTGAGGAGAGACACTCAGGACAGCTTGGGGTTTAGCTGTTATGAAGGAGATGACATGATTAAATGTTCAGTCTTTAATTAAATCCTTTTAGTTCAAAGTTTTTTCCCATTTTTGTGTTATTGTACTGTACCTTACCCAAAAATCAAACTATAGTTGTATTCCATCATTGATCTCACTGTCTGCTATTTGACTTCATCCCTTTGGTCTTTTTATCACTATTCTGTCTTATAATCCCATAAAATCAGAATAATATATTAACAAGATATTATCCTTCTCAACATTTAAGTAAGTGATGGTTATGTTATTAAACTCACCAGTAACCATGATGGTGAGAGATGAGCTGAGATATGTCCTCTGGGGCCGGCTCGTCCTTTTCCCCTCACACTGGTACTGACCAACCTGGTCAGGAAGATAGATGTTGATAGTTTTACTGGTCAGACTGGGAAAATGTTGGTTGTCTTTGTGCCAGCGGTACGTCCAGTCTCTGTAGCCTGATATGTCACACTGCAGAGTGACTGTCTCTCCGGAGTAGAGGGGACCCTGAGGATAGACACTCACTGAGGCCGTGGGCAGATCTGTGGAAACAGTTATATATGAAGACAAATGCAGTCAGAGCACAAATCTCTCCAACGTATGATCAAACTTATGTAGGTAGTACTGTAACTATTATTTTTACATTCATACTAACACACAGACAATGTCTACATGATTGATATATATTTATTAAAAACAATTTATTGAGTTAAATGAAGACAAATGCAGTTTGCGCACAAATCAGTGAAAAGTATGATCTTAGTACCGTACACCATATTTCTTCAGTTATTGTATAAAATTATAATTCATTAATGGAGTAATCTGAACAGCAAAGCAGACTTTTTTTTAAAACAACTAAATATCATCCTTAAAATGGGGCCCAATGTCAAGTGATTATGGGCAAGGAGTCACTGATGTGAATGATAAATATATGACTTACCTTTCACTGTCAGTCTGACTGCATTACTCCACTCAGAATACTTCTGCTCAATATCTTCACCCAGACACCAGTAGACACCACTGTCTGACATCTTAACATCACTGATCTCATATTCATTCTCCCTACTGATGAAGTTTACACCATCCTTGCTCCACGTGTATTTCCAGTCAGTGACTTCTCCCCTCTGTATGTTACATCTGAGAGTGACAGACTCTCCACTGAATATCTTGGAGGATGTGGGGTGTTTGGTCAGAACAGCCTTTGCCAGTCCTGCACAAAATATAATTGTACAATTGCTTTACACATGTTAGTTTGACACTCTCAAAACACTAAATATGTCTATTTAAAATCATCTTTAAAAATCACAAAGAAATGTGATGAAGCATTAAGAGATGAAGGCTTGATCAAGTGTACAAATATCTACCATCATCTTCAGAGTGTCCAGAGTAGATGTGTTTACTCAGCACTACAACAAAGTAAATCACATTGCTCCAATATTAGCTTGTAATAAATAATAACATTTTATATATTCATGTTACCAAATCTATCCTGTACTTTATTTTAAAGGTAACATTTCTACATCATTTTTATACTTTAAAATTAACCATAGCTATTCAATCATGAAGAAACTTTTAATTGACTTATTAGCTTAGTATAACTGTCTTACATCATCATAACTCAAAATAAAAGGTTATTTTATGACAATTATTGTAAACAATGTAGATGAATTAACTTCCTTAGCCCAATCCCACAGCCGTATTCCACAACAAGTGGCAGGGTGGCTGTTTTGTGCTAGTTTGAATTACAGACTGCAGCTTTAAATGGCCACTGACTTCCCATGTTCTGCACACAGAGAGAGAGAGTACAGAGACTAAAAACACCAAAACACCATTCATTTCTTAACACAGTTTACTATAACTGTAGTGAAGGAACTCTCAACCAGTTACAATAATCACAACTTGATACTACAATACATCCAACTAATATTGCATTTTGTATTCATTGTCACTTCATATCTACACCATATTTCCTTTTAGTGCCATTTACTAAGCTTTTACACTGTTCTCAGTAAGGGCTAAAACACCAACAAAGTTAAAGCAAGAGACTGTCTTCATTTCCATTAATGTCTTATTCCATTTTCCCTTAAAGGCTTATTAAATCAGGTCATTTTTGTTTCAGTAACAAACACACTAACTCAGTACTTACGTAGCAGCAAACAGTACAAGATTTGCTCCATTCTGTTCCACAGACAAGTAACTTTCTCTACAACTACAGTCCTTCTGACAAAACCTACTTCCTACATGATGACAGTCTGCTTAGATCACACCTCTCCACCGTCACAGAAAAACAGAGAGCACAAGAAAATGAGTAGCGGTTGATAGCGTGCTTCTATTCTGACCAACTTCTCCTTTCGGTTGGCTATTTGGTGTAACACTGGTTCCTTCCTTATTGTTGGAAGAATCAAGAATTGTTGCCAAAAAGTTGGAAGCACAGAATTGAGTAGAATGTCATATGCTGTAGCATTAAGATTTCCCTTCACTGCAACTGCAAGGGGCCTTGCCCGAACCATGAAAAACAGCCCCAGACCATTATTCCTCCTCCACCAAACTTTACAGTTGGCACTTCATTGGGGCAGGTAGCGTTTCCCTGGCATCTGCCAAACCCAGATTAATCCATCGGACTGCCAGATGTTTGTGTGATTCTTCACTCCAGAAAACACATTTCCACTACTCCAGCCGACGTTTGGCATTGCGCATGTTGATCTTAGGCTTGTGTGCGGCTACTCAGCCATTGGAAACGCATTTCATGAAGTTCCAGAAAAAACAGTTATTGTGCTGACCTTGCTTCCAGAGGCAGTGTTTCAACCGAGGACAGGCCATTTTTACGCGCTTCAGCACTCCGCGGTCCCGTTCTGTGAGCTTTTGTGGCCTACCACTCCTAGACGTTTCCACTTCACAATAACAGCACTTACAGTTGACTGGGGCAGCTCTAGCAGGGCAGAAATTTGATGAACTCAGTTGTTGGAAAGGTGGCATCCTATGACGGTGCCACATTGGAAGTCACTGACCTCGTCAGTAGGGCCAATCTATTGCCAATGTTGTCTATGGAGATTGCCTAGTTGGGTGCTTGATTGTATACACCTGTCAGCAACAGGTGTGGCTGAAATAGCCAAATCCACTAATTTGAATGTGTGTCCACATACTTTTGGCCATGTAGTGGAGAGGGAGGGAGAGAGAGAGAGAGATGGTCTAAGCCTCCCTTCAAACCTTTGCTAAATTGTCAGGTTTATCATTTTAAAAGGCTAATTGATCATTAGTAAACCCTTTTGCAATTATGTTAGCACAGCTGAAAACTGTCGTGCTGATTAAAGAAGCAATAAAACTGGCCTTCTTTAGACTAGTTGAGTATCTGGAGCATCAGCATTTGTGGGTTTGATTACAGGCTCAAAATGTCCAGAAACAAAGAACTTTCTTCTTAAACTCGTCAGTCTATTCTTGTTCTGAGAAATGAATGCTATTCCATGTGAGAAATTGCCAAGAAACTGAAGATCTCGTACAACGCTGTGTACTACTCCCTTCATAGAACATTGCAATCTGTCTCTAACCAGAATAGAAAGAGGAGTGGGAGGCCCCGGTGCACAACTGAGCAAGAGGACAAGTATATTAGAGTGTCTAGTTTGAGAAACAGACACCTCACAAGTCCTCAACTGGCCACTTAATTAAATAGTACCCACAAAACATCAGTCTCAACGTCAACAGTGAAGAGGCGACTCCGGGTTGCTGGTCTTCTAGGCAGAGTTTCAAAGAAAAATCTATATCTCAGACTGGCCAATAAAAAGGAAAAGATTAAAATGGGCACAAGAACACAGACAGTGGACAGAGGAAGATTGGAAAAAGGTGTTATGGACAGACAAATTTAGGTTTGAGCAGTTCGGATCACAAAGAAGAACGTTGAGACTGGTGTTTTGTGGGTACCATTTAATTAAGCGGCCAGTTGAGGACTTGTGAGGCGTCTGTTTCTTAAACTAGACACTAATGTACTTGTCCTCTTGCTCAGTTGTGCACCGGGGCCTCCCACTCTTTCTATCAATTAGACTTTTAGCCTTTTAAAATGATAACCTTGGATTAGCTAACACAACGTGCAATTGGAACACAGGAGTGATGGTTGCTTATAATGGGCCTCTGTACGGCCAATGTAGATATTCCTTAAAAAATCTGCCGTTTCCAGCTACAATAGTCATTTACAACATTAACAATGTCTACACTGTATTTCTGATCAATTTGATGTTATTGACCCCAAACTTTTGAACGGTAAAAATATAGTGTTTTGGTGTAGAGTGTGAGACACAGTGTTAAGAAACAAGGTAAACATCTGGGTTTTTTTATCGCCCCCTTCAGGACAGGCCTGGAACTACTCCACATTCTTGTGGATGACAGTATAGAAACTAATATGGTGATTGGTCTCATAGCAACAACATAACACCTCAGTCTACTGGGTCTGCCTTCTTATTCCTTCCTCTCTCTATGACATCATATTAGTACAGACACGGACTACTTCTGTATGGCTTCATATCAGTAGAAGTCAAATCTGAATGTGGTTTACAGAAGACTGACAGCACTATGGTGCATAGAGATGTTGTTAGAAAGTGTTGCTTTACATCAAACTCAACCAGAACAACGAATTTCTGGACTATTATGTTTATTTGTACTAAAAAACATGCATACAACTGTGACCCAAACTGCCTATTATTTTATTAGAAAGAATAATGGCCTTTTATAATGTCCACTTATGTACATATGATGCTGTATAGAGAACTTTAACATATTGAAACAAAAAAAGATATCAATAATATTTGTCCATCCTTTGCTGCTCTGCTGGCAGATGTGAACAATATACTGAGACTCTAATCAAAAAGTATTTAATAACTCCAAATAACAAAAACGTAGCTAGGTGGTTGTAACATTTAAACGTTTCTCATTTTTCTGCACTGCATGGATCCACCTGTGCAGTTGAATGCAGCATTGCTGCATTGGTGCACTCAAAATGTATTGTATTTGAGAAGCCGAGGCTACTGCTCAAATGTTGCTGTAACAGGCCTTCATGTTTTTCCTTTTCATGGTGTTTTGTTGCAGGTTTTGTTTTTTATGTTATTCATTGTCAAGCTTTAAAAACCTAAGCAACATTGTATTAGCCTAGCTGGGACTGTAGTACAGTATGTGACTGTTCACTCTCCCTCTGCTGTGGGAGTTAAACAGGACACATGAAAGCAGCGGAATTGATGTTGAATTGACCGATGTGATTCCATCAGGCTGTAATTTCATAAGTAGATGACTTAACTGTTGACTAATTGTATTTATTTTATACAGTCTTTTTTTGCTTATCCTTATCAAGGTTGCCAATCATTTTGAACCGGACTGTTTATGGTATAAAACTACACTATATAGATTCCAAAAGTTTCTCAGGCTCAATGTTACAACCTGAATAAAAGCTGCAATGACCAACAACTCCATTTCTCTGTAGACGGTAAACAAAATGTAACCAGGAAATGTCATCTGTTGCCACATTTATTGTTCATATATGACATACTTCATATTCTATGAATGAAACATTTTCTCGTCCAATAAAGGAAATAGTTAGCTAACAATATTCAAAATACAGATAAATACATGAATCATACTCAGAGTAGCACATAAAGTGAAATGTGCTCCATTCTGAGCCGTTGATAAGTGACTGTCGAAACCAGAGCGTCAGAATGGAACTTAGACAGAATTAGAAAGATACAGATGCTTAAAGAGAACAGAAAAATATAGCATGTCATGTTCATCTCTATACAACTTCCTCTTACTGTAAAAGGAATGGACACATCAACACTGTGGTCTTTATGTTGGTGGAAGAGAGAAACAAACTATAGTCAAGATCTGAGGAAGGAGTTTTGTGGATAAAAACATCTTTGTGCAAAAAGTGAAGTCAATATTGCATTTACCATACATGGTCATGTTGACATTTTCAGTCCAATCTTTACCCAGGAAAGTAGTGATCACAGTCACAGATTGAATGTAAAAGAGAAATGAATAAGTGAACTACAGAATATGTATGATGGAAGAACATTGTCCTTCTTCTCTCTGAAAAGGACATAAATCCCAGCATACCTTTTCATGTATTCATCAGCCCAGCAACTAGGTTTTCACTGGTTTTTGCATATGACTACAACCATTCTCTATTTGTCTCTCTCTGATCACAGTGGTTAAAGATAGCTTCACACAGCGCCTTCCTTCACAAACCCACACTGATAAAGACGAAGAGATTAAACCATGACAACTCAACTATGAGAAACAAGTGTCCTAATGTAAAGTTCCTCAGCCTTTTGATTTCATACACAGTGCACTGGAATAAAAATTAAACTTAACCAAATGCTTGATTAGCGTTATTATGCAAGTTGAGTTGACTTAAAAAGGACAAGAATTTGAGCCAATGTGTTATTGTCATTAATCAATAAACTCTGCTTGAAGTCAGTTGTATTTGAACAAGATTGTTAAAATTATAAATTCATGTTTGCTCAAAACAACTCAAAACCACGCCAATCATTATAATTATTCCACTATGCAGGGCCGGCCCTGGGCATAAGCGATATAAGGGGTCTCTTAGGGCCCCCAGCCGATAGCGGGTCCCCAACCCCCATAATTTACTTTAAAACCACAACATTTTCTCTATACCTCATGGCAAAAGGGAGAGAATTACAGGAAATGTACCAAATAAATCTCTCTACCATCAAGAGAGGGACCACCTACAGATTAACCCGCAAAGTGGGGGGCCCGAAAACCAAATCATATAAGACCATCTACAATCCACACTTAACCAAGGCTCTCCAGCTGTCACGAGCGGGTGCAGAGACAGACCAAGACGCAGCACAGGGATAGTAGTTCGTCATAATATTTATTTATACTATGTATAAAACTATTACAAAATGAACGAACTAATAACACTGAACAAAACTCTAACGAAACAACGTTACGTTCACTAAACAAACACGAAAAGCACACTTACTTTCCCCCTGTGACTGCGACATATACATCAACAATGACCCACACCAGAGTGAAGGACAGACTAACATATATAGGATCCCTAATTAGAGACAATGCGGTGCAGCTGCCTCTAATTAGGGATCCAACCCAAAACCCACACAGAAACGGAAAAGAAAGACACTGTCAGACTCTGACCATAGCCAGAGCCTGACACCAGCATATACTCTCTGATTACATCATTGATGCCTGGGGAGCAAGTAATCCTAATTCAAAAGACGATACTTTCTACTAACAGGCATAAATCATTCTCTCAAATCAATGACATACTATTATCTACAACTCTTTTTTTTTCCTCGTCATATGATCTTTTCTGATCACCATGACTACTACTGTCAATCACACAGGAATCTCCTAATTGTAACTTGGCCCTCAAGGAAAAGCATAAGGCCTTATGAGATACTGAATATATGAGAATCAACAAAGGGAGAAGATTAAAATCATGAAAAAGTAAACAAATAGTGTAGTTTGTGATGAAATTAAACAGTAATATCTAGGCCTATCTACAGAATGTACACATGTAAGATGCAGAGGATGCAGAGGGTTCAATATTTATGGAAGGCCCAGACTATGACCACATCCTGTTCAGCTCACAGTACTTTCTGCTAGGGAGAAGTGGGTTATTCTGGGCATCCAAATGCGATCTTGTCATATAGTCTGTGGCTACATGTGGCAGATAATCAAGAAGAAACTGTTCAAGAAAGGTATAGACTATTCTCAAAGTAGACTACACAGTCTTCCATTCAATCACAGACATTTTACCATTATGACCATTTATATCTTACCTTGTTCAATCTTGGGATAACCAGATCATCAACAGTCTCATAGATGGACATTGAGTCTACATGACTGATTGATCTTGTCTGGAATGAAAATACAGCCCATTACAATACAGTACATACAACTTCCACACATTAAGAAACATAATAACGACAATGCATACTTATACAGATAACTGCCAAAATAAAGTTATGGATACATAGTACATTTAAACCAAGTGCTTCTACACAGGGGTGGTTCCTGAATTAATTAAGCAATTAACATCCCGTCATGCTTAGGGTCATGTATAAAATGCCCAGTTACCCATTCTTTTAGCTACCATGGCTAGAAGAGATCTTAGTGACTTTTAAAGAGGGGTCTCAAAGGATCATAGGGGGTTTAATGGGTGTGTGTGTGTGTGTGTGTGTGTGTTTGTGTGTGTGTGTGCAGAGCTGTCATCAAGGCAAAGGGTGGCTACTTTGCAAAGATTTGTCCCCCAGTGTAAGTGTATAAGCACATTGAAAGGTGTTTGGAAGGGATTATTATGATATCTAGGTACCCGGGGCAGTTGTGTCATTACTACAATTTACTGTCGCAAAGGCAGTTTTCCAACTGACTATATTGGAGGTGTTGCACTTTACTCTGATGTCTCCATCTGCTCGTGAGACAAAGAAGTTAATCTGCTGGGCGTCCCAGTACATCTTATTTCCCAGGTGTAGCTGAGGTTGGAGTAACCGGATGCGTTGCACACCAGCCACACTGAACAGGAGTCGTTGGCCAATAGCTTGATGTCTGTCTGGATCACCACCGTTGATATAGGCTCAGAGACCGAGAGCAAGAGAGAGTTGTAATCAGTCGTCAATGAGATGCTGATAGCTGCCTACCGTGAACCTGCAGAGTGATGGTCTTAGTGGGAATCTGGTTGTCTGTTTCAGCAGTAACTACATATTTCCCTGAGTCTTGCAGAGTCAGTTCTCTGACTGTTAAACTGAAGTCATTGCCATTCATCTCTAGTCTCTCCTCAAACTGGGATCCAGGTGTTAATACAATGTTTGAGCTGAATTCTGCAATATCCTTTCCTCTATACTTCCACTGCATTAGGGTGACATGTTGCTCTCTAAGCCTGCAGGCATCTTCACAGAGTCCCCTACTGTCTTGTGGAACGACAGGTATGAAGAAACACCCACACCTGAAACACACAAATATCCATTCTGACATCAATCAATGGTTACACTTTACACTACAGTGCCAGTATTACTATGTAATTACTCATGTAAGTACGGTGTATCAAGTATTGTAATTACTCATTGTTACACTGTAATACTTGTTACAGTCTGCCTACATGAACAATTACACAATAATACACAGCAATGCAGAGTCTTAACTTATCAATAATAGATAATAATGGATTGGATTTATAAAGTACATTTCCAGGTTTCATTTATTCTGTACTTGACACTTTACTTATTTTCACTTTATATCTTCTTCACGTATCTGAGTGTGTGGGTCCTATTTTTATTCATTAAAGTTCACTCCTCCCCCACATTCAGCAGAACAGGATGAGATGACAGGAAAAGAGAAGTGGGGGTGGATCTACAAACCACACTGTGTTTACTGTGTTACTATTCACCAGTAATGCATTATATACTGCATGGGCAACATTATAAATACATGTCAGTCTGAACTAATGTTTTATAAACTCTTACACAAAAACACCTCTGTCATGAATTAAGACAAAATAAAGTTACGCCTCAAATGAAGTTTGGTATTTAGGGCATAACTGCAGTTTTCCTAGTCTTGCAGTGTATCTTATTAGGTAATAAAAACAATAATTGGATACAGCCCTGTATCTAACACAGGGTCGTAACAGCTGCTGACCCAACCACACCATTGGCATGATTTAAAACTGCAGAATCAATACCTCATGATATGTTGCTAAATATAGGTATTACAGTTTTTCTGAATTGCTAAAACACTAAACCCCGTTCTCTGAACCAAATGTTCAGTAGCCTAAACCCATTTGTTGAATCAATCACTCTTTTGGCAAAACTCTAAACACTCACTCACTAAAACACATTTCACTCTGTGATGCACTTGTGTTATAAAATGGTAAAGACAGGCAGCAAAAGTGAACCAATTGTACAGAATATAAGCCAGTTCAGAGGGCACAGGTGGCACAGGTACGTTGAATATTGATACCAACAATCTGAGAGGCAGAGGAGGAAGGGTACGTGTAAGAGGTGGTGGACGAGGAGGAAGAGGATGTGTAAGAGGTGGTGGACGAGGAGGAAGAGGATGTGTAAGAGGTGGTGGACGAGGAGGAAGAGGACGAGGAAGAGCAAGACCAAGAACAGTCATTTCAGATGAAATTCGAGCAACTGTGATAGACCATGTTGTTGTTCATGGAATGACAATGAGGGAAGCAGGACAAAGAATACAACCCAATTTGAGCTGGTCCTCTGTGGCCACCGTAGTCAGGACATTCAGAGAAGAGAACAGGTCATTGTTTCTTTTGGTCATTAAAAGTTTACTGTATACATTTGATTCAGTACATCACTTTGTCAATAGAATACTTTTCTTACTATACAATATTTTAGTTATAGAAGTAATGTTTGTAGAATTGCAAGACGACCACATGAGGGTGGAAGGACTGCTATGTTCTCCCAACAGCAAGAGGCTCTCATTGTTGACATGGTCCTTCAAAACAATGCCATCTGACTGAGTGAAATACAGCAAAGAGTTGTTGAACACAATGTAAACTTTGAAGGAATCAACAGTCAGCCTTTCTACCATTGACCATGTCCTCCAGCGCAACAGGCTACGCACAAAGCAGGTGTACAGAATAACCTTTGAGCGCAACTCAGAAAGGGTCAAAGATCTACAATTTCAGTATGTGCAAGTAAGTGTACACTCAGACATTTTCAGCGCTGATGCTTACAGTACAATGCTATGCTACTAGCCTACTGTTACTGTAAACTGCACTATATTGTAGTGTACTGTATGTAAATCAGGAGTGCATACAAAAACACTATTGCAGAAGTCTGTCTTTCTGTATCACTTACTAAACTACTTATTTATCTATTTTTATATATACAGTGGGGAGAACAAGTATTTGATACACTGCCGATTTTGCAGGTTTTCCTACTTACAAAGCATGTAGAGGTCTGTAATTTTTTATCATAGGTACACTTCAACTGTGAGAGACGGAATCTAACACAAAAATACAGAAAATCACATTGTATGATTTTTAAATAATTAATTTGCATTTTCTTGCATGACATAAGTATTTGATCACCTACCAACCAGTAAGAATTCCGGCTCTCACAGACCTGTTAGTTTTTCTTTAAGAAGCCCTCCTGTTCTCCACTCATTACCTGTATTAACTGCACCTGTTTGAACTCGTTACCTGTATAAAAGACACCTGTCCACACATTCAATCAAACAGACTCCAACCTCTCACCTCGTGGGGCATCAATGATCATGAGGAAGGTGAGGGATCAGCCCAGAACTACACGGCAGGACCTGGTCAATGACCTGAAGAGAGCTGGGACCACAGTCTCAAAGAAAACCATTAGTAACACACTACGCCGTCATGGATTAAAATCCTGCAGCGCACGCAAGGTCCCCCTGCTCATGCCAGCGCATGTCCAGGCCCGTCTGAAGTTTGCCAATGACCATCTGGATGATCCAGAGGAGGAAAGGGACAAGGTCATGTGGTCTGATGAGACAAAAATAGAGCTTTTTGGTCTAAACTCCACTCGCCGTGTTTGGAGGAAGAAGAAGAATGAGTACAACCCCAAGAACACCATCCCAACCGTGAAGCATGGAGGTGGAAACATCATTCTTTGGGGATGCTTTTCTGCAAAGGGGACAGGACGACTGCACCGTATTGAGGGGAGGATGGATGGGGCCATGTATCGCGAGATCTTGGCCAACAACCTCCTTCCCTCAGTAATAGCATTGAAGATGGGTCGTGGCTGGGTCTTCCAGCATGACAACGACCCGAAACACACAGCCAGGGCAACTAAGGAGTGGCTCCGTAAGAAGAATCTCAAGGTCCTGGAGTGGCCTAGCCAGTCTCCAGACCTGAACCCAATAGAAAATCTTTGGAGGGAGCTGAAAGTCCGTATTGCCCAGCGACAGCCCCGAAACCTGAAGGATCTGGAGAAGGTCTGTATGGAAGAGAGGGCCAAAATCCCTGCTGCAGTGTGTGCAAACCTGGTCAAGAACTACAGGAAACGTATGATCTCTGTAATTGCAAACAAAGGTTTCTGTACCAAATATTAAGTTCTGCTTTTCTGATGTATCAAATACTTATGTCATGCGATAAAATGCTAATTAATTACTTAAAAATCATACAATGTGAATTTCTGGATTTTTGTTTTAGATTCCGTCACTCACAGTTGAAGAGTACCTATGATAAAGATGACAGACTTCTACATGCTTTTTAAGTGGGAAAACCTGCAAAATCAGCAGTGTATCAAATACTTGTTCTCCCCACTGTAGAGAATTGGATTCCATGGAAAGGCCCCATGAATACATTTTTGTAGATGAAGCAGGGTTCAATCTGGCGAAGAGGAGAAGGAGAGACAGGATTATAATTGGCCAACGTGCCCTTGTGGAAGTCCCTGGCCATCGTGGTGGCAATGTCACCCTTTGTGCAGTGATCATGTGGTTCTCCACCGTCATGCAACGCTGGGGCCATATAACACTGAACATCTTCTTACATTTCTGGATGTTCTTCAGGATGTTTTGTTTGAGTGTGAACAGCAGGACCATCAGCAGGCAGTACATGTCCTGGTTTGGGACGATGTCAGCTTTCACCGTGGTGTCCGGATACGCCAGTGGTTCAACATCAACCAGCCATTCATAAACGTTGCCTTCCACCATACAGCCCTTTCCTCAACCCAATAGAATAGTTTTTCTCTGTGTGGCGGTGGAAGGTCTATGACCGAAACCCATATACCAGCGAAAACCTCTTACAGGCAATAGAATTGGCCTGTGGTGACATAGGTGTGGAGTGTTGTCAAGGCTGGATCCGGCACACCAGAGGGTTTTTCCACCGTTGCCTGGCAAGGGACAATGTTGCCTGTGATGTGGACCAAGTCCTCTGGCCGGAACCAGAACAAAGACGAGATGCTGAGGCAGAATGAATCTCTCATTGACTTTGATTTTGCAGTTGCACAACATTTGAGTGTACTGTGCTGTGCTTTTCATTTAGAGTTCTTTGTTATTTTGCAGTTGGACTATTGTATTTTTATGCAAGTGCTGAATATACAGACATTCAATACTGTATTACTTGCAGTACTTAGTATACAATATATTCACTGTACTAAGTTGTGATTACTATACTTTTTGTTTTAATTGCTAAATGTGTTTCCTATATAACATGTTGTTCTGTAACTACATGCACTGGACGCTGTGTTGTCCATTTTTTGATGTAGTGTCTAATGAATGCTCTGTAGTGTTTATATATTGACTGGCTGTGTGTATGATTTGAAAGCATTGTTTGATTTTGAGCACAGATGAAATGGTTTTGGGGCAATTGCTTGATTTTGCCAGAAGAGTTAGGGGTTTTGTGAATGTAGTTTGAAGATTTGGTTTTGTGTTTCACGTTTTGAGAAAATGGGTGAAGGTTTCAAGAAATGTGTTTTAGCAATCAACAAAAACTAAGTAGGGGTATCAAATCAAATCAAAGTTTATTTGTCACGTGCGCTGAAAACAACAGGTGAAATGCTTACTTACAAGCCCTAACCAACAGTGCATTTTTAAGTAAAAAAATAAGTATTGGGTAAACAATAGATAAGTAAAGAAATAAAAAACAGTCTGAAATAATTAATTATAAACCCACCACACTAAAAACAGTTACTGTTCATTGAATAATTTAAGGAAGAACTGCAGTTATTATAGTCCTCTAATGTATCTTATTATGTAATAGAACCAATCATTGGATACAGTCCCATACCACCTTAAATGTAATGAATGACATGCATCAATCACAGGAACGTAAGATCTGTTGAGTTCTTGAAGCACTGCAACAGCTGCTGACCAACCACACCATTGGTACTCATTAAAAACTGATGAATCAATACATCATGATATGTTAAGGAATATAGATATTATGTAGGGTAATAAAGCAAACGTTTAGAGATACCCAACCAATCACTGATGACTAGGCATTCTACAGTCAACACACCATGCAAAGACCAACAAGGAAGTTAGCTTTCTCTAACAGTTTTCCTAACTTAATCATGCCATTAATCACATGCAACAGATACAAAGCATGAACAGGAGAAAGTAAGAAATCATTACAAAACCTACCATAGTGGAGGTTGGAGAAGGAGTATTCCCTGTATGGAGAAACAGGAGAAGGGACCACCAGACATATCTTTAAGGCATTGTATGACTGTTTCCTCTGGCTGTATGTCCTTATCTATCACTGTCACTGGTAGCTAGCAGTTGACCAACCAAAACACACAGAGAAGAAAGAGTAGAGAAGAGAAAGAGCAGAGACTTCCTTTAGATGAGGGCTGCTGTTCTATAAAATCATTCCTGTATGTTAGTTGAAAAGGAAGTCACATTCTATAGTTGCTCTCAGTAAATCCCCCTTCACTCAGCTTGAGAGTTAGATGATGAGGCGTGGGTGTGTTTGGGGTCTGACACTGTGTTGATCAGTCTGATGGTGGTGGTTTTGGAGCCTGTGTTTCCTAGCTACTATTGGTTGTGTGGTTAACGGTCATGGTGTTTCACAGATACTGGTAGCTTTATTACTTTATGAGCAGACCACTCAAAGTTACAGAGAGAAAAAGGAGGGAGAGAGAGAGGGCTCGGGGGAAGAGAGAGAGAGAGAGATAGAAAGTTGGGGAGAGATTAATAGCGGGGAAGGGTGTTAGAGAGAGCGAGCGAGAGAGAGAGCAAGAATATCATAACAGTGTGTGTGCATTTTCATCTAGGCTTCATATCCCTGCAGAAGTGTTTGCATGACTTCTTCTGCACGCTCATAGGCCAGTGTGGCTGAGGGACATGAAACACCTGCCAACTTTTTCGGAAGGTAGTGTGTCCCATGTTACTGACAAAGGCCCCCCTTCTACGTTTCAGGTACCATCTTGTGGTGATGTCACTTCCGGTGACTTGTGGTCTCCGTGGCAACCTCTTTTTCTTTCTCAAGAGCAGTGACAATGAACTGGCGGTGGGTCGGTCGGTTTTGTCGGTCGGTCGAAGCATTTAAGTTATATTCTTAAAGATTCAATGGGTATAGACAGTGGGGAGAACAAGTATTTGATACGCTGCCAATTTTGCAGGTTTTCCTACTTACAAAGCATGTAGAGGTCTGTAATTTTTATCATAGGTACACTTCAACTGTGAGAGATGGACTCTAAAACAAAAATCCAGAAAATCACATTGTATGGTTTTTAAATAATTAATTTGCATTTTATTGCATGACATAAGGATTTGATCACCTACCAACCAGTAAGAATTCCAGCTCTCACAGACCTGTTAGTTTTTCTTTAAGAAGCCCTCCTGTTCTCCACTCATTACCTGTATTAACTGCACCTGTTTGAACTCGTTACCTGTATAAAAGACACCTGTCCACACAGTCAATCAAACAGACTCCAACCTCTCCACAATGGCCAAGGCCAGAGAGCTGTGTAAGGACATCAGGGATAAAATTGTAGACCTGCACAAGGCTGGGATGGGCTACAGGACAATAGGCAAGCAGCTTGGTGAGAAGGCAACAACTGTTGGCGCAATTATTTGAAAATGGAAGAAGTTCAAGATGACGGTCAATCTCCCTCGGTCTGGGGCACCATGCAAGATCTCACCTCGTGGGGCATCAATGATCATGAGGAAGGTGAGGGATCAGCCCAGAACTACACGGCAGGACCTGGTCAATGACCTGAAGAGAGCTGGGACCACAGTCTAAAAAAAAAACATTAGTAACACACTACGCCGTCATGGATTAAAATCCTGCAGCGCAAGCCAGGTCCCCCTGCTCAAGCCAGCGCATGTCCAGGCCCGTCTGAAGTTTGCCAATGACCATCTGGATGATCCAGAGGAGGAATGGGAGAAGGTCATGTGGTCTGATGAGACAAAAATAGAGCTTTTTGGTCTAAACTCCACTCGCCGTGTTTGGAGGAAGAAGAAGGATGAGTACAACCCCAAGAACACCATCCCAACCGTGAAGCATGGAGGTGGAAACATCATTCTTTGGGGATGCTTTTCTGCAAAGGGGACAGGATGACTGCACCGTATTGAGGGGAGGATGGATGGGGCCAGGTATTGCGAGATCTTGGCCAACAACCTCCTTCCGTCAGTAAGAGCATTGAAGATGGGTCGTGGCTGGGTCTTCCAGCATGACAACGACCCGAAACACACAGCCAGGTTAACTAAGGAGTGGCTCCGTAAGAAGCATCTCAAGGTCCTGGAGTGGCCTAGCCAGTCTCCAGACCTGAACCCAATAGAAAATCTTTGGAGGGAGCTGAAAGTTCGTATCACCCAGCTACAGCCCCCAAACCTGAAGGATCTGTATGGAGGAGTGGGCCAAAATCCCTGCTGGAGTGTGTGCAAACCTGGTCAAGAACTACAGGAAACATATGATCTCTGTAATTGCAAACAAAGGTTTCTGTACCAAATATTAAGTTCTGCTTTTCTGATGTATCAAATACTTATATCATGCAATAAAATGCAAATTAATTACTTAAAAATCATACAATGTGATTTTCGTTTTAGATTCCGTCACTCACAGTTGAAGAGTACCTATGATACAAATTACAGACTTCTACATGCTTTGTAAGTGGGAAAACCTGCAAAATAGTCAGTGTATCAAATACTTGTTCTCCCCACTGTATAATTAAGTCCAAAAATGGATGTATCAATGACAGATTGTACCTTTTAACTCACACATTGTGGAGCCTAAGATCTATACTGGGCTGAAAGGTGGTTTGACCAAATTAGGTTGTATGGAAACATTTACAATGACAGCATCCATTTACTGTTAGAAATCACTCATTATATCTGGTGGATAAAAAATAGTTTATTAAATGCAAAGATAATTTAAAAGTACAGTCATTAGAATAAAACGTGAATAATACTTATAATATTTAGTAAATTAATATACAAATATGCTATTCTATCATCAGAATTGTCACAGTGCGTAGTTAAGGGACAATAGTGACATCCTTTTTATTTAAACTGTTAATCCTTAAACAGTTCCCAAAAATAACAAAGGAGAGTCTAACAAAAACACAGTGACTTACTTGCTCTCTGCAACAACGACTCAGACAAGCAGGAACAATGATCCACACACAGGTGGATGTGTGGGGAGCTTAAATACAATCCCCAATCAGTGACAACCTTGTACAGCTGTCTCTGATTGAGGATCATTTCTCCCCTAGTTAGGGTGTGAGGGCTTGATTGTGGCACTTCCACTCCCCCTGGTGGGAGTAAGAGGCTATTACAACAACCAAGCCCTTACAAGAATGACAGACACAATGATTGAAAGATAATACATTTTAATACATTTACAACAAAACAATACAATTCAATCGATAATATAAAGTAGATACAATTGCTGTATCTGAAGATAAGATCCATTATCATTTCAATATATAATTAAACAAAGCTCTAACAGTAAAGACAACTAAACCAAGCTTAAGTAAAATATATATGTTAGTAAATAAAATAAGAAAAACATCCTTAATGTACAAGGTGTTATTGTGTGTGTGTGTGTGTGTGTGTGCGTGTGTGTGCGTTGAGCATAATCCATGTTCCTGGGTCCTCCTCTGATGGTGTTTCCTCCATCTCTCCTTCCATCCTTCCCTCCATGTACCCATCCCTCCATCCCTGCATCCCTCCATCCCTGCCCCCTCAAGGACCTGCAACAGATCAACACACAAAGTTGTTAAGGACATGCAGTCAAAAAAACTCTTAAGAATCAAACAAAGAGACATACTTTAAAAAGATACATTATACTTTGATATCAGAGCATTAGTTCCATATTAGTATCATAATAAATATCAATAGTATACGACTATAATTAGTATTACCTGGGGCTGTGCCTGGCTTCACTTGAGAATAGACTGAATCTGCCTCAGATGGGGTTTCTAATATCTCTACTTAGTCTTAGTATGCTAGTCATATTAAACATGTGAAGAACAACTGCAACAACAACTAACTGTATTCATGCTAAACTTAACATACAGTATACAGTACCATTGTCATTATTGTCTGAGGGAGAGATTGTATCGTAGATGTTAGCGTCACCTGTTGGTCAAAGAAGAGAGAGAAAGATGAGTTGGTTGGTTTTCCCTCAGTTTGTCTGGGGACATAGAGAACGGTAACATGTTGTATACAAAGTGGATGGTGAAAAGTCAGTGTGTGACGTTACAGAGAGAGGAGAGTGACAGTGGTCTGGGCTGAGAGACTGACCATACTGCAGACTTGTGTACACAGCATCAGGAACCCGGCCCTGGGTATATCCTTGGTCCTGTTGGGGGTCCAGGTTGGTGCTCTGGGGCTTGGGGGGCCTACAGGGAGAGAGATAGTCATGAAACACACACATTATATTTTACTGTATGAAAAGGAACATAGTTGAAAGACAGATGTACTCACGATAATGTCATGTTGCAACAGAAACCTGTAATGAGAAATGCATACTATTCTATCAGGTGGTATCTGTTTTGAACTTTATTCATTAGAAATGTTTCTCCTAAACATGAAATGAGAAATGATAAAAGTCTCACCTTTGGCATTTTTATATGGACACAGCAGTACCAGGAGGACGGCCAGTAGAACACCAGCAACAACCAGGCCCACAACCACTCCTACTAGGACTGATGTAGAGGGTCCAGGAGTTACGCCTGGAGAGAGAACAGCAAATCACCATCAGACTCTGAGGTTGTTGTAGAAAATAAATTAAGTAGTGGAAAATGTGAAACAGTCCTGTAGATTCATTATATATATAACTGACTTGAGATCAGATGACCAGCCTGAACTTGCAACTCCAAACCTTCAGTATGCTTGTTAACATTGCAATTCACTGATGACAACAGATATTATGAAAAGGTCATGTGATGATAACCGTTGTCTCACCTCTCACTGTCACCCAACTCTCTGGGGATTCTCTGTTATTAGATGTACACTTATAGAAGCCTTCATCTGACTTGGATACTGCAGGGATGATCATCTCTCCTGTGGTCTCATTCTTGATGAGTACTCCATCTTTGTAGAAATCAACCTTGGGTTTTATTTTCTGATATCTATGTGTACAGCGCAGAGTCACAGAGTCTCCCTCAGTCATGGGATAGGCAGGGCTCTCCAGGATCAGAGGGCCATCTATGTAACATAATATATAAATAAAACTGTACATCTGGAGTAATCATATATCAACATCTTATTAGCTTGTATTTTATGATATACAATCAACCAGTAACATAATTGAACATCGTTATCATACATTGAAATGTAAAAAAGGTTAGTGAATGTTGTATAATAGACATACCTTCCACTGTGATGTTGACAGCATTACTGTACTCTCCTGATCCAGACTCACACCAGTACACTCCAGTGTGACCTGTATATGTGGACCTGATGGTACATGTAGACCCTGCTATTGATCCCCAGTAAAGGCCACACCCTGACATCACTCCTCTCTCTCTGTATCTCTTCAGTATCAATCCAGTAGAGTTCACCTTCTCCTCACAGCTTAGTGAAATGGATGTATTTGTAAAGTGTTGAGTTCTGTTGGGTCTTGTTTTGAGAGACACTTACGGTTGTGGATCTGAAACAAAGAGTGACAGAGTCCAACTTATAGTTATATATACACATGAGGGTGACTTATGATTAAATGCAGTTTCAATGTAGTTAGTTACCTCCTGACCAGGAAAACTGAGGTTCACTATAGAGTGTGTTATAGACTGGGTCTCCTCTCCCAGCTCTACACACATATCCTCCTGTGTGATTAGGACCAGTAGGGTTCAGAGTGTAGGAGCCTTCAGTAGTCCCATAGCCAGATAGAGTCTCTACAGAGTAGGACTTGTCTGATAGAGAGGGTAACCCAGCTGTGTAGGGAACAGTTCGGTACCAGAAGAACCTCCAGCCTGTAGATGACTCTTTAACCCCACAGCTCAGAGTAACTGAGTCTCCAGGGTTCAGCCACTGAGGAGAGACACTCAGGACAGCTTGGGGTTTAGCTGTTATGAAGGAGATGACATGATTAAATGTTCAGTCTTTAATTAAATCCTTTTAGTTCAAAGTTTTTTCCCATTTTTGTGTTATTGTACTGTACCTTACCCCAAAATCAAACTATAGTTGTATTCCATCATTGATCTCACTGTCTGCTATTTGACTTCATCCCTTTGGTCTTTTTATCACTATTCTGTCTTATAATCCCATAAAATCAGAATAATATATTAACAAGATATTATCCTTCTCAACATTTAAGTAAGTGATGGTTATGTTATTAAACTCATCAGTAACTATGATGGTGAGAGATGAGCTGAGATATGTCTTCTGCGTCCTTTTCCCCTCACACTGGTACTGACCAACCTGGTCAGGAAGAGAGATGTTGATAGTTTTACTGGTCAGACTGGGAAAATGTTGGTTGTCTTTGTGCCAGCGGTACGTCCAGTCTCTGTAGCCTGATATGTCACACTGCAGAGTGACTGTCTCTCCGGAGTAGAGGGGACCCTGAGGATAGACACTCACTGAGGCCGTGGGCAGATCTGTGGAAACAGTTATATATGAGGACAAATGCAGTCAGAGCACAAATCTCTCCAACGTATGATCAAACTTATGTAGGTAGTACTGTAACTATTATTTTTACATTCATACTAACACACAGACAATGTCTACATGATTGATATATATTTATTAAAAACAATTTATTGAGTTAAATGAAGACAAATGCAGTTTGCGCACAAATCAGTGAAAAGTATGATCTTAGTACCGTACACCATATTTCTTCAGTTATTGTATAAAATTATAATTCATTAATGGAGTAATCTGAACAGCAAAGCAGACTTTTTTTTAAAACAACTAAATATCATCCTTAAAATGGGGCCCAATGTCAAGTGATTATGGGCAAGGAGTCACTGATGTGAATGATAAATATATGACTTACCTTTCACTGTCAGTCTGACTACATTACTCCACTTAGAATACTTCTGCTCAATATCTTTACCCAGACACCTGTAGACACCACTGTCTGACATCTTAACATCCCTGATCTCATATTCATTCTCCCTACTAAGGAGGCGTACACCACCATCCTTGCGCCATGTGTATTTCCAGTCAGTGACTTCTCCACTCTGTATGTTACATCTGAGAGTGACAGACTCTCCACTGAATATCTGGGAGGATGTGGGGTGTTTGGTCAGAACAGCCTTTGCCAGTCCTGCACAAAATATAATTGTACAATTGCTTTACACATGTTAGTTTGACACTCTCAAAACACTAAATATGTCTATTTAAAATCATCTTTAAAAATCACAAAGAAATATGATGAAGCATTAAGAGATGAAGGCTTGATCAAGTGTACAAATATCTACCATCATCTTCAGAGTGTCCAGAGTAGATGTGTTTACTCAGCACTACAACAAAGTAAATCACATTGCTCCAATATTAGCTTGTAATAAATAATAACATTATATATATTCATGTTACCAAATCTATCCTGTACTTTATTTTAAAGGTAACATTTCTACATCATTTTTATACTTTAAAATTAACCATAGCTATTCAATCATGAAGAAACTTTTAATTGACTTATTAGCTTAGTATAACTGTCTTACATCATCATAACTCAAAATAAAAGGTTATTTTATGACAATTATTGTAAACAATGTAGATGAATTAACTTCCTTAGCCCAATCTCACAGCCATATTCCACAACAAGTGGCAGGGTGGCTGTTTTGTGCTAGTTTGAATTACAGACTGCAGCTTTAAATGGCCACTGACTTCCCATGTTCTGCACACACAGAGAGAGAGAACAGAGACTAAAAACACCAAAACACCATTCATCTCTTAACACAGTTTACTATAACTGTAGTGAAGGAACTCTCAACCAGTTACAATAATCACAACTTGATACTACAATACATCCAACTAATATTGCATTTTGTATTCATTGTCACTTCATATCTACACCATATTTCCTTTTAGTTCCATTTACTAATCTTTTACACTGTTTTCTCAGTAAGGGCTAAAACACCCAAAACAAAGTTAAAGCATGAGAGCGTCATCATTTCCATTAATGTCTTATTCCATGTTCCCTTAAAGGCTTATTAAATCAGGTCATTTGTTTCAATAACAAACACACTAAGTCAGTACTTACATAGCAGCAAACAGTACAAGATTTGCTCCATTCTGTTCCACAGACAAGTAACTTTCTCTACAACTACAGTCCTTCTGACAAAACCTTCTACTTCCTATATGATGACAGTCTGCTTAGATTACACCTCTTCACCGTCACAGAAAAACAGAGAGCACATGACAGAACGACAGATATACGGGACCCAAAAGCGGACACGGAGGCAGAGATAGGATTGACTGTTTAATGTGATATCTGGGGCAGTACAGGCTCGTAGTCAAAGACAGGCAATGTTCGTAACCGGGGATCAGAAGAATGGTAGTACAGAGGAGTAGGCAGGCTCGTAATCCGTAATGCAGGCAGAGTTCGTTTGGCAGCAGATCAGAAGGTCGAAGGCACATGAGGGCTAGACAGGAACGTAATCCAACAGGCAGGTAGAGGTCCAAATACCGGGAAACAGACTGGCAGAGTTAGAAATACAAGAAAGTGCTGGAAACGACTGACTAGGCAAGACGATCTGGCAAAACCCCAACAGAACCCAAGGGACTAAATACCCAAACTGATTGATGAAGGAGATAGGGTGCACCTGGTGTGGGGAGGGGACAAACACAGACAGGTGAAACAAATCAGGACATGACAGTACCCCTCCCCCTACGGGCGCCACCTGGCGACCGACCCGGGTGCATACCTGGCTGACCGGGATGCCGTCGATGAAAGTCGGCGATGAGCTCCGGGTCGAGGATGTCCCTGGTAGAGACCCAAGACCGCTCCTCTGGCCCGTAGCCCTCCCAGTCAACCAGGTACTGGAAACCCCGGCCCCGGGGACGGACTTTCAGGAGGCGACGCACCGTCCAGGCAGGTTGGTTGTCAATAACCCGAGGAGGAGGAGCAGGCCTAGGAACAGGAGACAAAGGACAATGAGAGACAGGTTTTACACGGAACACATGAAAGGTAGGATTAATGCGGAGGGACCGGGGCAACATGAGGCGTATAGCTGAACGGTTGATAACCCGGGAGATCTGATAAGGGCCGATGTAACGGGATGAAAGCTTGCGACTCTCCACCCGAAGGGGCAGATCTCGGGTGGACAGCCACACCCTCTGGCCAACACGGTAATGGGGAGCCGGGGTTCTGCGACGGTCGGCCTGCCACCGATACCTGGCATTGGTGCGTATCAACACAGCCCGGGCTTTTCTCCATGTCCGACGACAGCGGCTTACGAACAACTGGGCCGACGGGACGCCAACCTCCTCTTCTTGCTCTGGAAACAGCGGAGGCTGGTAGCCCAAGGAGCACTCGAAGGGGGAAAGCCCCGTAGCGGAGGAGGGCAGGGTGTTGCGGGCATATTCCACCCAAACAAGTTGCCGGCTCCAGGTGGTAGGATTGTCAGAGACCAGGCACCGTAGCACAGTCTCTAGGTCCTGATTGGCCCGCTCCGATTGACCGTTTGACTCTGGATGAAATCCTGAAGACAGACTGATAGATGATCCAATAAGGGTGCAGAAAGCCCTCCAAAACTGGGAGGTGAATTGAGGACCCCGATCAGAGACAATGTCCATGGGTAGTCCGTGGATCCTAAAGACGTGCTGCACCATCAGTTGGGCCGTCTCCTTGGCCGATGGCAGCTTAGGCAGGGCGATGAAGTGTGCTGCCTTCGAGAACCGGTCCACTATGGTGAGGATCGCGGTATTGCCGTCGGATTGCGGCAGGCCTGTGACAAAATCCAGGGAGATGTGCGACCATGGACGATGAGGGACCGGAAGAGGCTGTAGGAGACCAGCCGGGGCCTGGCGGGGCGTCTTGTTTTGGTTGCACACCGTGCAGGCAGAGACAAAAGAGGGGACATCCACTCCCATGGTGGGCCACCAAAACCTTCGACGTATAAATGCCAGTGTCCGGCGAGAACCGGGGTGGCAGGTCAGTCTTGATGAATGGCCCCATTCCAGGACTCGGGATCGGACAGGGTCTGGCACGAACAGGCAGCCTGGCGGACCCCCTCCGGGGTCAGGGCTCAACTGTTGTGCGTTACGCACATCCTCTTCAATACCCCAGGCCAAGGATGTAGCCAAACAAGAGACAGGGAGAATGTGCTCATTACCTTGGACAGCAGCAGGACTGAACACACGGGAGAGGGCATCCGGTTTAGTGTTCTTAGAACCGGGTCGATAAGACAGGGTGAAATTAAAGCGAGTAAAAAACAGAGCCCACCTGGCTTGTCGGGCATTGAGCCTCCTGGCTGAGCGTAGATACTCTAGATTCTTGTGGTCTGTCCACACAAGAAATGGTTGTTCCGCTCCCTCCAGCCAATGTCTCCACTCCTCCAGTGCCGTCTTGATCGCCAGCAACTCCCTGTTGCCGACGTCATAGTTAACTTCAGCAGGTGTCAGACGACGGGAGAGGAATGCACAGGGGTGCAGCTTCTGGTCGCTGTCCGACCTTTGTGACAACACGGCCCCCACGCCGACATTGGAGGCGTCCACCTCCACCACAAACTGCCGGGCCGGATCTGGGTGAATCAGAATGGGGGCTGAAGTGAAGCGCTGTTTGAGAGCAGCAAAGGCCTGGGCTGCTTGGGAAGACCATACAAAGCTCACTTTAGTCGAGGTTAGTGCAGTGAGTGGGGCTGCCAAAATACTGTAATTTCGAATGAATCGCCGATAAAAATTGGCAAACCCCAGGAAGCGTTGCAGATCCAAGCGTGAAGAGGGCTGTGGCCAATCAGTGACGGCTTGGACCTTGCCTGGATCCTTTCGGATGCTACCCGCAGCCACTATGTAACCCAGGAAAGGAATGACAGAGCGATGGAACTCACACTTTTCTGCTTTTACAAACAGTTGGTTCTCTAATAATCGCTGGAGGACCTGACGTACGTGTGCCGTGTGTTCCTGGGCCGAGTGGGAGAAAATCAAAATGTCATCCAGATACACGAAAACAAAACGATTAATCATGTCCCGGAGCACATCGTTTACCAGAGCCTGGAAGACAGCGGGAGCGTTAGTCAACCCAAATGGCATCACCAGGTATTCATAGTGTCCACTAGCAGTGTTAAACGCAGTCTTCCATTCATCACCTTCTCTTATCCGTACCAAGTGGTACGCGTTTCGGAGGTCCAGTTTTGAGAAGATCGTGGCTCCCTGGAGCAATTCAAAAGCGGAGGCCAGCAGAGGGAGTGGATATCGGTTCTTCACCGTGATGTCATTAAGACCCCGGTAATCAATGCATGGGCGAAGAGTCTTATCCTTTTTGGCTACGAAGAAAAACCCTGCGCCAGCAGAAGAGGAAGATGGCCGAATGATCCCAGCCCTGAGGGAGGTCTCCACATAATCTGCCATGGCCTTAGTCTCCGGACCGGACAAGGAATACAGACGTCCACGGGGGGGTGATGTGCCTGGATGGAGGTCTATGGCACAGTCGTATGGCCGATGGGGTGGTAGCGAGGTAGCCTGAGACTTATTGAAAACCTCCCTTAGATCCCAGTATTGAGGGGGAACAGATGACAGATCGATGTCCTCCGTGGCCTGTGAAACCTGTCTGGTTATAACATGAGGTGCAGCCTTCAGACAATGAGCAAGGCAAAAAGGGCTCCAGTTAGTAACAGAACCGGTAGTCCAATCTATGTGAGGGTTGTGCTTAACAAGCCAAGAATGGCCTAACACAATTGGAGCATTAGGGGAATGTAGGGGCAGGAACTGGATCTCCTCCCTGTGGTTGCCAGACAGAATCAGGGTAACGGGCATCGATATCTGAGACACCTGCCCAATAGAACGACCGTCCAGAGCTGTGGCCTCGATGGGTGTGCTTAGAGGGCGTGAAGGAATGCCTAATTTGACCATAAGGGAATTATCAATAAAACACTCGTCAGCTCCTGAATCTATAAGGACATTTACTCTAAGGGTTTGGGAATCCCAAATAATGGTGGCAGGAAAAGGAAAACGAACCGGGGATACCCACGGGGTTTTGGTTTGACTCACCCGTATTCCTGCAGTTACGAATGAGCCCGCCCTTTTTAATGGACAACCGGCTGCATAATGTCCCTTCTTTCCACAGTAGAGGCAGCTGCGACTGTCTATCCTGCGTTGACGTTCCTCGGCCGTCAGTTGTGTCCTTCCTATCTGCATGGGTTCAGATGTCAGGACTTCGGAATCACTCGATGGTTCTCGGAAGTATTCGGGTGATGCCGTTACTCCCGGTGACGCTCTGCTACCCAATCCGCCGAAATGCGGAAGTGCCTGGGCAGGGCGACGATTTTCTCTCTCCCGGTTACGTTCCTGAAGCCTACTGCCTATACGCATGGCAATGGAGATGAGACTATCTAAACTGGGAGGCACCTCTCAGGCGGCGAGCTCATCTTTAATGGAATCACATAATCCATCGTAAAATGCATCGAGCAGAGCCTCGGAATTCCATGAGCACTCCGCTGCCAGGGTCCGGAATTTAATGGAGTAATCCGACACGCTGCTAGTCCCCTGTCTTAGATTTAACAGCTGACGTGCCGCTTCTCTGCCGGATACTGGAGCGTCGAAAACTTTTTTTACCTCCGTAGTAAACGCTGCCAGGCTGTAACAGACTGGAAGTTGCTGGTCCCAGATCGGCGTAGCCCAGGCCAGGGCTCGCCCCGTCATCATGGTTATCATATATGCGACCCGTGACTTCTCTGTGGGAAAGGAGGATGGCTGCAACTCAAAGATACGCGAGCATTGGGACAAAAACGGACCACAATAACTCGAATCACCTGAGAACCGTTCGGGAGCAGGTAAGTGCGGCTCTCTTAGGGATACCGGGGAAGGTGTTGGGTTGCTGGGTATAGGTGGGGCAGGAGACGGGGAAGAAGCGCTCTGTGCCGGTAGCGCCAGTGTTAATCTCTCCAAGTGTTGGAGCAGGCATTCGGTGACCCGCTGCTGGTTATCTCTCTGCTCACGGATTTCCTCTGCTATTGAACGTAGCACCTCCTCGTGTCGACCCACAACAACCTCTTGGTGGGCTATTGCGTTCTGTAGATGGGTCAACTCCGCTGGGTCCGTCATGGCCAGATCGTTCTGACAGAACGACAGATATACGGGACCCAAAAGCGGACACGGAGGCAGAGATAGGATTGACTGTTTAATGTGATATCTGGGGCAGTACAGGCTCGTAGTCAAAGACAGGCAATGTTCGTAACCGGGGATCAGAAGAATGGTAGTACAGAGGAGTAGGCAGGCTCGTAATCCGTAATGCAGGCAGAGTTCGTTTGGCAGCAGATCAGAAGGTCGAAGGCACATGAGGGCTAGACAGGAACGTAATCCAACAGGCAGGTAGAGGTCCAAATACCGGGAAACAGACTGGCAGAGTTAGAAATACAAGAAAGTGCTGGAAACGACTGACTAGGCAAGACGATCTGGCAAAACCCCAACAGAACCCAAGGGACTAAATACCCAAACTGATTGATGAAGGAGATAGGGTGCACCTGGTGTGGGGAGGGGACAAACACAGACAGGTGAAACAAATCAGGACATGACAGCACAAGATTCAAGAAAATGAGTAGCGGTTGATAGCGTGTTTCTATTCTGACCAACTTCTCCTTTCGGTTGGCTATATGGTGTAACACTGGTTTCTTCCTTATCATTGGAAGAACCAAGAATAGAGACCTGAATTGATGAGACCAGAGCTTGTGGTTTGATATCAGATTGTGCATACTGTATGTTTGTTTCATGTTGCACCCACGATACACAGATACATAGATAGATACACTACATGACCAAAAGTATGTGGACACCTGCTCGTCAAACATCTCTTTCCAAAGTCATGGGCATTAATATGGAGTTGGTCCCCTCTTTGCTGCTATAACAGCCTCCACTCTTCTGGGAAGGTTTTCAACTAGATGTTGAAACATTGATGCTGGGACTTGCTTGCATTCAGCCACAAGAGCATTAGTGAGGTTGTGTACTGATGTTCGGCGATTAGGCCTTACTCGCAGTTGGCGTTCCAATTCATTCCAAAGGTGTTCGATGGGGTTGAGATCAGGGCTCTGTGCACGCCAGTCAAGTTCTTCCATACCGATCTTGACAAACCATTTCTGTATGGACCTCGCTTTGTGCACAGGGGGCATTGTCATGCTGAAACAGGAAAGTACCTTCCCCAAACTGTTGCCACAAAGTTGGAAGCACAGAATTGTGTAGAATGTCATTATATGCTGTAGCATTAAGATTTCCCTTCACTGGAAGTATGGGGCCTAGCTTGAACTATGAAAAACAGCCCCAGACCATTATTCCTCCTCCACCAAACTTTACAGTTGGCACTATTCATTGGGGCAGGTAGCATTCTACTGGCATCTGCCAAACCCAGATGAATCCATTGGACTGCCTTATCAAGGTTGCCAATCATTTTGAACCGGACTGTTTATTGTATAAAACTACATTATATAGATTCCAAAGGTTTCTCAGGCTCATGCTACAACCTGAATAAAAGCTGCAATGACCAACAACTCCATTTCTCTGTAGACTGTTGTCACGACGGGGCGCATACACAACAAAAATCCAGAAAATCACATTGTATGATTTTTAAATAATTAATTTGCATTTTATTGCATGACATAAGGATTTGATCACCTACCAATCAGTAAGAATTCCGGCTCTCACAGACCTGTTAGTTTTTCTTTAAGAGGCCCTCCTGTTCTCCACTCATTACCTGTATTAACTGCACCTGTTTGAACTCGTTACCTGTATAAAAGACACCTGTCTGCACACTCAATCAAACAGACTCCAACCTCTCCACAATGGGCAGGGCCAGAGAGCTGTGTAAGGACATCAGGGATAAACTTGTAGACCTGCACAAGGCTGGGATGGGCTACAGGACAATAGGCAAGCAGCTTGGTGAGAAGGCAACAACTGTTGGCGCAATTATTAGAAAATGGAAGAAGTTCAAGATGACGGTCAACCTCCCTCGGTCTGGTGCACCATGCAAGATCTCACCTCGTGGGGCATCAATGATCATGAGAAGGTAAGGGATCAGCCCAGAACTACACGGCAGGACCTGGTCAATGACCTGAAGAGAGCTGGGACCACAGTCTCAAAGAAAACCATTAGTAACACACTACGCCGTCATGGATTAAAATCCTGCAGCGCACACAAGGTCCCCCTGCTCAAGCCAGTGCATGTCCAGGCCCGTCTGAAGTTTGCCAATGACCATCTGGATGATCCAGAGGAGGAATGGGAGAAGGTCATGTGGTCTGATGAGAGAAAAATTGTGCATTTTGGTCTCAACTCCACTCGCCGTGTTTGGAGGAAGAACACCATCCCAACCGTGAAGCATGGAGGTGGAAACATCATTCTTTGGGGATGCTTTTCTGCAAAGGGGACAGGACGACTGCACCGTATTGAGGGGAGGATGGATGGGGCTATGTATCGCGAGATCTTGGCCAACAACCTCCTTCCCTCAGTAAGAGCATTGAAGATGGGTCGTGGCTGGGTCTTCCAGCATGACAACGACCCGAAACACACAGCCAGGGCAACTATGGAGTGGCTCCGTAAGTAGCATCTCAAGGTCCTGGAGTGGCCTAGCCAGTCTCCAGACCTGAACCCAATAGAAAATCTTTGGAGGGAGCTGAAAGTCCTTATTGCCCAGCGACAGCCCCGAAACCTGAAGGAAATGTATGGAGGAGTGGGCCAAAATCCCTGCTGCAGTGTGTGCAAAACTGGTCAAGATCTACAGGAAACGTATGATCTCTGTAATTGCAAACAAAGGTTTCTGTAACAAATATTAAGTTCTGCTTTTCTGATGTATCAAATACTTATGTCATGCAATAAAATGAAAATTAATTACTTAAAAATCATACAATGTGATTTTCTGGATTTTTGTTTTAGATTCCGTCACTCACAGTTGAAGAGTACCTATGATAAAAATTACAGACTTCTACATGCTTTGTAAGTGGGAAAACCTGCAAAATTGGCAGTGTATCAAATACTTGTTCTCCCCACTGTATGTAGGTTAATAGGTTCGCCCTAATTAGAGACGAATCACTGCAGCTGCCTCTAATTAAGGATCCAACACAAACCACCACCAGAAACAGAAAGAATAGACCTGTCAGACTCTGACCATGGCTACATAGAGAAGCAAATAGGCTCCTCTATGGCCAGAACCTGACAACGGTAAACAAAATGTAACTAGGAAATGTCATCATCTGTTGCCACATGGCATATGGTGGGAATATGACATACTTCATATTCTATGAATGAAAAATGTTCTCGTCCAATAAAGGAAATAGTTAGCTAACAATATTCAAAATACAGATAAATACATGATTCATGCTCACAGAGTAGCACATAAAGTGAAGTGTGCTCCATTCTGAGCCGTTGATAAGTGACTGTCGAAACCAGAGCGTCAGAATGGAACTTAGACAGAATTAGAAAGATACAGATGCTTAAAGAGAACAGGAAAATATAGAATCTGATGTCATGTTCATCTCTATACAACTTCCTCTTACTGTAAAAGGAATGGACACATCAACACTGTGGTCTTTCTGTTGGTGGAAGAGAGAAACAAACTATAGTCAAGATCTGAGGTAGGAGTTTTGTGGATAAAAACATATTTGTGCAAAAAGTATTATATTGCATTTACCATACATGGTCATATTGACATTTTCAGTCCAATCTTTACCCAGGAAAGTAGTGATCACAGTGACAGATTGAATGTAAAAGAGAAACTAATAAGTGAACTACAGAATATGTATGATGGAAGAACATTGTCCTTCTTCTCTCTGAAAAGGACATCAATCCCAGCATACCTTTTCATGTATTCATCAGCCCAGCAACTAGGTTTTCACTGGTTTTTGCATATGACTACAACCATTCTCTATTTGTCTCTCTCTGATCACAGTGGTTAAAGATAGCTTCACACAGCGCCTTCCTTCACAAACCCACACTGATAAAGACGAAGAGATTAAACCATGACAACTCAACTATGACAAACAAGTGTCCTAATGTAAAGTTCCTCAGCCTTTTGATTTCATACACTGTGACTGGAATAAAAATTAAACTTAACAAAATGCTTAATTAGTTTTATTATGCAAGTTGAGTTGACTTAAAAAGGACAAGAATTTGAGCCAATGTGCTACTGTCTTTAATCAACAAACTCTGCTTGAAGTCAGTTGTATTTGAACAAGATTGTTAAAATTATGAATTCATGTTTGCTCAAAACAACTCAAAACCACGCCAATCATTATAATTATTCCACTATGCAGGGCCGGCCCTGGGCATAAGCGATATAAGGGGTCTCTTAGGGCCCCCAGCCGATAGCGGGTCCCCAACCCCATAATTTACTTTAAAACCACAACATTTTCTCTATACCTCATGGCAAAAGGGAGAGAATTACAGGAAATGTACCAAATAAATCTCTCTACCATCAAGAGAGGGACCACCTACAGATTAACCCGTGAAGTGGGGGGCCCGAAAACCAAATCATATAAGACCATCTACAATCCACACTTAACCAAGGCTCTCCAGCATATACTCTCTGATTACATCATTGATGCCTGGGGAGCAAATAATCCTAATTCAAAAGAGGACACTTTCTACTAACAGGCATAAATCATTCTCTCAAATCAATGTCATACTATTATCTACAACTCTTTTCTTTTCTTCGACATATGATCTTGTCTGATCACCATGACTACTACTGTCAATCACACATTTCGGGAACCTCCTAATTGTAACTTTCCCTCAAGGAAAAGCATAAGGCCTTATGAGATACTGAATATATGAGAATCAACAAAGAGAGAAGATTAAAATCATGATAAAGTAAGTAAATAGTGTAGTTTGTGATGAAATTAAACAGTAATATCTAGGCCTATCTACAGAATGTACACATGTAAGATGCAGAGGGTGCAGAGGGTTCTATATCTATGGAAGGCCCAGACTATGACCACATCCTGTTCAGCTCACAGTTCTTTCTGCTAGGGAGAAGTGGGTAATTCTGGGCATCCAAATGCGATCTTGTCATATAGTCTGTGGCTACATGTGGCAGATAATCAAGAAGAAACTGTTCAAGGAAGGTATAGACTATTCTCAAAGTAGACTACATAGTCTTCCATTCAATCACATACATTTTACCATTATGACCATTTATATCTTACCAGGGTGAGCAATAGTTCACGTGGCGAACCTTTTGGTTATATGTTTATTGTTTTGCTTAAGTGAATAAACATGTTTGGTGGCAACTATTGCTCTGCGACTCGTTCCCTTCACATGTCGCGTGACAGATATATAATGTCTACAATGCATACTTACATCTTTCATTCTTGAGTTTAACCATAACATCAGCATATATTGTGTTATCAGTTAGATCTGATGTGTTTGATAAGAACTTTTCAACCAATCAGATACATTTTAAACAGGTTATCAACAAACATACCCAGGAATTAATAAACAACACTTTTGAGGGGTCTCACTCTTTTTCAAATGTTTTATCAAATCCCAAAATTGAAAAAAAATCATATCATCTGAAGAATTCTTCAAGAACCACATGAAATATCACTTTAAGTAAAGTTGAGGGCCCTTACCTGTACATACCTGTGTTACGGCGGCCCCTACAGTAGCACACTGCCACAGCTACAGTGAGGATCAGCACCACAGCACCTCCTACTGATGCTCTGATGTAGATGGTAAACCACGCCAGTCCTGTCACATATTGTATAACATACATTATTAGAATATACAATATGATGACGACTAAATGGCTCTATATCATATACATCCAATGTAATTAGTTATAACAAGGTTAAATAAATACAAAAACATGTAATCACATCTGTTACATATTATATTTGAAAATATAAGCGTATAAGCAGACTGAAAAATGTAAGGAACAGATTATTATGATATCTAGGTACCTTGGGTGGTAGTGTCATGACTATGTTGGAGAAGTTGCACGTTACACTGATGTCTCTCTCTGCTGGTGAGAGAGAGAAGTGAATACAAATACTAACATTGTAAAACTGTAACACATTGTTATGTTGTTAGCGTATTGTAGAGGATATAACAGGGCTTGGATGACAAAAATAATAATACATTTATCTTTAAACATTTCTTGAAAAACATTTTTACAGCACAATCAAGCCCAGTCTACTTTGTGTTTTTGCAGCCTAGTCTATCTCTTTTACTTGTAAAAATGAGTCCGGCACAACTGAACAGTCTTTGACCTGCAGCAGATGCAGGCAGTGGAGTGTTGATCCTAACAGATAGATTATTTATCTCAGGGAAAGAGTGCAGCAACTCCATCAAAATGATTAGGGTCCTGGCTAGTAGTGACAGAGACAGAAACAAATGCCCCAGGGGAAACTAGCCTATTTGAACTAATGTAACAGTACAGCAATTTACAAACGTATTTTGAATGTCAGTAAACTTCAGTTAATATCGAAGCTGTCCGTTTCATTACGTTATATTCATGTAATAAACATTTAAATGGTTAAAATAAATGGTAATCTGCATGAGAAAAAAAATGGTTATAGCGATCATCCCTAGTGATCAAATTGACCCGGACGGACGTGATCACAATAAACAGACTCCACTGTATCATCAATTGTACCTTTTCCAATATTTTCTCATACGTTATGCGCAGAAATAACAACTTAGCTACAACAACCGAGACAAAAGGTTTCCATTAGAACTATTTCTTAGTAACTATTTATGCCATCCTAAAAATAAGGTCAAGCAAAGTAAATTGACCAGTAATACAACACAACACATAACCCTACATGTTTCTATAATATTGTCTATCTAGCTAGTCCCTAATGACATTTAGCTTTACATTGATTCTACACTACTGGGCCATTTAGATAGCTAACTACGTTGGCTAACTATTACTAACTAGTTGAAGTTAACTAGCAGCTAGCTAACTAGCCTAACTTATCTCAATGTGTCAGGTCCGGGATTCGAACCCTGAGTGTGTTGCTGAAAAACCCAAGGTTCTATGGGGCAGTGTGGACCCAATTGGCAGATAATCACAAGAGGCAGGTTAGAAGGAAAAAAACAGATAGTCTTTACTTAGTATTCCTCCTGAGCAAACAAAGGATCCAGCATAAGTGCTGTGTTGAGCAAGGTACAAATCCACACTGGATGATGCAGGCAAAAATAGTCCAATAACAATATATACCAGAGAGGCTGGTCAAAAGGTCTGAGACAAAGTCTTTCAGGTTAGACAAAAAGTGAAAACACAAAAGCATAGGCTAGGCTAGAGAACTTCAAGACTGAGCAAAGATGCAAGCAAATGAGAGTCTTTAAATATACACCTGTTAGCACTACCTAACTAGGCACATGTGATTTAATTGAAACCATAATGAGCAGTGAGTTAGGAGGAGGATGTGGAAGGTCTTGTGCTCTCAGTCTCCCTCTGCTGGACAGACCGTGGTGTGACACAATGTGCTTATGAAGGTTGGAGGATGAAAAGCAGAGATTTCCGCGTTTTGTTGAGGCAAAGACAACATTTCATGACGATATTATTGCCTCTTTTACGTTTGAAAATAAAAATGTCGTGCAATTGTGGCCAAGGGTTGTCACGACTTGCCACATCTTGATCCTCTACTGGGCTGTTCATGCTTGACTGATGATGAGGAGGAGAGTAGTAGTGAGAAAGGGTTGCATTTGTCTTAATACATGATGAGCGCGAATGAGTACGAATTGGCTTACAAAAATACTTGAAGATAATCTTTGTTTTTACCGTTACAAACTAAATGTAGCTGAGTAAAGAGTACTTTACTTGCTGGAAAAAATACTTGAGTAAGAGTAAAATTACAGCCCACAGAAAGTAACGCGAAAAAGTATTCGTTACTCCAAATGCGTACTCTTTTACTCATGTGCGTTACTTGTAACGCGTTACTATACACCCCTGGATCCAGGTGAATATACAACTTCTGAGTTGAATTCTGCAATATCCTCTCCTCTGTACTTACATACCAATGATTTGACATGTCCCCTCTCTAAGCCTGACAGCAGCTCCACAGTCCCCCACTCTCTTGTTGATGAACAGAGGAACACCCACACCTGAAACACACAAACACACACATTAGTTACATGTCAGTCTGAAGCAATGTATTTTAAACACTTACATAAAAAAACTCATCCATGAATTGAGAAAAAAATATAGTTACATTTCATTGAATAATTTAAGGAAGAACTGCAGTTATTAAAGTCCTGTAATGTATATTATTATGTAATAGAACCAATCATTGGATACAGTCCCATACCACCTTAAATGTAATGAATGACATCCATCAATCACAGGACCGTAAGATCTGTTGAGTTCTAGAAGCACTGCAACAGCTGCTGACCAACCACACCATTGGTACTCATTAAAAACTGATGAATCAATACATCATGATATGTTAAGGAATATAGATATTATGTACGGTAATAAAGCAAACGTTTAGAGATATCCAACCAATCACTGATGACTAGGCATTCTACAGTCAACACACACCATGCAAAGACCAACAAGGAAGTTAGAGAAAGCTAACGGTTTTCCTAACTTTATCATGCCATTAAGCACATGCAACAGATACAAAGCATGAACAGGAGAAAGTAAGAAACCATTACAAAACTTACCATAGTGGAGGTATTGGTTGTGTGGTTAATGGTCATGGTGTTTCACAGATACTGGTAGCTTTGTTACTTTATGAGCAGACCACTCAAAGTTACAGAGACAGAAAAAGGAGAGAGAGAGGGTTCAGGGGAAGAGAGAGAGAGAGAGCTAGACAGAAAAAGAAAGAAAGAAAGAAAGAAAGAGAGAAATCATAACATTGTGTGCATTTTCATCTAGGCTTCATATGCCTGCAGAAGCGTTTGCATGACTTCTTCTGCATGCTCATTGGTCAGTGTGGTTGAGGGACATGAAACACCTGCCAACTTTTTGGGAAGATGGTGGGTCCCAGGCAGGTTGTGACACAGCCTGTGATTGAACCCAGGTCTGTAGTGACCCCTGCATAGAGGATATAACATCATGAAACTGAGAAGAACTTTTATTTTCAGGCACTCTCTTCCCCAAAAAGTCATTCTGAAAATCTCAATGTGTCTTCAGCTGATGGGGTACGACATTTGAACTTTGCTCATGAAGCATTTATGTTATATTATTCAAGAAACAATGGGTATATATAATTAAGTCCAAAAATGGATGTATCAATGACAGGTTGTACCTTTCACTCACACATTGTGGAGCCTAAGATCTATACTGGGCTGAAAGGTGGTTTGACCAAATTAGGTTGTATGGAAACATTTACAATGACAGCATCCATTTACTGTTAGAAATCACTCATTATATCTGGTGGATAAAAAATAGTTTATTAAAGTCCATTTACTGTTAGAAATCACTCATTATATCTGGTGGATAAAAAATAGTTATAATATTTAGTAAATTAATATAAAAATATGTTATTCTATCATCTGAATGATAATAATAATCAATAATTCAAAGATAATACATTTTAATACATTTACAAAAAAACAATACAATTCAATCCATAATATAAAGTAGATACAATTGCTGTATCTGAAGCTAAGATCCATTATCATTTCAATATATAATTAAACAAAGCTCTAACAGTAATAGACAACTAAAACAAGCTTAAATACATCTATTGGTAAATAAAATAAGTAAAACAAATCTTTAATGTAAAATGTGTTCTTGTGTGTTTGTGAGTGTGTGTGTGTGCGTGGCTGCATGCGTGTGTGTGCGTTGAGCGTGCATAACCCATGTTCCTGGGTCCTCCTCTGATGGTGTGTCCCTCCATCTCTCCTTCCATCCTTCCCTCCATGTACCCATCCCTCCATCCCTCCATCCCTGCCCCCCTCAAGAACCTGCAACAGATCACCACACAAAGTTGTTAAGGACATGAAGTCAAACAAACTCTTAAGAATCAAACAAAGAGAGATACTTTAAATATAGACATTATACTTTGATATCAGAGCATTAGTTCCATATTAGTATCATAATAAATATCAATAGTATACGACTAAAATTAGTATTACCTGGGGCTGTGCCTGGCTTCACTTGAGAATAGACTGAATCTGCCTCAGATGGGGTGTCTAATATCTCTACTTAGTCTTAGTATGCTAGTCATATTAAACATGTGAAGAACAACTGCAACAACAACTAACTGTATTCATGCTAAACTTAACATACAGTATACAGTACCATTGTCATTATTGTCTGAGGGAGAGATTGTATCGTAGATGTTAGAGTCACCTGTTGGTCAAAGAAGAGAGAGAAAGATGAGTTGGTTGGTTTTCCCTCAGTTTGTCTGGGGACATAGAGAACGGTAACATGTTGTATACAAAGTGGATGGTGAAAAGTCAGTGTGTGACGTTACAGAGAGAGGAGAGTGACAGTGGTCTGGGCTGAGAGACTGACCATACTGCAGACTTGTGTACACAGCATCAGGAACCCGGCCCTGGGTAGATCCTTGGTCCTGTTGGGGGTCCAGGTTGGTGCTCTGGGGCTTGGGGGGCCTACAGGGAGAGAGAGAGTCATGAAACACACACATTATAATTTACTGTATGAAAAGGAACATAGTTGAAAGACAGGTGTACTCACGATAACGTCATGTTGCAACAGAAACCTGTAATGAGAAATGCATACTATTCTATCAGGTGGTATCTGTTTTGAACTTTATTCATTAGAAATGTTTCTCCTAAACATGAAATGAGAAATGATAAAAGTCTCACCTTTGGCATTTTTATATGGACACAGCAGTACCAGGAGGACGGCCAGTAGAACACCAGCAACAACCAGGCCCACAACCACTCCTACTAGGACTGATGTAGAGGGTCCAGGAGTTACGCCTGGAGAGAGAACAGCAAATCACCATCAGACTCTGAGGTTGTTGTAGAAAATAAATTAAGTAGTGGAAAATGTGAAACAGTCCTGTAGATACATTATATATATAACTGACTTGAGATCAGATGACCAGCCTGAACTTGCAACTCCAAACCTGCAGTATGCTTGTTAACATTACAATTCACTGATGACAACAGATATTATGAAAAGGTAATGTGATGATAACCGTTGTCTCACCTCTCACTGTCACCCAACTCTCTGGGGATTCTCTGTTATTAGATGTACACTTATAGAAGCCTTCATCTGACTTGGATACTGCAGGGATGGTCATCTCTCCTGTGGTCTCATTCTTGATGAGTACTCCATCTTTGTAGAAATCAACCGTGGGTTTTATTTCCTGATATCTATGTGTACAGCGCAGAGTCACAGAGTCTCCCTCAGTCATGGGATAGGCAGGGCTCTCCAGGATCAGAGGGCCATCTATGTAACATAATATATAAATAAAACTGTACATCTGGAGTAATCATATATCAACATCTTATTAGCTTGTATTTTCTGATATACAATCAACCAGTTACAGAATTGAACATCGTTATCATACATTAAAATGTAAAAAAGGTTAGTGAATGTTGTACAATAGACGTACCTTCCACTGTGATGTTGACAGCATTACTGTATTCTCCTGATCCAGACTCACACCAGTACACTCCAGTGTCACCTGTATATGTGGACCTGATGGTACATGTAGACCCTGCTTTTGATCCCCAATAAAGGTCACACCCTGACATCACTCATCTCTCTCTGTATCTCTTCAGTATCCATCCAGTGGAGTTCACCTTCTCCTCACAGCTTAGTGAAAGGGATGTCTCTGTAAAGTGTTGAGTTCTGTTGGGTCTTGTTTTGAGAGACACTGACGGTTGTGGATCTGAAACAAAGAGTAAAACTTATAGTTATATATACACATGAGGGTGACTTATGATTAAATGCAGTTTCAATGTAGTTAGTTACCTCCTGACCAGGAAAACTGAGGTTCACTATAGAGTGTGTTATAGACTGGGTCTCCTCTCCCAGCTCTACACACATATCCTCCTGTGTGATTAGGACCAGTAGGGTTCAGAGTGTAGGAGCCTTCAGTAGTCCCATTGCCAGATAGAGTCTCTACAGAGTAGGACTTGTCCAATAGAGAGGGTAATCCAGCTGTGTAGGGAACAGTTCTGTACCAGAAGAACCTCCAGCCTGTAGATGACTCTTTAACCCCACAGCTCAGAGTAACTGAGTCTCCAGGGTTCAGCCACTGAGGAGAGACACTCAGGACAGCTTGGGCTTTAGCTGTTATGAAGGAGATGACATGATTAAATATTCAGTCTTTAATTCAATCATTTTAGTTCAACGTTTTTTCCCATTTTTGTATTATTGTACTGTACCTTACCCCAAAATCAAACTATAGTTGTATTCCATCATTGATCTCACTGTCTGCTATTTGACTTCATCCCTTTGGTATTTTTATCACTATTCTATCTCTTTCTCTTACAATCCCATAAAATCAGAACACGGTCAATTGTATAGCATTACTTGTCTCAGAGTGTTTTAAGCCATTGTTCTTCTGAACACCTTCACAGGTATATTGACCCTTCTTTGCAGGACTGATTCTGTACTCAGGCTCTGCATTCGTGTAGACCGACTTCCCACTGTTATAAAAAGCATAATCAATCTCTTCTCCTCCCTGTATGTTACATCTGAGAGTGACAGTCTCTCCCCTGGATATCTGGGGCCAGTTGGGTTGGATGGTCAGATCAGCCACAGGTCTCTCTACACAGACACACCACAGAAAACAACTATTATCACACACCTTAGAATGTAAAATCATGTGGATCAGCATTTATCACAACATGACCATATCATAAGTTGTCCTTTCTCAACATACAGTATGCAGTCTTCAGAATACTCACATATACAGTGATGTCCACACACACACACATACACACACACACACACACACACACACACACACGATCGATTTATTGAGTTAAATGAAGACAAATGCAGTTAGCTCACAAATCAGTGAAAAGTATGATCTTAGTACCGTACACCATCTTTCTTCAATTATTATATAAAATGAGAATGAATTAATGGAGGAATCTGAACATTAAAGCAGACCTTTTTAAAACAACTAAATATCATCCTTAAAATGGGGCTCAATGTCAAGTGATTATGGGCAAGGAGTCACTGATGTGAATGATAAATATATGACTTACCTTTCACTGTCAGTCTGACTTCATCACTTCACTCAGAATACTCCTGATCAATATGTGTAATAATACACCAGTATAAACCACTGTCTGACATCTTAACCTCGCTGATCTCATATTCATTCTCCCTACTGATGAGGTCTTCACCCTCCTTGATCCATGTGTATTTCCAGTCAGTGACTTCTCCACTCTGTATGTTACATCTGAGAGTGACAGACTCTCCACTGAATATCTGTGAGGATGTGGAGTGTTTGGTCAGAACAGTCTTTGCCAGTCCTGCACAAAATAGAATTATACAATTGCTTTACATGTGTTAGTTTGACACACTCAAAACACTAAATATGTCTATTCAAAATCAGCTTTAAAAATCACAAAGAAATATGATGAAGCATTAAGAGATGAATGCTTGATCAAGTGTACAAATATCTACCATCATCACCTTCAGAGTGTCCAGAGTAGATGTGTTTACTCAGCACTACAACAAAGAAAGTCACATTGCTCCAATATTAGCTTGAAATAAATAATAACATGTTATATATTAATGTTACTGATTACCAAATCTATCCTGTACTTTATTTTAAAGGTGACATTTCTACATACATTTTTTTACTTTTAAATTAATGATATCAATTAATTATTGAAGAAAATAACGTTTAATTGACTTATTAGCTTAGTATAACTGTCTTGTCCCATCAAAATATATAAGGTTATTTTATGACAAATATTGTAAAAAATGTAACGAATTCATTTCCATAGCCCAATCCCACAGCTCTAAAAGGCCACTGACTTCCCATGTTCTGCACACAGAGAGAGTACAGAGACTAAAAACACCAAAACACCATTAATCTCTTAACACAGTTTAAAGAAAATGTACAACGACAGTTAGAAAAACGAGTAGCGGTTGATAGCGTGTTTCTATTCTGACCAACTTCTCCTTTCGGTTGGCTATTTGTTGTCACACTGGATCCTTCATTATTATTGGAAGAATCAAGAATAGAGACCTGAATTGACGAGACCAGAGCTTGTGGTTTGATATCAGATTGTGCATATGTTTGTTTCATGTTGCACCCACGGTACACAGATACATAGCTAGATACACTACATGACCAAAAGTATGTGGACACCTGCTCGCCGACCATCTCATTCCAAAGTCATGGGCATTAATATGGAGTTGGTCCCCTCTTTGCTGCAATTACAGCCTCCACTCTTCTGGGAAGGTGTCCACTAATTTGAAGGTAGGTGTAGGTGTGTGTGTGTGTGTGTGTGTGTGTGTGTGTGTGTGTGTGTGTGTGTGTGTGTGTGTGTGTGTGTGTGTGTGTGTGTGTGTGTGTGTGTGTGTGTGTGTGTGTGTGTGTGTGTGTGAGAGAGAGAGAGACACACACACCGGTCAAAAATGTAAGAAACAAGGTAAACATCTGGGGTTTCTTATCGCCCCCTTCAGGACAGGCCTGGAACTACTCCACATTATTGTGGATCACAGTATAGAAACTAATATGGTGATTGGTCTCATAGCAACAACAACCCCTCAGTCTACTGGGTCTGCCTTCTTATTCCTTCCTCTCTCTGTGACATCATATTAGTACAGACACGGACTACTTCTGTATGGCTTCATATCAGTAGAAGTCCAATCTGAATGTGGTTCACAGAAGACTGACAGCACTATGGTGCATAGAGATGTTGTTAGAAAGTGTTGCTTTACATCAAACTCAACCAGAACAACGAATTTCTGGACTATTATGTTTATTTTTACAAAAACTATGATACAACTGTGACCCAAACTGCCTATTATTTTATTAGAAAAAAAGATGGCCTTTTATAATGCCCACTTATGTACATAGGATGCTGTATAGAGAATTTTAACATATTGAAACAAAAAAAGAGATCAATAATATTTGTCCATCCTTTGCTGCTATGCTGGCAGATGAACAATATGCTGAGACTCTAATCAAAAAGGATTTAATACCTCCAAATAACAAAAACGTAGCTAGGTGGTTGTAACATTTAAACGTTTCTCATTTTTTTGCACTGCATGGATCACCTGTGCAGTTGAATGCAGCATTGCTGCATTGGTGCACTCAAAATGTATTGTATTTGAGAAGCCGAGGCTACTGCTCAAATGTTGCTGTAACATTTTCATGGTGTTTTGTAGCAGGTTTTGTTTTTTATGTTATTCATTGTCAAGCTTTATCAGAAGCAACATTTTATTAGCCTAGCTGGGACTGTAGTACAGTATGTGTCTGTTCACTCTCCCTCTGCTGTGGGAGTTAAACGGGACACATAAAAGCAGCGGAATTGATTTTGAATTGACCGATGTGAGTCCATCAGGCTGTAATTTCATAAGCAGATTACTTTATTTCATAGTCTTTTTTGCTTATCCTTATCAAGGTTGCCAATAATTTTGAACCGGACTGTTTATGGTATAAAACTACACTATATAGATTCCAAAAGTTTCTCAGGCTCATGTTACAACCTGAATAAAAGCTGCAATGACCAACAACTCCATTTCTCTGTAGACGGTAAACAAAATATAACCAGGAAATATCATGTTGCCACATTTATTGTGCATATATGACATACTTCATATTCTATGAATGAAACATTTTCTCGTCCAATAAAGGAAATAGTTAGCTAACAATATTCAAAATACAGATAAATACATGAATCATACTCACAGAGTAGCACATAAAGTGAAGTGTGCTCCATTCTGAGCCGTTGGTAAGTGACTGTCGAAACCAGAGTGTCAGAATGGAACTTACAGATGCTTAAAGATAAACCGAACAATATAGCATGTCATGTTAATCTCTATACAACTTCCTCTTACTGTAAAAGGAATGGACACATCAACACTGTGGTCTTTCTGTTGGTGGAAGAGAGAAACAAACTATAGTCAAGATCTGAGGAAGGAGTTTTGTGGATAAAAACATTTGTGCAAAAAGTTATGTCAATATTGCATTTACCATACATGGTCATGTTGACATTTTCAGTCCAATCTTTACCCAGGAAAGTAGTGATCACAGTGACAGATTGCATGTAAAAGAGAAATGAATAAGTGAACTACAGAATATGTATGATGGAAGAACATTGTCCTTCTCTCTGAAAAGGACATAAATCCCAGCATACCTTTTCATGTATTCATCAGCCCAGCAACTAGGTTTTCACTGGTTTTTGCATATGACTACAACCATTCTCTATTTGTCTCTCTCTGATCACAGTGGTTAAAGATAGCTTCACACAGCGCCTTCCTTCACAAACCCACACTGATAAAGACGAAGAGATTAAACCGTGACAACTCAACTATGACAAACAAGTGTTCTAATGTAAAGTTCCTCAGCCTTTTGATTTCATACACAGTGCACTGGAATAAAAATTAAACTTAACCAAATGCTTATTTAGCGTTATAATGCAAGTTGAGTGGACTTAAAAAGGACAAGAATTTGAGCCAATGTTTTATTGTCTTTAATCAACAAACTCTGCTTGAAGTTAGTTGTATTTGAACAAGATTGTTGAGTAAAATTATGAATTCATGTTTGCTCAAAACAACTCAAAACCACGACAAGCATTATCATTATTCCAGCATGCAGGGCCGGCCCTGGGCATAAGCGATATAAGGGGTCTCTTAGGGCCCCCAGCCGATAGCGGGTCCCCAACCCCATAATTTACTTTAAAACCACAACATTTTCTCTATACCTCATGGCAAAAGGGAGAGAATTACAGGAAATGTACCAAATAAATCTCTCTACCATCAAGAGAGGGACCACCTACAGATTAACCCGTGAAGTGGGGGGCCCGAAAACCAAATCATATAAGACCATCTACAATCCACACTTAACCAAGGCTCTCCAGCATATACTCTCTGATTACATCATTGATGCCTGGGGAGCAAATAGTCCTAATTCAAAAGAGGACACTTTCTACTAACAGGCATAAATCATTCTCTCAAATCTATGTCATTCTATTATCTACAACTCTTTTCTTTGACATATGATCTTGTCTGATCACCATGACTACTACTGTCAATCACACATTTCGGGAATCTCCTAATTGTAACTTTCCCTCAAGGAAAAGCATAAGGCCTTATGAGATACTGAATATATGAGAATCAACAAAGGGAGAAGATTAAAATCATGAAAAGTAAGCAAATAGTGTAGTTTGTGATGAAATTAAACAGTAATATCTAGGCCTATCTACAGAATGTCCACATGTAAGATGCAGAGGGTTCTATATCTATGGAAGGCCCATTCTTTGACCACATCCTGTTCAGCTCAGTTCTTTCTGCTAGGGAGAAGTGGGCTATTCTGGGCATCCAAATGCGATCTTGTCATATAGTCTGTGGCTACATGTGGCAGATAATCAAGAAGAAACTGTTCAAGAAAGGTATAGACTATTCTCAAAGTAGACTACATAGTCTTCCATTCAATCACATACATTTTACCATTATGATCATTTATATCTTACCAGGGTGAGCAATAGTTCACGTGGCGACACTTTTGGTTATATGTTTATTGTTTTGATTAAGTGAATAAACATGTTTGGTGGAAACTATCGCTCTGCGCCTCGTTCCCTTCACACGCCGCATGACAGATATATAATGTCGGCAATGCATACTTACATCTTTCATTCTTGAGTTTAACCATAACATCAGCATATATTGTGTTGTCAGTTAGATCTGCTGTGTTTCAACCAATCAGATACATTTTAAACAGGTTATCAACAAACATACCCAGGAATAAATATACAACACTTTTGAGGGGTCTCACTCTTTTTCCAATTTTTTATCAAATCCCAAAATTGAAAAAAAAATCATATCATCTAAAGAATTCTTCAAGAACCACGTGAAATATCACTTTAAGTAAAGTTGAGGGCCCTAACCTGTACATACCTGGGTTACAGAGGCCCCTACAGTAGCACACTGCCACAGCTACAGTGAGGATCAGCACCACAGCGCCTCCTACTGATGCTCTGATGTAGATGGTAAACCACGCCAGTCCTGTCACATATTGTATAACACACATGATTATACCATACAACATGATAAAGACTAAATGGCTCTATATCATATACATCCAATGTAATTGGTTATATCAAGGTTAAATAAATAAAAAAACATGTAATCACATCTGTTACATATTATATTTGAAAATATAAGCGTTTAAGCAGACTGAAAAGTGTAAGGAACAGATTATTATGATATCTAGGTTCCTGGGGCGGTAGTGTCATGACTATGTTGGAGTAGTTGCACGTTACACTGATGTCTCCCTCTGCTGGTGAGATAGAGAAGTGAATACAAATACTAACATTGTAAAACTGTAACACATTGTTATGTTGTTAGGGTATTGTAGAGGATATAACAGGGCTTGGATAACAGAAATAATAATATATTTATCTTTAAACATTTCTTGAAAATAAATTATACAGCACAATCAAGCCCAGTCTACTTTGTGTATTTTTTGTTAAGCTTCAAAAGAAGCTGGTTTTCAAAGTTTTTGCAGCCTAGTCTATCTCTTTTACTTGTAAAAATGAGTCCGGCACAACTGAACAGTCTTTGACCTGCAGCAGATGCAGGCAGTGGAGTGTTGATCCTAACAGATAGATTATTTATCTCAGGGAAAGAGTGCAGCAACTCCATCAAAACGATTAGGGTCCTGGCTAGTAGTGACAGAGACAGAAACAAATGCCCCAGGGGAAACTAGCCTATTTGAACTAATGTAACAGTACAGCAATTTACAAACGTATTTTGAATGTCAGTAAACTTCAGTTAATATCGAAGCTGTCCGTTTCATTACGTTATATTCATGTAATAAACATTTAAATGGTCAAAATAAATGGTAATCTGCATGAGAAAAAAAATGGTTATAGCGATCATCCCTAGTGATCAAATTGACCCGGACGGACGTGATCACAATAAACAGACTCCATTGTATCATCAATTGTACCTTTTCCAATATTTTCTCATACGTTATGTGCAGAAATAACAACTTAGCTACAACAACCGAGACAAAAGGTTTCCATTAGAACTATTCCTTAGTAACTATTTATGCCATCCTAAAAATAAGGTCAAGCAAAGTAAATTGACCAGTAATACAACACAACACATAACCCTACATGTTTCTATAATATTTTCTATCTAGCTAGTCCTTATTGACATTTAGCTTTACATTGTATGTACACTACTGGGCCATTTAGATAGTTATCTATGTTGGCTACCTATTACTAGCTAGTTGAAGTTAACTAGCAGCTAGCTAACTAGCCTAATTTATCTCAATGTGCTTGTGAAGGTTGGGGGATGAAAAGCCAAGATTTCCACGTTTTGTTGAGGCAAAGACAACATTTCATGACGATATTATTGCCTCTTTTACGTTTGAAAATAAAAATGTTGTGCAATTGTGGCCAAGGGTTGTCACGACTTGCCACATCTTGATCCTCTACTGGGCTGTTCATGCTTGACTGATGATGAGGAGGAGAGTAGTAGTGAGAATGGGTTGCATTTGTCTTAATACATGATGAGCGCGAATGAGTACGAATTGGCTTACAGAAATACCCGAAGATAACCTTTGTTTTTTCCATTACAAACTAAATGTAGCTGAGTAAAGAGTACTTTACTTGCTGGAAAAAATACTTGAGCAAGAGTAAAATTACAGCCCACAGAAAGTAACGTGAAAAAGTATTCGTTACTCCAAATGCGTACTCTTTTACTCATGTGCGTTACTTGTAACGCGTTACTACCCACCCCTGGATCCAGGTGAATATACATCTTCTGAGGTGAATTCTGTAATATCCTCTCCTCTGTACTTACATACCAATGATTTGACATGTTCCTTCTCTAAGCCTGACAGCAGCTCCACGGATTCCCCCACTCTCTTGTTGATGAACAGAGAAACACCCACACCTGAAACACACAAACACACAAATTAGTTACATGTCAGTCTGAAGCAATGTATTTAAAACACTTACATAAAAAAAACTCATCCATGAACTGAAAATAAAATACAGTTACAGTTCATTGAATAATTTAAGGAAGAACTGCAGTTATTATAGTCCTGTAATGTATCTTATTATGTAATAGAACCAATCATTGGATACAGTCCCATACCACCTTAAATGTAATGAATGACATGCATCAATCACAGGACTGTAAGATCTGTTGAGTTCTAGAAGCACTGCAACAGCTGCTGACCAACCACACCATTGGTACTCATTAAAAACTGATGAATCAATACATCATGATATGTTAAGGATTATAGATATTATGTAGGGTAATAAAGCAAACGTTTAGAGATATCCAACCAATCACTGATGACTAGGCATTCTACAGTCAACACACCATGCATAGACCAACAAGGAAGTTAGAGAAAGCTAACAGTTTTCCTAACTTTATCATGCCATTAAGCACATGCAACAGATACAAAGCATGAACAGAAGAAAGTAAGAAACCATTACAAAACTTACCATAGTGGAGGTTGGAGAGTAGGAGAAGGAGTATTCCCTGTATGGAGAAGCAGGAGAAGGGACCACCAGACATCTCTTTAAGGCGTTGTATGACTGTTTCCTCTGGCTGTATGTCCTTATCTATCACTGTCACTGGTAGCTAGCAGTTGACCAACCAAAACACACAGAGAAGAAGGAGTAGGGAAGAGAAAGAGCAGAGACTTCCTTTAGATGAGGGCAACTGTTCTATAAAATCATTCCTGGATGTTAGTTGAAAAGGAAGTCACATTCTATAGTTGCTCTCAGTAAATCCCCCTTCACTCAGCTTGAGAGTTACATGATGAGGCGTGTTTGGTGTCTGACACTGTGTTGATCAGTCTGATGGTGGTGGTTTTGGAGCCTGTGGTTCCTAGCTACTATTGGTTGTGTGGTTAACGGTCATGGTGTTTCACAGATACTGGTAGCTTTGTTACTTTATGAGCAGACCACTCAAAGTTAGAGAGAAAAAGGAGGGAGAGAGAGAGGGCTCGGGGGAAGAGAGAGAGAGAGAGATAGAAAGTTGGTGAGAGATTAAGAGTGGGGAAGGGTGTTAGAGAGAGCGAGCGAGAGAGAGCAAGAATATCATAACATTGTGTGTGCATTTTCATCTAGGCTTCATATGCCTGTAGAAGGGTTTGCATGACTTCTTCTGCATGCTCATAGGTCAGTGTGGCTGAGGGACATGAAACACCTGCCATCTTTTTTGGAAGGTAGTGTGTCCCAGGTTACTGACAAAGGCCCCCCTTCTACGTTTCAGGTACCATCTTGTGGTGATGTCACTTCCGGTGACTTGTGGTCTACGTGGTGACCTGTTTTTCTTTCTCAAGAGCAGTGACAATGAGCGGTCGGTCGGTCGGTCGGTCGGTCCATCCACATGGAGACAGAAACCCCTTAACTGGAACAGTGACCTTCCAAACCGTGCAGAGACACTAAAAATAGCAGTCAGAGACATACACCACTAATGTTATTAATCGTCATGACCTGTCTGTAGGATGAGGAGGCAATATGGGAGAACTGGTAGTCATGCATACCTAGGTTACTACTTGGAATTCAACACAGTAGTATAAATATTCAATATTGTTTCCATACACAGTACCAGTACTAACCAGCTCCTCAGAACTCCTGCATAGTATATGACATCATAAAACTGAGAAGAACTGTTATTTTCAGGCTCTCTCTTCCCCAAAAAGTCATTCTGAAAATCTCAATGGGTCTTCAGCTGATGAGGTACGGCATTTGAACTTTGCTCATGAAGCATTTATGTTATATTCTTCAAGATTCAATGGGTATATATAATTAAGTCCAACAATGGATGTATCAATGACAGATTGTACCTTTAACTCACACATTGTGGAGCCTAAGATCTATACTGGGCTGAAAGGTGGTTTGACCAAATTAGGTTGAATGGAAACATTTACAATGACAGCATCCATTTACTGTTAGAAATCACTCATTATATCTGGTGGATAAAAAATAGTTTATTAAAGTCCATTTACTGTTAGAAATCACTCATTATATCTGGTGGATAAAAAATAGTTTATTAATTGCAAATATTATTTAAAAGTACAGGTCATTAGAATAACACTTGAATAATACTTATAATATTTAGTAAATTAATATACAAATATGTTATTCTATCATCAGAATGACAGAGATAATAATTAAAAGATAATACATTTACAACAAAGCAATATAATAATTCAATACACATTATAAAGTAGATACAATTGCTGAATCTGAAGATAAGATCCATTATAATTTCAATATATAATTAAACAAAGCTCTAACAGTAAAGACAACTAAACCAAGCTTAAGTAAAATATATATGTTAGTAAATAAAATAAGAAAAACATCCTTAATGTACAAGGTGTTATTGTGTGTGTGTGTGTGTGTGTGTGTGTGTGTGTGTGTGTGTGTGTGTGTGTGTGTGTTACTGTGTGTGTGTTTGTGTGTGTGTTATTGTGTTATTGTGTGTGTGTGTTATTGTGTGTGTGTGTGTGTGTGTGTGAGAATTGAGCGTACATAATCCATGTTCCCGTGTTCCTTCTGCTCCTCCTTTGATGGTGTGTCCCTCCATCCTTCCATCCCTCCATCCCTCTATCCCTCCATCCCTCCATCCCTCCATCCTTCCATCCCTCCATCCTTCCATCCCTCAATCCCTCCATCCTTCCATCCCTCCATCCTTCAATCCCTCCATCCCTCCATATATTCATCCTTCCATCCCTCCATATGTTCACCCTTCCATCCCTCCATCCCTCCATCCCTACATATATTCATCCTTCCATCCCTCCATCCCTACATATATTCATCCTTCCATCCCTCCATCCCTCCATATATTCATCCTTCCATCCCTCCATATATTCATCCTTCCATCCTTCCATCCCTCCATCCCTCCATATATTCATCCTTCCATCCCTCCATCCCGCCATATATTCATCCCTCCATCCCTCCATCCCTCCATCCTTCCATCCCTCTATCCCTCCATCCCTCCATCCCTCCATCCTTCAATCCCTCCATCCTTCCATCCCTCCATCCCTCCATCCCTCCATTCCTCCATCCTTCCATCCCTCCATCCTTCCATCCCTCCATCCCTCCATCCCTCTATCCCTCAATCCCTCCATCCCTCCATTCCTCCATCCTTCAATCCCTCCATCCCTCCATCCTTCCATCCTTCCATCCCTCCATCCCTCCATATATTCATCCTTCCATCCCTCCATATGTTCACCCTTCCATCCCTCCATCCCTCCATATATTCATCCTTCCATCCCTCCATCCCTCCATATATTCATCCTTCCATCCCTCCATCCCTCCATATATTCATCCTTCCATCCCTCCATCCCTACATATATTCATCCTTCCATCCCTCCATCCCTAAATATATTCATCCTTCCATCCCTCCACCCCTCCATATATTCATCCCTCCATATATTCATCCCTTCATCCCTCCATCCTTCCATCCCTCTATCCCTCCATCCCTCCATTCCTCCATCCTTCCATCCCTCCATCCTTCAATCCCTCCATCCCTCCATCCTTCCATCCCTCCATCCTTCCATCCCTCCATATGTTCACCCTTCCATCCCTCCATATATTCATCCTTCCATCCCTCCATCCCTCCATATATTCATCCTTCCATCCCTCCATCCCTCCATACATTCATCCTTCCATCCCTCCATCCCTACATATATTCATCCTTCCATCCCTCCATCCCTACATATATTCATCCTTCCATCCTTCCATCCCTCCATCCCTACATATATTCATCCTTCCATCACTCCATCCCTCCATATATTCATCCTTCCATCACTCCATCCCTCCATATATTCATCCTTCCATCCCTCTATCCCTCCATCCCTCCGTCCCTCTATCCCTCCATATATTAATCCTTCCCTCCCTCCATCCCTCCATCCTTCCATCCCTCCATCCCTCTATACCTCCATCCCTCCATATATTCATCCCTCCATCCCTCTATACCTCCATCCCTCTATACCTCCATCCCTCCATCCTTCTATCCCTCATCCCTCCATATATTCATCCTTCCATCCCTACATCCCTCTATCCCTCCATCCCTCCATATAGTCATCCCTCCATCCCTACATATATTCATCCTTCCCTCCCTCCATCCCTCCATCCCTCTATCCTTCCATCCCTCCATATATTCATCCCTCCATACCTCCCTCCATCCTTCCATCCTTCTATCCCTCTATCCCTCCATCCCTCCATATATTCATCCTTCCATCCCTCTATCCCTCCATCCCTCTATCCCTCTATCCCTCCATATATTCATCCCTCCATCCCTCCATATATTCATCCTTCCCTCCCTCCCTCTCTCCCTCCATCCCTCCATATATTCATCCCTCTATCCCTCCATATATTCATCCTTCCCTCCCTCCCTCTCTCCCTCCATCCCTCCATATATTCATCCCTCTATCCCTCCATCCCTCCATCCCTGCCCCCTCAAGGACCTGCAACAGATCAACACACAAAGCTGTTAAGGACATGCAGTCAAACAAACTCTTAAGAATCAAACAAAGAAACATACTTTAAATAGATACATTATACTTTAATATCAGAGCATTAGTTCCATATTAGTATCATAATAAATATCAATAGTATACGACTATAATTAGTATTACCTGGGGCTGTGCCTGGCTTCACTTGAGAATAGACTGAATCTGCCTCAGATGGGGTTTCTGTTTCTGTAAGGGGTGAGGATAACACATCATAATAATATAACAGTTATATACAGAATAATATACAGCTAGTCAATATGGGTCAAAGAGGTGTGAGGTTATGATAGGAGGAACATGGAAGGAGGGATGTCTAGTCTAACCTTTCTTCTTCTTGGCTTTGGTCTTCTTTTTAAGGTCAACCTCAGCATAGGTCACATCAACAGGTCCAGTTGCTGCTGAGAATGGACATTTCCATTCAACAAATGAAGGAATTAGCTTATTGCATATTCTGTGTCTTCATTGAAACTCCAAAATCGCACATTTAGATTTCACTGACTGCAAAAATGTAGAATGGGTCTTACCTGTGGCCTTCACTGTCTGGACCTCAGAATAGACTGGATTTCCTTTTGGATCAGCTGGCATTTCTGAGGAAGAGGAGGAGGAGGAGGAGGAGTAAGAGGAGGAGGAGGATTACTTTTTTATGAGTAAAAAAATGCTACATTTTGCATAAATTGATGTGAATTAATTGAGAATTACTTTTATTTTTCTTGTCCAACGTTTTGAGTTGAATCTGGACGTACATCACATCACCTGGTCCAGCAGTAGCAGCAGCACCATCTGAAACATACAGGTATAACACTAATATCTCTACTTAGTCTTAGTATGCTAGTCATATTAAACATGTGAAGAACAACTGCAACAACAACTAACTGTATTCATGCTAAACTTAATATACAGTATACAGTACCATTGTCATTATTGTCTGAGGGAGAGATTGTATCGTAGATGTTAGCGTCACCTGTTGGTCAAAGAAGAGAGAGAAAGATGAGTTAGTTGGTTTTCCCTCAGTTTGTCTGGGGACATAGAGAACGGTAACATGTTGTATACAAAGTGGATGGTGAAAAGTCAGTGTGTGACGTTACAGAGAGAGGAGAGTGACAGTGGTCTGGGCTGAGAGACTGACCATACTGCAGACCTGTATACCCAGCATCAGGAACCCGGCCCTGGGTAGATCCTTGGTCCTGTTGGGGGTCCAGGTTAGTGCTCTGGGGCTTGGGGGGCCTACAGGGAGAGAGATAGTCATGAAACACACACATTATATTTTACTGTATGAAAAGGAACATAGTTGAAAGACAGGTGTACTCACGATAATGTCATGTTGCAACAGAAACATGAAATGAGAAATGATAAAAGTCTCACCTTTGGCATTTTTATATTGACACAGCAGTACCAGAAGGACGGCCAGTAGAACACCAGCAACAACCAGGCCCACAACCACTCCTACTAGGACTGATGTAGAGGGTCCAGGAGTTACGCCTGGAGAGAGAACAGCAAATCACCATCAGACTCTGAGCTTCTTGTAGAAAATAAATAAAGTAGTGGAAAATGTGAAACAGTCCTGTAGACACATTATATATACAAACTGACTTGAGATCAGATGACCAGCCTGAACTTGCAACTCCAAACCTGCAGTATGCTTGTTAACATTACAATTCACTGATGACAACAGATATTATGAAAAGGTAATGTGATGATAACCGTTGTCTCACCTCTCACTGTCACCCAACTCTCTGGGGATTCTCTGTTATTAGACGTACACTTATAGAAGCCATCATCTGACTTGGATACTGCAGGGATGGTCATCTCTCCTGTGGTCTCATTCTTGATGAGTACTCCATCTTTGTAGAAATCAACCTTGGGTTTTATTTCCTGATATCTATGTGTACAGCGCAGAGTCACAGAGTCTCCCTCAGTCATGGGATAGGCAGGGCTCTCCAGGATCAGAATAACAACTATGTATCATAATATATAAATAAAAATGTACATCTGGAGTAATCATATATCAACATCTTATTAGCTTGTATTTTATGATATACAATCAACCAGTTACAGAATTGAACATCGTTATCATACATTAAAATGTAAAAAAGGTTAGTGAATGTTGTACAATAGACGTACCATCCACTGTGATGTTGACAGCATTACTGTACTCTCCTGATCCAGACTCACACCAGTACACTCCAGTGTGACCTGTATATGAGGACCTGATGGTACATGTAGATCCTGCTATTGATCCCCAGTAACGGCCACAATTTGACATCACTCCTCTCTCTCTGTATCTCTTCAGTATCAATCCAGTAGAGTTCACCTTCTCCTCACAACTTAGTGAAAGGGATGTATTTGTAAAGTGTTGAGTTCTGTTGGGTCTTGTTTTGAGAGACACTGACGGTTGTGGATCTGAAACAAAGAGTCCAACTTATAGTTATATATACACATGAGGGTGAGTTATGATTAAATGCAGTTTCAATGTAGTTAGTTACCTCCTGACCAGGAAAACTGAGGTTCACTATAGAGTGTGTTATAGACTGGGTCTCCTCTCCCAGCTCTACACACATATCCTCCTGTGTGATTAGGACCAGTAGGGTTCAGAGTGTAGGAGCCTTCAGTAGTCCCACTGCCAGATAGAGTCTCTACAGAGTAGGACTTGTCCGATAGAGAGGGTAACCCAGCTGTGTAGGGAACAGTTCGGTACCAGAAGAACATCCAGCCTGTAGATGACTCTTTAACCCCACAGCTCAGAGTAACTGAGTCTCCAGGGTTCAGCCACTGAGGAGAGACACTCAGGACAGCTTGGGCTTTAGCTGTTATGAAGGAGATGGCATGATTAAATGTTGTCTTTAATCAAATTTAAATAACGTTTTTACCAATTTTTGTATTATTGTACTGTACCTTACCCCAAAATCAAACTATAGTTGTATTCCATCATTGATCTCACTGTCTGCTATTTGACCTCATCCCTTTGGTTTTTTTATCACTATTCTGTCTCTTTCTCTTACAATCCCATAAAATCAGACTTACCGAACACGGTCAATTGTATAGCATTACTTGTCTCAGAGTGTTTTAAGCCATTGTTCTTCTGAACACCTTCACAGGTATATAGACCCTTCTTTGCAGGACTGATTCTGTACTCAGGCTCTGTATTCGTGTAGACCAACTTCCCACTGTTATAAAAAGCATAATCAATCTCTTCTCCTCCCTGTATGTTACATCTGAGAGTGACAGTCTCTCCCCTGAATATCTGGGGCCAGTTGGGTTGGAGGGTCAGATCAGCCACAGGTCTCTCTACACAGACACACCACAGAAACTAATATTATCACACACCTTAGAATGTAAAATCATGTGGATCAGCATTTATCACACACACACACACACACACACACACACACACACACACACACACACACACACACACACACACACACACACACACACACACACACACACACACACACACACACACACACACACACACACACACAATTACTCACCAATCACAGTAATAGTGACAGGATCACTGATGATTGATGATATGGATCTGGACTGGATCTCTCCCTGACACCAGTAGAGACCCTGGTCAGACTCAGCAGCTCTACTGATGGTGAAGGTGTTTCCTGTTGTAGTGTGTCTGTCAGACAAGGTCACTCCTTTCTTAGTGCTGTCTTTGTACCATGTAAAGCTCCAGCCACTGTCAGACCCCACTGAACATATCAGAGTTACTGTCTCTCCAGTGTACACAGGGTTTGGTGTTATGGTCAGTGTAGCTTTAGGCAGGGCTGTGAGAAAATAACATCATTCAAAGATCTGGATACATGCATAGCAATATCCTAAATATTTAGCTGTTGTTGGAATGTTCTCATATCATAAAAGTCCATTATAGGTGTTAGTTGACTTGATTTTGTTTGAATTTAAAGTATACATCTGTTTTCCTTCTAAATGTTTGTTTAACATTATTTTTTTTCACAGAATAATATATTAACAAGATATTATCCTTCTCAAAATTTAACTAAGTGATGGTTATGTTATTAAACTCACCAGTAACCATGATGGTGAGAGATGAGCTGAGATATGTCCTCTGGGGCCGGCTCGTGCTTTTCCCCTCACACTGGTACTGACCAACCAGGTCAGGAAGAGAGATGTTGATAGTTTTACTGGTCAGATTGGGAAAATGTTGGTTGTCTTTGTGCCAGCGGTACGTCCAGTCTCTGTAGCCTGATATGTCACACTGCAGAGTGACTGTCTCTCCGGAGTAGAGGGGACCCTGAGGATAGACAATCACTGAGGCCGTGGGCAGAGCTGTGGAAACAGTTATATATGAAGACAAATGCAGTCAGAGCACAAATCTCTCCAACGTATGATCAAACTTATGTAGGTAGTACTGTAACTATTATTTTTACATTCATACTAACACACAGACAATGTCTACATGATTGATATACAGTGGGGAGAACAAGTATTTGATACACTGCCGATTTTGCAGGTTTTCCTACTTACAAAGCATTTAGAGGTCTGTAATTTTTATCATAGGTACTCTTCAACTGTGAGAGACGGAATCTAAAACAAAAATGCAGAAAATCACATCGTATGATTTTTTAATAATTAATTAGCATTTTATTGCATGACATAAGTATTTGATCATCTACCAACCAGTAAGAATTCCGGCTCTCACAGACCTGTCAGTTTTTCTTTAAGAAGCCCTCCTGTTCTCCACTCATTACCTGTATTAACTGCACCTGTTTGAACTCGTTACCTGTATAAAAGACACCTGTCCACACACACTCAATCAAACAGACTCCAACCTCTCCACAATGGCCAAGACCAGAGAGCTGTGTAAGGACATCAGGGATAAAATTGTAGACCTGCACAAGGCTGGGATGGGCTACAGGACAATAGGCAAGCAGCTTGGTGAGAAGGCAACAACTGTTGGCGCAATTATTAGAAAATGGAAGAAGTTCAAGATGACGGTCAATCTCCCTCGGTCTGGGGCACCATGCAAGATCTCACCTTGTGGGGCATCAATGATCATGAGGAAGGTGAGGGATCAGCCCAGAACTACACGGCAGGAATGACGTGTAGTCATTCCTGGTCAATGACCTGAAGAGAGCTGGGACCACAGTCTCGAAGAAAACCATTAGTAACACACTACGCCGTCATGGATTAAAATCCTGCAGCGCACGCAAGGTCCCCCTGCTCAAGCCAGCGCATGTCCAGGCCCGTCTGAAGTTTGCCAATGACCATCTGGATGATCCAGAGGAGGAAAGGGAGAAGGTCATGTGGTCTGATGAGACAAAAATAGAGCTTTTTGGTCTAAACTCCACTCGCCGTGTTTGGAGGAAGAAGAAGGATGAGTACAACCCCAAGAACACCATCCCAACCGTGAAGCATGGAGGTGGAAACATCATTCTTTGGGGATGCTTTCTGCAAAGGGGACAGGACGTCTGAACCGTATTGAGGGGAGGATGGATGGGGCCATGTATCGCGAGATCTTGGCCAACAACCTCCTTCCCTCAGTAAGAGCATTGAAGATGGGTCGTGGCTGGGTCTTCCAGCATGACAACGACCCGAAACACACAGCCAGGGCAACTAAGGAGTGGCTCCGTAAGAAGCATCTCAAGGTCCTGGAGTGGCCTAGCCAGTCTCCAGACCTGAACCCAATAGAAAATCTTTGGAGGGAGCTGAAAGTTCGTATTACCCAGCGACAGCCCCGAAACCTGAAGGATCTGTATGGAGGAGTGGGCCAAAATCCCTGCTGCAGTGTGTGCAAACCTGGTCAAGAACTACAGGAAACGTATGATCTCTGTAATTGCAAACAAAGGTTTCTGTACCAAATATTAAGTTCTGCTTTTCTGATGTATCAAATACTTATGTCATGCAATAAAATGCAAATTAATTACTTAAAAATCATACAATGTGATTTTCTGTATTTTTGTTTTAGATTCCGTCACTCACAGTTGAAGAGTACCTATGATACAAATTACAGACCTCTACATGCTTTCTAAGTGGGAAAACCTGCAAAATCGGCTGTGTATCAAATACTTGTTCTCCCCACTGTACATAGGTTACATGAGCTACGAGATCAGGCCATACATCCCTCCCCCATTGAGATGTTTTAAGTGCCAGACATATGGCCATGTAGCAGCAGTGTGTAAGGGTAAACAAAGATGTGGTAGGTGTTCAGGCGAACATGAGTATGGGAAATGTGTAGAAGGAGTAAAGCTGAAATGCTGTAACTGTGGAGGGGAGCACAGTGCAGCTTACCGTGGATGTGAAGTTAGCAAGAGAGCAATGGGGGTGCAGCGAGTGAGATCGCTGCAAGGAATAACATATGCAGAAGCTGTAAAGAAAGTGTCTAAGGAAAAGGAAGCCTATAAACCAGAAAATAAAAGTAGGTCTTGTGAGAAATGTGAAAAAATTGAGGCAAAAAAGGATTTGTTAGTTATGGGCAAAAATGAATTTGGGATGTTTATGGTTGAGGTGATAAACTGCTCGGGACAGACAGAAAGACAGAAAATATCAAAATAATAGTTAAATCAGCGGAATAATATCTAGGAATAAAAGGGCTTAGCTGTGAGGTAGTGGAAGAAAGTATAGTGGCAGGAAGCGCAAGCTCGCAGACAATGGCTGGTGGATCTTTATGATATTAACTATATTGCAATGGAACTCCAGAAGCCTTGTAGCAGATGGACAGGAATTCAAGAATTTTGTCTCAGATTTAGCAGATAGACCTCATGTAATATGTGTGCAAGAAACATGGTTAAAACCACAGTTGGACTTTGTACTGTATGGATATACTTCAATTAGGAGAGATAGAGAAACAAGAAAAGGTGGAGGGGTAGTAACTTTTGTTAAAAGTAGGGTAAGATATAAACTTGTTAGTAAAGTGTAAGAACATTAATCTGTTGTAATTGAAGTATGGTCAGGGGAAAATAGTACAAAAATAACAAATTTTTACAACCCTTGCAATAAATTAAGTACTGATATGTTGGAATTAGTTTGCGGATCAATGCAGGGCAAAATAGTGGTATGTGGGGATTTTAATGCACACAGCACATTATGGTGAAGTAAAAACACAGATATAAATGGATTAGTAATAGAGAAATTTATAGATGATAAGGAGCTGGTGTGTATTAATGATGGAAAGCGCACGCGGTATAATAGTTAAAGCAATACAGAAAGTGCTATTGATCTAACACTAGTGTCAATTGGAACTGCAGGAGTTACTGCATGGGAAGTAATAAGTAGATGGACAGTGGGTAGTGATCACTATCCAATAATAACTAGGATTGGCATAGAGGTGCACCAGGAAGGGGAAGCGGAAATACCTAGGTGGAAATTAGATAAAGCTGATTGGCAGGCATTTAAATAAATTAATGTGTAGAAATAATGAGTAGAGATATAACAGATGTGGAGGAAATGAATAGTGCAGTAGTTGCAGCCATTATACAAGCAGCAGAAGAAACAATTCCTAAAAGTACAGGAAATAAACGGGGGAAAAAGCGTGCCGTGGTGGGATGAGAGCTGTAGAATAACAGTTAAAATAAGAAATAAAGCATTTAGACAGCTTAAAGCTCATCACACACTAGAAACTTTAATTAGCTATAAAAGGGCACAAGCAGTAGTTAGGAAAACGATTAGATCAGCCAAACGCATGTATTGGAGACAGTATTGCAATACAATTGGAAGTGAAACTCAGTTGTCAGATATATGGGGAACAGTTAGAAGAATGAGTGGATTAGGTAGAAAGGTGGAAATGCCAGTGTTATGTAGCAATAATAAGAATGTAGGTAGTAATGCAGAAAAAGTAGAGCTTTTGGTAGAAACTTTTGTGAAAATCCACAGTTCTGGAAATGTATCCACAGTAGATAAGCAGCATAGGAACCAGATACTGTTGGAAAACCCTGGAATAAAAGAAAGTAGAACTGCATCAGGAGATATGGACCTACTATGTTTGAATTAAAAAGGGCTATCTTAAATGCATGACAAACAACACCAGGGAAAGATGCTGTATGTTATAGCATGCTAGGGCATATGAAAGATGTGTCACTGGAGGTAGTATTAAGGCTGATAAATATGATATGGAATACAGGTAGAATCCCGCTTGAATGGAAACAGGCAGTGATAGTCCCAATACTCAAACCTGGTAAAAAATGCGCTAGACCCGTCAAGTTATAGACCTATAGCGTTAACATCACAATCAGGGAAAAGTATGGAAAGGATGGTAACAGATAGGTTAAGTTACTATATGGAAGGTAAGGGTCTTTTTTCAGCGTATCAGTCTGGATTTCGTAAGGGTAGAGGGACTATGGACTCTGTTTTGTGCTTAGAAGCAGAAGTTAGGAAAGCACTAACTAATAAGGAAAGTGTAATTGCCGTGTTCTTTGACGTCGAAAAAGCATATGATATGCTGTGGAAGGATGGACTACTTATAAAACTTGACAAGTTAGGAATAAAAGGTAAATTATTCTGGTGGGTATTAGACTTCCTGGACAGAAGAACAATAGAAGTTAAGTTTGGTACAGAGTATTCAAGTAGGCATATTGTGGAAAATGGTAGTGTTTGCTGCCCCATACTGTTTAATATTATGATAAATGACATTTTTAATCAGTTAAGCGGAAATGTAGGTAAGTCACTTTATGCAGACGATGGAGCACTCTGGGTTAGGGGTCGAAATTTAGAATATCTAAGGAAAAAAATGCTAAATGCAAAAGAGAAAGTTGAACAATGGACTTATAAATGGGGATTTAAACTCTCAATCCAAAAAACTCAAGTTATATGTTTCTCTAAGCGCCACAAAGTAGTGCCACTGAAATTGTATGGACAAGATTTGGAACAGGTTAAGGTGGTGAGGTTTTTAGGAGTTCTCTTTGATGAGAGGCTGACTTGGTGTCAACATATAGATAAGGTCAGAAATAAATGTAAGAAGATCAATAACGTGTTGAGATGCCTATCAGGGCGTGACTGGGGAGCAAGTAGAGCATCGCTAATAAACATTTATCAGGCTCTCATGAGAACTGCCTCTGACTATGGTTGCTTAGCGTATATGTCAGCATCGGAAACTAACCTTAAAAAGCTTGATGTGGAACAGGCTCTTCGGATTTGTACTAGAGCATTTAAAACATCACCAGTAACTGCAATACAGTTGGAGGCAGGAGAGATGCCGCTACGTATTAGGAGGGTCAAGATCATGTTGGCGTATTGGACTAATTTACAAGGACATAGTATGAAGCACCCCACAAAAACTGTCTTGCAAGAATGCGCAGAGCATAGTAAAAGCAATTTTTACAGTTTCGGATGGGTGGGGAATGTTAAGGCTTAAAATGCAGGTCTCAATCAGCTGCAAATAGGACCCACTGTGGCAATATCAACGATACCACCCTGGAAATGTATTAAATGCAAAGATAATTTAAAAGTACAGGTTATTAGAATAAAACGTGAATAATACTTATAATATTTAGTAAATTAATATACAAATATGTTATTCTATCATCAGAATGACAGACACAATAATTCAAAGATAATACATTTTAATACATTTACAACAAAACAATACAATTCAATCCATAATATAAAGTAGATACAATTTCTGTATCTGAAAATAAGATCCATTATCATTTCAATATATAATTAAACAAAGCTCTAACAGTAATACACAACTAAACCATGCTTAAGAAAAATATATATGTTAGTAAATAAAATAAAAATCTAAATACATCTATTGGTAAATAAAATAAGTTTCAAAAATTGTGTGTGTGTGTGTGTGTGTGTGTGTGTGTGTGTGTGTGTGTGTGTGTGTGTGTGTGTGTGTGTGTGTGTGTGTGTGTGTGTGTGTGTGTGTGTGCGTTCGTTCGTTCGTTCGTTCGTTCGTTCGTTCGTTCGTTCGTTCGTGTTCATACGGGGCGGCAGGTAGCCCAGTGGTTAGAGTGTTGGGCCCGTAACCGAAAGGTTGCTGGATTGAATCCCCAAGCTGACAAGGTAAAAATCTGTCGTTCTGCCCCTGAACAAGGCAGTTAGCCCACTGTTCCTAGGCCGTCATTGAAAATAAGAATTTGTTCTTAACTGACTTGCCTAGGTAAATAAAGGTGCATGATCCATGTACCCAGGTCCTCCTCTGATGGTGCATCCCTCTATCCATCCATCCCTCCATCCCTGCCCCCCTCAAGGACCTGCAACATATCACCACACAAAGTTGTTAAGGACATGCAGTCAAACAAACTCTTAAAAATCAAACAAAGAGACAAACTTTAAATAGATACAGTGGGGAGAACAAGTATTTGATACACTGCCGATTTTTATCATAGGTACTCTTCAACTGTGAGTGACGGAATCTAAAACAAAAATCCAGAAAATCACATTGTATGATTTTTAAGTAATTAATTTGCATTTTATTGCATGACATAAGTATTTGATACATCAGAAAAGCAGAACTTAATATTTGGTACAGAAACCTTTGTTTGAAATTACAGAGAACATACGTTTCCTGTAGTTCTTGACCAGGTTTGCACACACTGCAGCAGGGATTTTGGCCCAATCCTCCATACAGACCTTCAGGTTGTCGCTGGGCAATACGGACTTTCAGCTCCCTCCAAAGATTTTCTATTGGGTTCAGGTCTGGAGACTGGCTAGGCCACTCCAGGACCTTATGCTTCTTGCCACTCCTTAGTTGCCCTGGCTGTGTGTTGCGAGTCGTTGTCATGCTGGAAGACCCAGCCACGACCCATCTTCAATGCTCTTACTGAGGGAAGGAGGTTGTTGGCCAAGATCTCGCGATACATTGCCCCATCCATCCTCCCCTCAATACGGTGCAGTCGTCCTGTCCCCTTTGCAGAAAAGCATCCCCAAAGAATGATGTTTCCACCTCCATGCTTCACGGTTGGGATGGTGTTCTTGGGGTTGTACTCATCCTTCTTCTTCCTCCAAACACGGCGAGTGAAGTTTAGACCAAAAAGCTCTATTTTTGTCTCATCAGACCACATGACCTTCTTCCATTCCTCCTCTGGATCATCCAGATGGTCATTGGCAAACTTCAGACGGGCCTGGACATGCGCTGGCTTGAGCAGGGGGGCCTTGCGTGCGCTGCAGGATTTTAATCCATGGCGGTGTAGTGTGTTACTAATGGTTTTCTTTGAGACTGTGGTCCCAGCTCTCTTCAGGTCATTGACCAGGTCCTGCCGTGTAGTTCTGGGCTGATCCCTCACCTTCCTCATGATCATTGATGCCCCACGAGGTGAGATCTTGCATGGTGCCCCAGACCGAGGGAGATTGACCGTCTTGAACTTCTTCCATTTTCTAATAATTGTGCCAGTTGTTGCCTTCTCACCAAGCTGCTTGCCTATTGTCTTGTAGCCCATCCCAGCCTTGTGCAGGTCTACAATTATATCTCTGATGTCCTTACACAGCTCTCTGGTCTTGGCCATTGTGGAGAGGTTGGAGTCTGTTTGAGTGTGTGGACAGGTGTCTTTTATACAGGTAACGAGTTCAAATAGGTTCAGTTAATACAGGTAATGAGTGGAGAACAGGAGGGCTTCTTAAAGAAAAACTAACAGGTCTGTGAGAGCCGGAATTCTTACTGGTTGGCAGGTGATCAAATACTTATGTCATGCAATAAAATACAAATTAATTATTTAAAAATCATACAATGTGTTTTTCTGGATTTTTGTTTTAGATTCCGTCTCTCACAGTTGAAGTGTACCTATGATAAAAATTACAGACCTCTACATGCTTTGGAAGTAGGAAAACCTACAAAATCGGCAGTGTATGAAATACTTGTTCTCCCCACTGTACATTATACTTTTATATCAGAGCATTAGTTCCATATTAGTATCATAATACATATCAATAGTATACGACTATAATTAGTATTACCTGGGGGTGTGCCTGGCTTCACTTGAGAATAGACTGAATCTGCCTCAGATGGGGTTTCTGTTTCTGTAAGGGGTGAGGATTACACATCATAATAATATAACAGTAATATACAGAATAATATACAGCTAGTCAATATGGGTCAAAGAGGTGTGAGGTTATGATAGGAGGAACATGGAAGGAGGGATGTCTAGTCTAACCTTTAAGGAATTAGCTTATTGCATATTCTGTCTTCATCGACACTCCAAAATTCAACATTTAGATTTCACTTACCGCCAACCTGTAGAATGGATCTTACCTGGGTATGTTTCTTTTGGAACAGCTGGGGTTTTTTTAGAAGGAGGAGGAAGAGGAAGAGGAGGAAGAGGAGGACTTTTTATGATTAAAAAACTGCTACATTTCGCATTAATTGATGTGACAGTTGAGAATTACTTTTCTTTTTCTTGTCCAACGTTTTGAGTTGAATCTGGGCATACATCACATCACCTGGTCCAGCAGTAGCAGCAGCACCATCTGAAACATACAGGTAAAACACTAATATCTCTACTTAGTCTTAGTATGCTAGTCATATTAAACATGTGAAGAACAACTGCAACAACAACTAACTGTATTCATGCTAAACTTAACATACAGTATACAGTACCATTGTCATTATTGTCTGAGGGAGAGATTGTATCGTAGATGTTAGCGTCACCTGTTGGTCAAAGAAGAGAGAGAAAGATGAGTTGGTTGGTTTTCCCTCAGTTTGTCTGGGGACATAGAGAACGGTAACATGTTGTATACAAAGTGGATGGTGAAAAGTCAGTGTGTGACGTTACAGAGAGAGGAGAGTGACAGTGGTCTGGGCTGAGAGACTGACCATACTGCAGACTTGTGTACACAGCATCAGGAACCCGGCCCTGGGTAGATCCTTGGTCCTGTTGGGGGTCCAGGTTGGTGCTCTGGGGCTTGGGGGGCCTACAGGGAGAGAGAGAGTCATGAAACACACACATTATATTTTACTGTATGAAAAGGAACATAGTTGAAAGACCGGTGTACTCACGATAACGTCATGTTGCAACAGAAACCTGTAATGAGAAATGCATACTATTCTATCAGGTGGTATCTGTTTTGGACTTTATTCATTAGAAATGTTTCTCCTAAACATGAAATGAGAAATGATAAAAGTCTCACCTTTGGCATTTTTATATGGACACAGCAGTACCAGGAGGACGACCAGTAGAACACCAGCAACAACCAGGCCCACAACCACTCCTACTAGGACTGATGTAGAGGGTCCAGGAGTTACGCCTGGAGAGAGAACAGCAAATCACCATCAGACTCTGAGGTTGTTGTAAAAAATAAATTAAGTCGTGGAAAATGTGAGACAGTCCTGTAGATACATTATATATATATATAACTGACTTGAGATCAGATGACCAGCCTGAACTTGCACCTCCAAACCTGCAGTATTCTTGTTAACATTACAATTCACTGATGACAACAGATATTATGAAAAGGTCATGTGATGATAACCGTTGTCTCACCTCTCACTGTCACCCAACTCTCTGGGGATTCTCTGTTATTAGACGTACACTTATAGAAGCCTTCATCTGACTTGGATACTGCAGGGATGGTCATCTCTCCTGTGGTCTCATTCTTGATGAGTACTCCATCTTTGTAGAACTCAACCTGGGGTTTTATTTCCTGATATCTATGTGTACAGCGCAGAGTCACAGAGTCTCCCTCAGTCATGGGATAGGCAGGGCTCTCCAGGATCAGAATGCCAGCTATGTAACATAATATATAAATAAAACTGTACATCTGGAGTAATCATATATCAACATCTTATTAGCTTGTATTTTATGATATACAATCAACCAGTTACAGAATTGAACATCGTTATCATACATTGAAATGTAAAAATGTTAATGAATTTTGTACAATAGACGTACCATCCACTGTGATGTTGACAGCATTACTGTATTCTCCTGATCCAGACTCACACCAGTACACTCCAGTGTCACCTGTATATGAGGACCTGATGGTACATGTAGACCCTGCTATTGATCCCCAGTAAAGGCCACACCCTGACATCACTCCTCTCTCTCTGTATCTCTTCAGTATCAATCCAGTAGAGTTCACCTTCTCCTCACAGCTTAGTGAAAGGGATGTCGCTGTAAAGTGTTGAGTTCTGTTGGGTCTTGTTTTGAGATACACTGACGGTTGTGGATCTGAAACAAAGAGTGACAGAGTCCAACTTATAGTTATATATACACATGAGGGTGACTTATGATTAAATGCAGTTTCAATGTAGTTAGTTACCTCCTGACCAGGAAAACTGAGGTTCACTATAGAGTGTGTTATAGACTGGGTCTCCTCTCCCAGCTCTACACACATATCCTCCTGTGTGATTAGGACCAGTAGGGTTCAGAGTGTAGGAGCCTTCAGTAGTCCCATTGCCAGATAGAGTCTCTACAGACTAGGACTTGTCTGATAGAGAGGGTAACCCAGCTGTGTAGGGAACAGTTCGGTACCAGAAGAACCTCCAGCCTGTAGATGACTCTTTAACCCCACAGCTCAGAGTAACTGAGTCTCCAGGGTTCAGCCACTGAGGAGAGACACTCAGGACAGCTTGGGCTTTAGCTGTTATGAAGGAGATTACATGATTAAATGTTCAGTCTTTAATTCAATCATTTTAGTTCAACGTTTTTACCCATTTGTGTATTATTGTACTGTACCTTACCCCAAAATAAAACTATAGTTGTATTCCATCATTGATCTCACTGTCTGCTATTTGACCTCATCCCTTTGGTCTTTTTATCACTATTCTGTCTCTTTCTTACAATCCCATAAAATAAGACTTACCGAACACGGTCAATTGTATAGCATTACTTGTCTCAGAGTGTTTTAAGCCATTTTTCTTCTGAACACCTTCACAGGTATATAGACCCTTCTTTGCAGGACTGATTCTGTACTCAGGCTCTGTATTTCTGTAGTCCAACTTCCCACTGTTATAAAAAGCATAATCAATCTCTTCTCCTCCCTGTAGCTTACATCTGAGAGTGACAGTCTCTCCACTGAATATCTGGGGCCAGTTGGGTTGGAGGGTCAGATCAGCCACAGGTCTCTCTACACAGACACACCACAGAAAACAAATATTATCACACACTTTAGAATGTAAAATCATGTGGATCAGCATTTAACACACACACACACACACACACACACAATTACACACACACACACACACAATTACACACACACACACACACACACACACACACACACACACACACACAATTACTCACCAATCACAGTAATAGTGACAGGATCACTGATGATTGATGATATGGATCTGGACTGGATCTCTCCCTGACACCAATAGAGACCCTGGTCAGACTCAGCAGCTCTACTGATGGTGAAGGTGTTTCCTGTTGTAGTGTGTCTGCCAGACAAGGTCTCTTCTTTCTTAGTGCTGTCTTTGTACCATGTATAGCTCCAGCCACTGTCAGACCCCACTGAACATATCAGAGTTACTGTCTCTCCAGTGTACACAGGGTTTGGTGTTATGGTCAGTTTAGCTTTAGGCAGGGCTGTGAGAAAATAACATCATTTAAAGATCTGGATACGTGCATAGCAATATCCTAAATATTTAGCTGATGTTGGAATTTTCCCATATCATAAAAGTCCATTATAGGTGTTAGTTGACTTGATTTTGTTTGAATTTAAAGTATACATCTGTTTTTCACAGAATAATATATTAACAAGATATTATCCTTCTCAACATTTAAGTAAGTGATGGTTATGTTATTAAACTCACCAGTAACCATGATGGTGAGAGATGAGCTGAGAAATGTCTTCTGGGGCCGGCTCGTGCTTTTCCCCTCACACTGGTACTGACCAACCTGGTCAGGAAGATAGATGTTGATAGTTTTACTGGTCAGACTGGGAAAATGTTGGTTGTCTTTGTGCCAGCGGTACGTCCAGTCTCTGTAGCCTGATATGTCACACTGCAGAGTGACTGTCTCTCCGGAGTAAAGGGGACCCTGAGGATAGACACTCACTGAGGCCGTGGGCAGATCTGTGGAAACAGTTATATATGAAGACAAATGCAGTCAGAGCACAAATCTCTCAAACGTATGATCAAACTTATGTAGGTAGTACTGTAACTATTATTTTTACATTCATACTAACACACAGACAATGTCTACATGATTGATATATATTTATTAAAAAAAAAATATTGAGTTAAATGAAGACAAATGCAGTTTGCGCACAAATCAGTGAAAAGTATGATCTTAGTACCGTACACCATATTTCTTCAGTTATTGTATAAAATTATAATTCATTAATGGAGTAATCTGAACAGCAAAGCAGACTTTTTTTTAAAACAACTAAATATCATCCTTAAAATGGGGCCCAATGTCAAGTGGTTATGGGCAAGGAGTCACTGATGTGAATGATAAATATATGACTTACCTTTCACTGTCAGTCTTACTACATTACTCCACTTAGAATACTTCTGCTCAATATCTTTACCCAGACACCTGTAGACACCACTGTCTGACATCTTAACATCCCTGATCTCATATTCATTCTCCCTACTAAGGAGGCGTACACCACCATCCTTGCGCCATGTGTATTTCCAGTCAGTGACTTCTCCCCTCTGTATGTTACATCTGAGAGTGACAGACTCTCCACTGAATATCTGGGAGGATGTGGGGTGTTTGGTCAGAACAGCCTTTGCCAGTCCTGCACAAAATATAATTGTACAATTGCTTTACACATGTTAGTTTGACACTCTCAAAACACTAAATATGTCTATTTAAAATAATCTTTAAAAATCACAAAGAAATATGATGAAGCATTAAGAGATGAAGGCCTGATCGTGTACAAATATCTACCATCATCTTCAGAGTGTCCAGAGTAGATGTGTTTACTCAGCACTACAACAAAGTAAATCACATTGCTCCAATATTAGCTTGTAATAAATAATAACATTTTATATATTCATGTTACCAAATCTATCCTGTACTTTATTTTAAAGGTAACATTTCTACATCATTTTTATACTTTAAAATTAACCATAGCTATTCAATCATGAAGAAACTTTTAATTGACTTATTAGCTTAGTATAACTGTCTTACATCATCATAACTCAAAATAAAAGTTTATTTTATGACAATTATTGTAAACAATGTAGATGAATTAACTTCCTTAGCCCAATCTCACAGCCATATTCCACAACAAGTGGCAGGGTGGCTGTTTTGTGCTAGTTTGAATTACAGACTGCAGCTTTAAATGGCCACTGACTTCCCATGTTCTGCACACACACAGAGAGAGAACAGAGACTAAAAACACCAAAACACCATTCATCTCTTAACACAGTTTACTATAACTGTAGTGAAGGAACTCTCAACCAGTTACAATAATCACAACTTGATACTACAATACATCCAACTAATATTGCATTTTGTATTCATTGTCACTTCATATCTACACCATATTTCCTTTTAGTTCCATTTACTAAGCTTTTACACTGTTTTCTCAGTAAGGGCTAAAACACCCAAAACAAAGTTAAAGCATGAGAGCGTCATCATTTCCATTAATGTCTTATTCCATGTTCCCTTAAAGGCTTATTAAATCAGGTCATTTGTTTCAATAACAAACACACTAACTCAGTACTTACATAGCAGCAAACAGTACAAGATTTGCTCCATTCTGTTCCACAGACAAGTAACTTTCTCTACAACTACAGTCCTTCTGACAAAACCTTCTACTTCCTATATGATGACAGTCTGCTTAGATCACACCTCTTCACCGTCACAGAAAAACAGAGAGCACAAGATTCAAGAAAATGAGTAGCGGTTGATAGCGTGTTTCTATTCTGACCAACTTCTCCTTTCGGTTGGCTATATGGTGTAACACTGGTTTCTTCCTTATCATTGGAAGAACCAAGAATAGAGACCTGAATTGATGAGACCAGAGCTTGTGGTTTGATATCAGATTGTGCATACTGTATGTTTGTTTCATGTTGCACCCACGATACACAGATACATAGATAGATACACTACATGACCAAAAGTATGTGGACACCTGCTCGTCAAACATCTCTTTCCAAAGTCATGGGCATTAATATGGAGTTGGTCCCCTCTTTGCTGCTATAACAGCCTCCACTCTTCTGGGAAGGTTTTCAACTAGATGTTGAAACATTGATGCTGGGACTTGCTTGCATTCAGCCACAAGAGCATTAGTGAGGTTGTGTACTGATGTTCGGCGATTAGGCCTTACTCGCAGTTGGCGTTCCAATTCATTCCAAAGGTGTTCGATGGGGTTGAGATCAGGGCTCTGTGCACGCCAGTCAAGTTCTTCCATACCGATCTTGACAAACCATTTCTGTATGGACCTCGCTTTGTGCACAGGGGGCATTGTCATGCTGAAACAGGAAAGTACCTTCCCCAAACTGTTGCCACAAAGTTGGAAGCACAGAATTGTGTAGAATGTCATAATATGCTGTAGCATTAAGATTTCCCTTCACTGGAAGTATGGGGCCTAGCTTGAACTATGAAAAACAGCCCCAGACCATTATTCCTCCTCCACCAAACTTTACAGTTGGCACTATTCATTGGGGCAGGTAGCATTCTACTGGCATCTGCCAAACCCAGATGAATCCATTGGACTGCCTTATCAAGGTTGCCAATCATTTTGAACCGGACTGTTTATTGTATAAAACTACATTATATAGATTCCAAAGGTTTCTCAGGCTCATGCTACAACCTCAATAAAAGCTGCAATGACCAACAACTCCATTTCTCTGTAGACTGTTGTCACGACGGGGCGCATACACAACAAAAATCCAGAAAATCACATTGTATGATTTTTAAATAATTAATTTGCATTTTATTGCATGACATAAGTATTTGATCACCTACCAATCAGTAAGAATTCCGGCTCTCACAGACCTGTTAGTTTTTCTTTAAGAGGCCCTCCTGTTCTCCACTCATTACCTGTATTAACTGCACCTGTTTGAACTCGTTACCTGTATAAAAGACACCTGTCTGCACACTCAATCAAACAGACTCCAACCTCTCCACAATGGGCAGGGCCAGAGAGCTGTGTAAGGACATCAGGGATAAACTTGTAGACCTGCACAAGGCTGGGATGGGCTACAGGACAATAGGCAAGCAGCTTGGTGAGAAGGCAACAACTGTTGGCGCAATTATTAGAAAATGGAAGAAGTTCAAGATGACGGTCAACCTCCCTCGGTCTGGTGCACCATGCAAGATCTCACCTCGTGGGGCATCAATGATCATGAGGAAGGTAAGGGATCAGCCCAGAACTACACGGCAGGACCTGGTCAATGACCTGAAGAGAGCTGGGACCACAGTCTCAAAGAAAACCATTAGTAACACACTACGCCGTCATGGATTAAAATCCTGCAGCGCACACAAGGTCCCCCTGCTCAAGCCAGTGCATGTCCAGGCCCGTCTGAAGTTTGCCAATGACCATCTGGATGATCCAGAGGAGGAATGGGAGAAGGTCATGTGGTCTGATGAGAGAAAAATAGTGCATTTTGGTCTCAACTCCACTCGCCGTGTTTGGAGGAAGAACACCATCCCAACCGTGAAGCATGGTGGTGGAAACATCATTCTTTGGGGATGCTTTTCTGCAAAGGGGACAGGACGACTGCACCGTATTGAGGGGAGGATGGATGGGGCTATGTATCGCGAGATCTTGGCCAACAACCTCCTTCCCTCAGTAAGAGCATTGAAGATGGGTCGTGGCTGGGTCTTCCAGCATGACAACGACCCGAAACACACAGCCAGGGCAACTATGGAGTGGCTCCGTAAGAAGCATCTCAAGGTCCTGGAGTGGCCTAGCCAGTCTCCAGACCTGAACCCAATAGAAAATCTTTGGAGGGAGCTGAAAGTCCGTATTGCCCAGCGACAGCCCCGAAACCTGAAGGAACTGTATGGAGGAGTGGGCCAAAATCCCTGCTGCAGTGTGTGCAAAACTGGTCAAGATCTACAGGAAACGTATGATCTCTGTAATTGCAAACAAAGGTTTCTGTAACAAATATTAAGTTCTGCTTTTCTGATGTATCAAATACTTATGTCATGCAATAAAATGAAAATTAATTACTTAAAAATCATACAATGTGATTTTCTGGATTTTTGTTTTAGATTCCGTCACTCACAGTTGAAGAGTACCTATGATAAAAATTACAGACTTCTACATGCTTTGTAAGTGGGAAAACCTGCAAAATTGGCAGTGTATCAAATACTTGTTCTCCCCACTGTATGTAGGTTAATAGGTTCGCCCTAATTAGAGACGAATCACTGCAGCTGCCTCTAATTAAGGATCCAACACAAACCACCACCAGAAACAGAAAGAATAGACCTGTCAGACTCTGACCATGGCTACATAGAGAAGCAAATAGGCTCCTCTATGGCCAGAACCTGACAACGGTAAACAAAATGTAACTAGGAAATGTCATCATCTGTTGCCACATGGCATATGGTGGGAATATGACATACTTCATATTCTATGAATGAAAAATGTTCTCGTCCAATAAAGGAAATAGTTAGCTAACAATATTCAAAATACAGATAAATACATGATTCATACTCACAGAGTAGCACATAAAGTGAAGTGTGCTCCATTCTGAGCCGTTGATAAGTGACTGTCGAAACCAGAGCGTCAGAATGGAACTTAGACAGAATTAGAAAGATACAGATGCTTAAAGAGAACAGGAAAATATAGAATCTGATGTCATGTTCATCTCTATACAACTTCCTCTTACTGTAAAAGGAATGGACACATCAACACTGTGGTCTTTCTGTTGGTGGAAGAGAGAAACAAACTATAGTCAAGATCTGAGGTAGGAGTTTTGTGGATAAAAACATATTTGTGCAAAAAGTATTATATTGCATTTACCATACATGGTCATATTGACATTTTCAGTCCAATCTTTACCCAGGAAAGTAGTGATCACAGTGACAGATTGAATGTAAAAGAGAAACTAATAAGTGAACTACAGAATATGTATGATGGAAGAACATTGTCCTTCTTCTCTCTGAAAAGGACATCAATCCCAGCATACCTTTTCATGTATTCATCAGCCCAGCAACTAGGTTTTCACTGGTTTTTGCATATGACTACAACCATTCTCTATTTGTCTCTCTCTGATCACAGTGGTTAAAGATAGCTTCACACAGCGCCTTCCTTCACAATCCCACACTGATAAAGACGAAGAGATTAAACCATGACAACTCAACTATGACAAACAAGTGTTCTAATGTAAAGTTCCTCAGCCTTTTGATTTCATACACTGTGACTGGAATAAAAATTTAACTTAACCAAATGCTTAATTAGTTTTATTATGCAAGTTGAGTTGACTTAAAAAGGACAAGAATTTGAGCCAATGTGTTATTGTCATTAATCAACAAACTCTGCTTGAAGTCAGTTGTATTTGAACAAGATTGTTAAAATTATGAATTCATGTTTGCTCAAAACAACTCAAAACCACACCAATCATTATAATTATTCCACTATGCAGGGCCGGCCCTGGGCATAAGCGATATAAGGGGTCTCTTAGGGCCCCCAGCCGATAGCGGGTCCCCAACCCCCTTAATTAGCTTTAAAACCTCAACATTTTCTCTATACCTCATGGCAAAAGGGAGAGAATTACAGGAAATGTACCAATAAATATCTCTACCATCAAGAGAGGGACCACCTAAAGTTTTACCCATGAAGTGGGGGGCCCGAAAACCAAATCATATAAGACAATCTACAATCCACACTTAACCAAGGCTCTCCAGCTGTCACGAGCGGGTGCAGAGACAGACCAAATAGGCTTCTCTATGGCCAGAGCCTGACAGTACCCCCCCCCCAAGGCGCGGACTCCCGGACGCCAAAAAAACACACAAAACAAGGGGGGGTTAATAGGGAGGGAAGACTAGTCCATCGGGGGTGGCTCTGGCTCCGGCGAAGTGGACAGTTTACTCACATGCCCCTTCTTTATAACCGGGCCCGGACTGGGTACCGGTGGGGCAAACGGCTCCGGCCATGGAGCGGGGAAAACAACCGGGCCCGGACTGGGCACCGGTGGGGCCAACTGCTCCGGCCATGAAGCGGGACCATTATACGGGCCCGGACTGGGCACCGGTGGGGCAAACGGCTCCGGCCATGGGGCAAACGGCTCCGGCCATGGAGCTGGGCAATTAACCGGGCCCGGACTGGGCACGGGTGGGGTAAACGGCTCCGGCCATGGAGCGGAGAAAACAACCGGGCCCAGACTGGGCACCGGTGGGGTAAACGGCTCCGGCCATGGAGCGGGGAAAACAACCGGGCCAGGACTGGGCACCGGTGGGGCAAATGGCTCCGGCCATGGAGCGGGGCCAAAAACCGGGCCTGGACTGGGCACCGGTGGGTTAACCGGATCTGGCCATGGAGCTGGGAAAACAACCGGGCCTGGACTGGGCACCGGTGGGGCGGACTGCTCAGCCTCTGGAGCGGAGCGGACGGCTGAACCCGGACTGGGTACCGGTGGAGCGGACTGCTCTGGCACTGGAGCGGAGTGGACGGCTGGACCCGGATTGGGCACCGGTGGAGCGTACTTCTCTAGCACTGGAGCGGAGCAGACGGCTGAACCCAGAATGGGTACCGGTGGAGCGGACTGCTCTGGCACTGGGGCGGAGCAGACGGCTGGACCCGGATTGGGCACCGGTGGAGCGGACTGCTCTGGCTCTGGAGCGGAGCAGACGGCTGGACCCGGATTGGGCACCGGTAGGGCGGACTGCTCTGGCACTGGAGCGGAGCAGACGACTGAACCCGGAATGGGTACCGGTGGAGCGGACTGCTCTGGCACTGGGGCGGAGCAGACGGCTGGACCCGGATTGGGCACCGGTACGGCGGACTGCTCTGGCACTGGAGCGGAGCAGACGGCTGAACCCGGAATGGTTACCGGTGGAGCGGACTGCTCTGGCACTGGGGCGGAGCAGACGGCTGGACCCGGAATGGGTACCGGTGGAGTGGACTGCTCTGGCACTGGGGCGGAGCAGACGGCGGGAGGTTCCGGGCTGCGGACCTTTGCTGGAGGTTCCGGTCTGCGGACCTTCGCTGGAGGTTCCGGGCTGCGGACCTTCGCTGGAGGTTGCGGGCTGCGGACCTTCGCTGGAGGATGCGGACTGCGGACCTTCGCTGGAGGTTCCGGGCTGCGGAGGGCCGGCACATGACGTACCGGACTGGGGAGGCGCACCGGATGTCGGGTGCGTGGAGCTGGCACAGGAAGCACCTGGCTAGGCGCACGCACTGGAGGTCGGGTGCGGGGAGCCTGCACGGGTCGTACCGGACTAGTGAGGCGCACCGGAGGTCGATGCGTGGAGCCGGCACTGGAAGCACCTGGCTGGGAGCACGCACTGGAGGTCGGGTGCGGGGAGTAGAGCAGAGGTCCGGACCCGGACTGGACATCGGTGAAGCGGACTGCTCTGGCATGGGAGGTACCGGACTGGGAAGGCGGACCGGAGGTCGGGTGCGTGGAGCCGGCACTGGAAGCACCTGGCGGTGCACACTCACTGGAGGTCGGATGCGGGGAGTAGAGTAGAGGTCCGGACCCAGACTGGGCACCGGTGGAGCGGACTGCTCTGGCATGGGGGTGGAGTAGACGACCGGACCCGGACTGGGGATGCTCACCTTGGGCACCTTTAAATCCAGCTCCCTCCTCTCGCTCTCACACTCCTCCAATAAAGTATCTATCTATCTATCTATCTATCTATCTATCTATCTATCTATCTATCTATCTATCTATCTATCTATCTATCTATCTATCTATCTATCTATCTATCTATCTATCTATCTATCTATCTATCTATCTATCTATCTATCTATCTATCTATCTATCTATCTATCTATCTATCTATCTATCTATCTATCTATCTATTGCGCCAACATAGCTCCATTATTCTCCTCTATTCTTGCCACCTGGAAAGTGGGACTGGTGCCTCCTCTTCTACACCCGACCACCCCCATAGCCCCTCACCTTGGGGTTGCTTTCGGGCTCCTCTCCGTCTCGCGCCCCGTCTATTACGCGGCACTCTCTCTCTCTCCATCTCTCCCCAGTTATGCTGGTTGGTCTCGCATTGGTGGGTCGTTATGTCACGAGCGGGTGCAGAGACAGACAAAGATGCAGCACAGGGATAGTAGTTCGTCATAATATTTATTTATACTATGTATAAAACTATAACAAAATGAACGAACTAATAACACTGAACAAAACTCTAACGAAACAACGTTATGTTCACTAAACAAACACGAATGAACGGACGTAACGAAAAGCACACTTACTTTCCCGCCGTGACTGCGACATATACATCGACAACGACCCACACCAGAGTGAAGGACAGACTAACATATATTGGATCCCTAATTAGAGACAATGCGGTACAGCTGCCTCTAATTAGGGATCCAACCCAAAACCCACACAGAAACGGAAAAGAAAGACACTGTCAGACTCTGACCATAGCTACATAGAGAAGCAAATAGGCTTCTCTATGGCCAGAGCCTGACACCAGCATATACTCTCTGATTACATCATTGATGCCTGGGGAGCAAGTAATCCTAATTCAAAAGATGACACTTTCTAGTAACAGGCATAAATCATTCTCTCAAATCAATGACATACTATTATCTACAACTCTTTTTTTTTCTTCGTCATATGATCTTGTCTGATCACCATGACTACTACTGTCAATCACACGGGAATCTCCTAATTGTAACTAGGCCCTCAAGGAAAAGCACAAGGCCTTATGAGACACTGTATATATGAGAATCAACAAAGGGAGAAGATTAAAATCATGAAAAAGTAAACAAATAGTGTAGTTTGTTATGAAATTAAACAGTAATATCTAGGCCTATCTACAGAATGTACACATGTAAGATGCAGAGGGTTCTATATCTATGGAAGGCCCAGACTATGACCACATCCTGTTCAGCTCACAGTACTTTCTGGTACGGAGAAGTGTGTTATTCTGGGCATCCAAATGCGATCTTGTCATACAGTCTGTGGCTACATGGGGCAGATAATCAAGAAGAAACTGTTCAAGAAAGGTATAGACTATTCTCAAAGTAGACTACATAGTCTTCCATTCAACCATACATTTTACCATTATGACCATTTATATCTTACCCTGTTCAATCTTGGAATAACTAGATATCTCATAGACAGTCTCATAGACGGACATTGAGTCTACATGACTGTTTGATCTTGTCTGGAATCAAAATACAGCCCATTACAATACAGTACATACAACTTCCACACATTAAGAAACATAATAATGACAATGCATACTTATACAGATAACTGCCAAAATAAAGTTATGGATACATAGTAAATTTAAACCAAGTGCTTCTACACAGGGGTGGTTCCTGAATTAATTAAGCAATTACATCCCGTCATGCTTAGGGTCATGTATAAAATGGCCAGTTACCCATTATTTTAGCTACCAGGTCTAGAAGAGATCTCAGTGACTTTTAAAGAGGGGTCTCAAAGGATCATAGGGGGTTTAATGTGTGTGTGTGTGTGTGGGGGGGGGGCTCAGTCACCAGACCTCAACCCAATTGAACACTTATGGGAGATTCTGGAGTGGCGCCTGAGACAGCGTTTTTCACCCACCATCAACAAAACAGATTATGAAATGTATCATTGAAGAATGGTGTTCCATCCCTCCAATAGAATGGTGTTCCATCCCTCCAATAGAATGGTGTTCCATCCCTCCAATAGAATGCTGTTCCATCCCTCCAATAGAATGGTGTTCCATCCCTCCAATAGAAGGGTGTTCCATCCCTCCAATAGAATGGTGTTCCATCCCTCCAATAGAATGGTGTTCCATCCCTCCAATAGAATGGTGTTCCATCCCTCCAATAGAATGCTGTTCCATCCCTCCAATAGAAGGGTGTTCCATCCCTCCAATAGAATGGTGTTCCATCCCTCCAATAGAATGGTGTTCCATCCCTCCAATAGAATGGTGTTCCATCCCTCCAATAGAATGGTGTTGCATCCCTCCAATAGAATGGTGTTCCATCCCTCCAATAGAATGGTGTTCCTTCCCTCCAATAGAATGGTGTTCCATCCCTCCAATAGAATGGTGTTCCATCCCTCCAATAGAGTTCCAGACAATAATCTGGCACATTGAACCTGTTCTGGAGGCTCATGGTGGCCCAACGCCCTATTAGTACACTTTATGTTGTTCTCCCCCTCCACAGTTTAGTGGTTTAGAGCATGAGGCCAGTAACCGAAAGGTTGTTGGTTTGAATCCTCAAGAAGGATAAGAGTGTCTACTAAATTATGTAAATGTAAAAGTATTAATATTATATTTGACAACACACACCACCGGTCAAAAGTTTGGAATATTACTCTTTCAAGGGTTTTTCTTTATTTGCACAATTTTTTTCATTGTAGAATAAAAGTGAAGACATCAAAACTATGACATAACACATATGGAATCATATTAAACCCTTTGCCTTGATGACAGCTTTGCACATTCTTGGCATTCTCTCAACCAGCTTCACCTGGATGCTTTTCCATCAGTCTTGAAGGAGTTCCTACATATGCTGAGCACTTGTTGGCTGCTTTTCCTTCACAGCGTTCCGACTCATCCCAAACCATCTAAATTTGGTTGAGGTTGGATCCAAAAATCTCAATTTTGGACTCCAGACCAAAGGACAAATTTCCACCTGTGTAATGTCCATTGCTTGTGTTTCTTGGCCCAAGCAAGTCTCTTCGAGAGCGAGAGCAAGCGAGAGTTGTAATCAGTCGTCAATGAGATGTTACCAGAGTGCAAGACAAAGGATGGAAGATGTCATTAACACTATAGTCATAGAAAAGTAAATATGTAAAAAAAAAAAAAAGCTGATAGCTGCCTACCGTGAACCTGCAGAGTGACAGTCTTAGTGGGAATCTGGTTGTCTGTTTCAGCAGTAACTAGATATTTCCCTGAGTCTTGCACAGTCAGTTCTCTGACTGTTAAACTGAAGCCATTGCCATTCATCTCTACAGTCGTGGCCAAAAGTTTTGAGAATGACACAAGTATTGGTCTCCACAAAGTTCGCTGCTTCAGTGTTCTTAGATCTTTATGTCAGTAGTTACTATGGTACACTGAAGTATAATTACAAGTATTCCATAAGTGTCAAAGGCTTTAATTGACAAAGACATACAGTTTATGCAAAGAGTCAATATTTGCAGTGTTGACCCTTCATTTTCAAGACCTCTGCAATCCGCCGTGGCATGCTGTCAATTAACTTCTGGCTCACATCCTGACTGATGGCAGGCCATTCTTGCATAATCAATGCTTGGAGTTTGTCAGAAGTTGTGGGTTTTTGTTTGTCCACCCGCCTCCCAAAATGTCGATGTTTTGTTCCGCGAGCCACTTAGTTATCACTTTTGCCTTATGGCAAAGTGCTCCAACATGCTGGAAAAGGTATTGGTCGTCACCAAACTGTTCTTGGATGTTTGGGAGAAGTTGCTCTCGGAGGATGTGTTGGTACCATTCTTTATTCATGGCTGTGTTCTTAGGCAAAATTGTGAGTGAGCCCACTCCCTTGTCTGAGAAGCAACCCCACACATGAATGGTCTGAGGATATTTTACTGTTGACATGACACAGGACAGGCGGTTCTACACGGAGGCCTAGGGAGGCCCGTGCCTCTGTAGACATGTCCCTGGCCGTCCCTGCCCACCCCTGTGGCCACCCCGCGCTGACCAAATAAAACAATTATTAATTTATTATGATTTTACACGCGAGCTCCAAAAGCGGAACTAATGCGACGCAACGTTCTACACGGGTAAATTAGAGCGGCGCACCCATACACTGTAGTCTGCGGTGCTGCTCGTTGAATGAGAGCTCAGCAACAACTACTCTTGGAGAGAGGAGCTGCGATTCATTTCTCCTGTTGCAAGAGCCGAAGGTAAGCAAAACGATTTCATCTCGTAAGTGACTTGTTGTTCTTGCACATAACCGTGTTACTTTTGTTCCTCACACTGATAATGAAATCAAGTTTGTAAATGGCTGGTCTCGAGATGTTTTAAAAACTTCATAGAAAATCATATCTAAGCGAATATCCAAATGTCCGTATCCTTGCTAGGTCTACACAATGTTGTGATGTTAACCACGTAACTTCATCCGTCTTGGCTGTTGCATTGCGATAACAAATACATTTGTAGGGAGGGATGGTTAGAAAACGAAAGGTAATGCATGCCCCTACATTTTGTCTTCTTCTTATAGTTATCATGAAACGAGGAAGGGACATAGCGTCCTTTTTTGCCCCAGTAAACAAATCAAAGTATTGAGAGAGTTGAGGAGCAGGAAGAGGGAGAGCCTGAGGAGTCAGTGGAGGTTGGAGAGAGGGCATGTGATGAAAGTGAGGGCTCTGATACAGAGAGGGACATTCCAGAGGCCTACTGTGTGTCCTTAAAATGGTGCTTTCTGCTGTCAATTCTTTTTTGTGTCAATGTGGCTCTGTTTCTTTTTTTAAGTAAATACTTGGCCTACATTTTGAAATACATGCAGATATACACGTATAAGTAAATAAATGTTGTAGTTGTGCCCTATGTTTACTGTACATCTTTCTACATATATTCCCAACCACTTTGATGGGGGACAGAAGATGGAGCTTCAGGCCAAACTGGTATAATCTTCATCCATGGCTTGAGTATTCTGTCATGATGGACTCTACATATTGCTATGCATGTAGACATTTTAGCACACCAAATGCCCCAGACACTGTTTTTGTTTCAACACCTGGTTTTAGAAACTGGAAAAAAGCAACTATGAGAGATGCAGGGTTTTCAGTACATGCAAAGTCTGAACGACACAAGTGTGCAATGATAGCATGGAGGGATTATCAAAGAGCTGTTAAAACTGATGCAACACTAGCAGATCTTCTTGACAAAGAACACACTAAACAAGTACAAGAAAATCGGGCATACATTAAAACAGTTGGGGAAGTGCTGTTACTTACAGCTACACAAAACATGGCACAAAGAGGACATGATGAATCTGAAGAGTCCAATAACAAAGGAAACTTTAGGGAAATTCTTAAAACAGTTGCTAACCACGACCCACTCGTTAAGACAAGATTAACTTCCATACACAATGCAAAGTACACAAGCAAGATCATCCAGAATGAGGTTTTGGGTTGTTTGGCAGAGATGGTTCGGTCTGAAATCATAGAAGAAGTGAAGAACAGTGAGGTTTTTAGCATCATGACAGATGAAACAAAGGATATTTCAAAAAGGGAACAGATTTCTTTCACACTCAGGTACTATTACAATGGGGCCATTAAGGAGAGTTTTCTCCATTTTGACGTTATGGCCTGAACTACAAAAATAACCTCGTAGGCCAAGCGTACGATGGCGCTGCCGTTATGAGGGTTAAGCATTCAGGGGTTCAGGCAAGGATCAAAGAACAGGCTAAATTTGCCTTCTACATCCATTGTAGCAGACATTGTCTCAATTTAGTGTAAGTTGATGTAATCAAAAGTGTCCCAGAAACAGAGTTTTTTTTCTTTGTTACAGAGTCTTTATATTTTTACCTCTGCCTCATATGTGCACCCAAAATGGTTCTCTCCCCAAAGAGAAATGTATGGCAGAACAAGAGCTGCAGCGTTTAAGCGACACACGTTGGGCATGCCGAATTTCTAGCCCTACGTAATATTATGGACACTCTACCTGCCCTTAATCGACTACTGCAAGAGATTGCTCAAGAACGTCATGGTGAAATAACTGTTGAGGCCCGAGGTCTTCTGGATCAAATTGACCTAGAATTTGTTGTGCATCTTGTTACTCTGCGTAAGTTGTTTGTGGAGACAAATCTACTTTCTGACATGTTACAGTCCCAAACTGTTGATCTGTCAAGAGCTGTTGACTTAGTAAATGCTTTAGTCCAGATATTGAATGACCACAGGCAGGAGTCTTTCTTTGATAAGTTGTGGGATGAAGCATTGAATATTTGTGAGCAGTGTGATTCTGCAACGTCAGAAAATGCTGAGCTCTAGACTCAGTGGCTACTGCACACTAAGCACTGTTGGTCAGAGGGAGGTAGAACGTGACAAAGATATGTTTCACACGTCATTTTTCTATCCTGTAATTGACAGCATGCTCAATGAGTTGAACAGACGTTTCTCCAATACCAACTGTGAGCTCATGAGAAGCATACAGTCTCTCAGCCCCCAGAGTGATGCCTTTTTTAAAGGAGAGCAATGTTTTTTCATTTGGCCGTTTGTATAATGCAGACATTGATGATTTAGGACATGAGCTCCATCAATTTAAGAGAGTTTTGGACAGAAAAATACAGAGTGGTGAAGTTAAAAAGCCATGCAGTACAGTTGAGCTGGTTTGTTTTATTGAGCCATACAGGGAAGTTTTCTTTGAGCTCTTTAGACTGTGCAAGATTGCAGTAACCCTTCCTGTAAGCTCAGCCTCTTGCGAACGCAGTTTCTCCACACTGAAACTGATAAAACCCTTCCTGCGGTCCACCACTACTGATGAGAGACTCAGTGAGTCCAGAAGGGCCAAGGCTCTGGATCTTGATGTATTTGTGGACCGTTTTTCCAGACAGCACAACCGCCGTATCCTGTTGCTGTAGTGTAGTGTATCTATATTTTATTAAAATTCAATTGATCCAGCATTGTTGTACCAATTCAAATACTTAAGTGTGGACTCAACTGTCCACAGTAGTGGGGCTTCCATAAATAGGAAATGGCACATTGTTGTACCCTTTGTTGTACCCTGGAGTTTTGTTCACATTGAATTGACACCCTGTATGGTATTTTTCATTTTTTATGGCCCTACCTCTTTTGCACCTGCACTCACTCTTGTACAAAATAAATGTTTGTATGATAAAAGTAAAATAAAGTTTATAATCTTTAAATATCATTTGTTGCCATTTTTTATGTGCCCCTCTGGTTAAACACTGGCCCCTCCTTGGCCCCCCTAGTAAAATGTGTCTAGAACCGCCACTGGACAGAGATAGGAAGAAGAAAGAAAGAGAATGAAAGGGTGAGAATGAAGGGGGGTTTAGAGAGAGAAAGAATATCATAACATTGTGTGTGCATTTTCATCTAGGATTCATATGCCTGCAGAAGTGTTTGCATGACTTCTTCTGTATGCTCATAGGTCAGTGTGGCTGAGGGACATGAAACACCTGCCAACTTTTTGGGAAGATGGTGGGTTCCAGGCAGGTTGTGACACAGCCTGTGATTGAACCCGGGTCTGTAGTGACCCCTGCAGAGAGGATATAACATCATAAAACTGAGAAGAACTGTTTGTTTCAGGCACTCTCTTCCCCAAAAAGTCATTCTGAAAATCTCAATGGGTCTTCAGCTGATGGGGTACGACATTTGAACTTTGCTCATGAAGCATTTATGTTATATTATTCAAGATGCAATGGGTATTTATAATTAAGTCCAAAAATTGATGTAGCAATGACAGATTGTACCTTTAACTCACACATTGTGGAGCCTAAGATCTATACTGGGCTGAAAGGTAGTTTGACCAAATTAGGTTGTATGGAAACATTTACAATGACAGCATCCATTTACTGTTAGAAATCACTCATTATATCTGGTGGATAAAAAAATAGTTTATTAAATGCAAATATTATTTAAAAGTACAGGTCATTAGAATAAAACTTGAATAATACTTAATATTTAGGAAATTAATACACAAATACAGCGGGTGAAATAAGTATTGAACACGTCACAATTTCTCAGTAAATATATTTCCAAAGGTGCTATTGACATGAAAGTTTCACCAGATGTTATTAACAACCCACGTAATCCATACATATAAAGAAACCAAAACAAATAAGTTCAGAAATTAAGTTGTGTAATAATGTGAAATGACACAGGGAAAAAGTATTGAACACATGAAGAAAGGGAGGTTCAAAAAGGCATGGAAAGCCAAGACAACAGCTGAAAACTATCAGTAATTTAAAAGCAATCCAGCCCCCTGTCAGTGCAAATTAATATCACCTGGTTCAGTCCCAACTGATGGCCTACAAAAAGGTCTCAATACAAAAGGTGTCACACAAGACACATCTCATGATGGGTAAAAGCAAAGAGCTGTCTCAAGACATTTGCAACCTAATTGTTGCAAAACATAATGATGGCATTGGTTATAGGCGCATTTCTAAGCTTCTGAATGTTCCAGTGAGCACTGTTGGGGCCAAAATACGTAAGTGGAAAGACAATCATTTCACCATAAATTTGCCTCGTGTTCAATACTTTTTCCCTGTGTCATTTCACATTATTACACAACTTAATTTCTGAACTTATTTGTTTTGGTTTCTTTGTATATATGGATTACTTGGGTTGTTACCAACATCTGGTGAAACGTTCATGTCAATAGCACCTTTGGAAATACAGTGGGGAGAACAAGTATTTGATACACTGCCAATTTTGCAGGTTTTCCTACTTACAAAGCATGTAGAGGTCTGTAATTTTTATCATAGGTACACTTCAACTGTGAGAGACGGAATCTAAAACAAAAATCCAGAAAATCACATTGTATGATTTTTAAATAATTAATTTGCATTTTATTGCATGACATAAGTATTTGATCACCTACCAATTAGTAAGAATTCCGGCTCTCACAGACCTGTTAGTTTTTCTTTAAGTAGCCCTCCTGTTCTCCACTCATTACCTGTATTAACTGCACCTGTTTGAACTCGTTACCTGTATAAAAGACACCTGTCTGCACACTCAATCAAACAGACTCCAACCTCTCCACAATGGCGAAGGCAAGAGAGCTGTGTAAGGACATCAGGGATACAATTGTAGACCTGCACAAGGCTGGGATGGGCTACAGGACAATAGGCAAGCAGCTTGGTGAGAAGGCAACAACTGTTGGCGCAATTATTAGAAAATGGAAGAAGTTCAAGATGATGGTCAATCTCCCTCGGTCTGGTGCACCATGCAAGATCTCACCTCGTGGGGCATCAATGATCATGAGGAAGGTGAGGGATCAGCCCAGAACTACACGGCAGGACCTGGTCAATAACCTGAAGAGAGCTGGGACCACAGTCTCAAAGAAAACCATTAGTAACACACTACGCCGTCATGGATTAAAATCCTGCAGCGCACGCAAGGTCCCCCTGCTCAAGCCAGTGCATGTCCAGGCCCATCTGAAGTTTGCCAATGACCATCTGGATGATCCAGAGGAGGAATGGGAGGTCTGATGAGACAAAAATAGAGCTTTTTGGTCTAAACTCCACTCGCCGTGTTTGGAGGAAGAAGAAGAATGAGTACAACCCCAAGAACACCATCCCAACCGTGAAGCATGGAGGTGGAAACATCATTCTTTGGGGATGCTTTTCTGCAAAGGGGACAGGACGACTGCACCGTATTGAGGGGAGGATGGATCGGGCCATGTATCGCGAGATCTTGGCCAACAACCTCCTTCCCTCAGTAAGAGCATTGAAGATGGGTCGTAGCTGGGTCTTCCAGCATGACAACGACCTGAAACACACAGCCAGGGCAACTAAGGAGTGGCTCCGTAAGAAGCATCTCAAGGTCCTGGAGTGGCCTAGCCAGTCTCCAGACCTGAACCCAATAGAAAATCTTTGGAGGGAGCTGAAAGTCCGTATTGCCCAGCAACAGCCCCGAAACCTGAAGGATCTGGATGGAGGAGTGGGCCAAAATCCCTGCTGCAGTGTGTGCAAACCTGGTCAAGAACTACAGGAAACGTATGATCTCTGTAATTGCAAACAAAGGTTTCTGTACCAAATATTAAGTTCTGCTTTTCTGATGTATCAAATACTTATGTCATGCAATAAAATGCAAATTAATTACTTAAAAATCATACAATGTGATTTTCTGGATTTTTGTTTTCGATTCAATCACTCACAGTTGAAGAGTATCTATGATAAAAATTACAGACTTCTACATGTTTTGTAAGTGGGAAAACCTGCAAAATCGGCAGTGTATCAAATACTTGTTCTCCCCACTGTATATTTACTGAGAAAAATTGTGACGTGTTCAATACTTATTTCACCCGCTGTATGTTTTTCTATCATCAGAATGACAAACACAACAATCAAAGAATACATTTTAATACATTTACAACAAAACAATTCAATCCATAATATAAAGTGGATACAATTGCTGTATCTGAAGATAAGATCCATTATAGTTTCAATATATAATTAAACAAAGCTCTAACAGTAATACACAACTAAACCAAGCTGAAATACATCTATTGGTAAATAAAATAAGTAAAACAAATCTTTAATGTAAAGTGTGTGTGTGTGCGTGGCTGCGTGCATAACCCATGTTCCTGGGTCCTCCTCTGATGGTGTCCCTCCATCTCTCCTTCCATCCATCCCTCTATCCCTCCATTCCTGCCCCCTCAAGGACCTGCAACAGATCACCACACAAAGGACATGCAGTCAAACAAACTCTTAAGAATCAAACAAAGAGACATACTTTAAATAGATACATTATACTTTGATATCAGAGCATTAGTTCCATATTAGTATCATAATAAATATCAATAGTATACGACTATAATTAGTATTACCTGGGGCTGTGCCTGGCTTCACTTGAGAATAGACTGAATCTGCATCAGATGGGGTTTCTAATATCTCTTAGTCTTAGTATGCTAGTCATATTAAACATGTGAAGAACAACTGCAACAACAACTAACTGTATTCATGCTAAACTTAACATACAGTATACAGTACCGTTGTCATTATTGTCTGAGGGAGAGATTGTATCGTAGATGTTAGCGTCACCTGTTGGTCAAAGAAGAGAGAGAAAGATGAGTTGGTTGGTTTTCCCTCAGTTTGTCTGGGGACATAGAGAACGGTAACATGTTGTATACAAAGTGGATGGTGAAAAGTCAGTGTGTGACGTTACAGAGAGAGGAGAGTGACAGTGGTCTGGGCTGAGAGACTGACCATACTGCAGACTTGTGTACACAGCATCAGGAACCCGGCCCTGGGTAGATCCTTGGTCCTGTTGGGGGTCCAGGTTGGTGCTCTGGGGCTTGGGGGGCCTACAGGGAGAGAGAGAGAGTCATGAAACACACACATTATATTTTACTGTATGAAAAGGAACATAGTTGAAAGACAGGTGTACTCACGATAATGTCATGTTGCAACAGAAACCTGTAATGAGAAATGCATACTATTCTATCAGGTGGTATCTGTTTTGAACTTTATTCATTAGAAATGTTTCTCCTAAACATGAAATGAGAAATTATAAAATCTCACCTTTGGCATTTTTATATTGACACAGCAGTACCAGGAGGACGGCCAGTAGAACACCAGCAACAACCAGGCCCACAACCACTCCTACTAGGACTGATGTAGAGGGTCCAGGAGTTACGCCTGGAGAGAGAACAGCAAATCACCATCATACTCTGAGGTTGTTGTAGAAAATAAATTAAGTAGTGGAAAATGTGAAACAGTCCTGTAGATACATTATATATACAGTGGGGAGAACAAGTATTTGATACACTGCCGATGTTGCATGTTTTCCCACTTACAAAGCATGTAGAAGTCATAGGTACTCTTCAACTGTGAGTGATGGAATCTAAAACAAAATTCCAGAAAATCACATTGTATGATTTTTAAGTAATTAGTTTGCATTTTATTGCATGACATAAGTATTTGATACATCAGAAAAGCAGAACTTAATATTTGGTACAGAAACCTTTGTTTGCAATTACAGAGATCATACGTTTCCTGTAGTTCTTGACCAGGTTTGCACACGCTGCAGCAGGGATTTTGGCCCACTCCTCCATACAGATCCTTCAGCTTTCGGGGCTGTCGCTGGACAATACGGACTTCCAGCTCCCTCCAAAGATTTTCTATTGGGTTCAGGTCTGGAGACTGGCTAGGCCACTCCAGGACCTTGAGATGATTCTTACGGAGCCACTCCTTAGTTGCCCTGGCTGTGTGTTTCGGGTCGTTGTCATGCTGGAAGACCCAGCCACGACCAATCTTCAATGCTCTTACTGAGGGAAGGAGGTTGTTGGCCAAGATCTCGCGATACATGTCCCCATCCATCCTCCCCTCAATACGGTGCAGTCGTCCTGTCCCCTTTGACAGGACGACTGATGTTTCCACCTCCATGCTTCACGGTTGGGATGGTGTTCTTGGGGTTGTACTCATCCTTCTTCTTCCTCCAAACACGGCGAGTGGAGTTTAGACCAAAAAGCTCTATTTCTGTCTCATCAGACCACATGACCTTCTCCCATTCCTCCTCTGGATCATCCAGATGGTCATTGGCAAACTTCAGACGGGCCTGGACATGCGCTGGCTTGAGCAGGGGGACCTTGCGTGCGCTGCAGGATTTTAATCCATGACGGTGTAGTGTGTTACTAATGGTTTTCTTTGAGACTGTGGTCCCAGCTCTCTTCAGGTCATTGACCAGGTCCTGCCGTGTAGCTCTGGGCTGATCCCTCACCTTCCTCATGATCATTGATGCCCCACGAGGTGAGATCTTGCATGGTGCCCCAGACCGAGGGAGATTGACCGTCATCTTGAACTTCTTCCATTTTCTAATAATTGCGCCAACAGTTGTTTCCTTCTCACCAAGCTGCTTGCCTATTGTCCTGTAGCCCATCCCAGCCTTGTGCAGGTCTACAATTTTATCCCTGATGTCCTTACACAGCTCTCTGGTCTTGGCCATTGTGGTGAGGTTGGAGTCTGTTTGATTGAGTGTGTGGACAGGTGTCTTTTATACAGGTAACGAGTGGAGAACAGGAGGGCTTCTTAAAGAAGACTAACAGGTCTGTGAGAGACGGAATTCTTACTGGTTGGTAGGTGATCAAATACTTATGTCATGCAATAAAATGCAAATTAATTATTTAAAAACCATACAATGTGATTTTCTGGATTTTTGTTTTAGATTCCGTCTCTCATAGTTGAAGTGTACCTATGATAAAAATGACAGACCTCTACATGCTTTGTAGGTAGGAAAACCTGCAAACTCGGCAGTGTATCAAATACTTGTTCTCCCCACTGTATATAACTGACTTGAGATCAGATGACCAGCCTGAACTTGCAACTCCAAACCTGCAGTATGCTTGTTAACATTACAATTCACTGATGACAACAGATATTATGAAAAGGTCATGTGATCATAACCGTTGTCTCACCTCTCACTGTCACCCAACTCTCTGGGGATTCTCTGTTATTAGATGTACACTTATAGAAGCCTTCATCTGACTTGGATACTGCAGGGATGGTCATCTCTCCTGTGGCCTCATTCTTGATGAGTACTCCATCTTTGTAGAAATCAGCCTTGGGTTTTATTTCCTGATATCTATGTGTACAGCGCAGAGTCACAGAGTCTCCCTCAGTCATGGGATAGGCAGGGCTCTCCAGGATCAGAATGCCAGCTATGTAACATAATATATAAATAAAACTGTACATCTGGAGTAATCATATATCAACATCTTATTAGCTTGTATTTTATGATATACAATCAACCAGTTACAGAATTGAACATCGTTATCATACATTGAAATGTAAAAAAGATTAGTGAATGTTGTACAATAGACGTACCATCCACTGTGATGTTGACAGCATTACTGTACTCTCCTGATCCATACTCACACCAGTACACTCCAGTGTCACCTGTATATGAGGACCTGATGGTACATGCAGACCCTGCTATTGATCCCCAGTAAAGGCCACACCCTGACATCACTCCTATCTCTCTGTAACTCTTCAGTATCAATCCAGTAGAGTTCAACTTCTCTTCACAGCTTAGTGAAATGGATGTATTTGTAAAGTGTTGAGTTCTGTTGGGTCTTGTTTTGAGAGACACTGACGGTTGTGGATCTGAAACAAAGAGTGACAGAGTCCAACTTATAGTTATATATACACATGAGGGTGAGTTATGATTAAATGCAGTTTCAATGTAGTTAGTTACCTCCTGACCAGGAAAACTGAGGTTCACTATAGAGTGTGTTATAGACTGGGTCTCCTCTCCCAGCTCTACACACATATCCTCCTGTGTGATTAGGACCAGTAGGGTTCAGAGTGTAGGAGCCTTCAGTAGTCCCATTGCCAGGTAGAGTCTCTACAGAGTAGGACTTGTCCCATAGAGAGGGTAACCCAGCTGTGTAGGGAACAGTTCGGTACCAGAAGAACCTCCAGGCTGTAGATGACTCTTTAACCCCACAGCTCAGAGTAACTGAGTCTCCAGGGTTCAGCCACTGAGGAGAGACACTCAGGACAGCTTGGGGTTTAGCTGTTATGAAGGAGATGACATGATTAAATGTTCAGTCTTTAATTCAATCATTTTAGTTCAACGTTTTTACCCATTTTTGTATTATTGTACTGTACCTTACCCCAAAATCAAACTATAGTTGTATTCCATCATTGATCTCACTGTCTGCTATTTGACCTCATCCCTTTGGTCTTTTTATCACTATTCTATCTCTTTCTCTTACAATCCCATAAAATCAGAACACGGTCAATTGTATAGCATTACTTGTCTCAGAGTGTTTTAAGCCATTGTTCTTCTGAACACCTTCACAGGTATATTGACCCTTCTTTGCAGGACTGATTCTGTACTCAGGCTCTGTATTCGTGTAGACCAACTTCCCACTGTTATAAAAAGCATAATCAATCTCTTCTCCTCCCTGTATATTACATCTGAGAGTGACAGTCTTTCTCCTGAATATCTGGGGCCAGTTGGGTTGGAGGGTCAGATCAGCCACAGGTCTCTCTACACAGACACACCACAGAAAACAAATATTATCACACACCTTAGAATGTAAAATCATGTGGATCAGCATTTATCACAACATGACCATATCATAAGTTGTCCTTTCTCAACATACAGTATGTAGTCTTCAGAATACTCACATATACAGTGATGTCCACATACACACACATACACACACGATCGATTTATTGAGTTAAATGAAGACAAATGCAGTTTGCTCACAAATCAGTGAAAAGTATGATCTTAGTACCGTACACCATCTTTATTCAGTTATTATATAAAATGAGAATGAATTAATAGAGGAATCTGAACAGCAAAGCAGACCTTTTTAAAACAACTAAATATCATCCTTAAAATGGGGCTCAATGTCAAGTGATTATGGGCAAGGAGTCACTGATGTGAATGATAAATATATGACTTACCTTTCACTGTCAGTCTGACTGCATCACTCCATTCTGTGTCAGAATACTTCTGATCAATATGTTCACCCAGACACCAGTAGTCACCACTCTCTGACATCTTAACCTCACTGATCTCATATTCATTCTCCCTACTAAGGTCTACACCACCCGCCTTGCGCCATATGTATTTCCAGTCAGTGACTTCTCCACTCTGTATGTTACATCTGAGAGTGACAGACTCTCCACTGAATATCTGGGAGGATGTGGGGTGTTTGGTCAGAACAGCCTTTGCCACTCCTGCACAAAATAGAATTATACAATTGCTTTACATGTGTTAGTTTGACACACTCAAAACACTAAATATGTCTATTCAAAATCAGCTTTAAAAATCACAAAGAAATATGATGAAGCATTAAGAGATGAAGGCTTGATCAAGTGTACAAATATCTACCATCATCACCTTCAGAGTGTCCAGAGTAGATGTGTTTACTCAGCACTACAACAAAGAAAGTCACATTGCTCCAATATTAGCTTGAAATAAATAATAACATTTTATATATTCATGTTACTGATTACCAAATCTATCCTGTACTTTATTTTAAAGGTGACATTTTTACATCGATTTTATACTTAAAAATGTATCAGCCATTCAATCATGAAACCTTTTAATTGACTTATTATCTTAGTATAACTGTCTTGTCCAATCAAAATTCAATATATAAGGTTATTTTATGACAATTATTGTAAACAATGTAGATGAATTAACTTCCTTAGCCCAATCCCACAGCCATATTCCACAATAAGTGGCAGGGTGGCTGTTTTGTGCTAGTTTGAATTACAGACTGCAGCTTTAAATGGCCACTGACTTCCCATGTTCTGCACAGAGAGGGAGAGTACAGAGACTAAAAACACCAAAACATCATTCATCTCTTAACACAGTTTACTATAACTGTAGTGAAGGAACTCTCAACCAGTTACAATAATCACAACTTGATACTACAATACATCCAACTAATATTGCATTTTGTATTCATTGTCACTTCATATCTACACCATATTTCTTTTTAGTGCCATTTACTAAGCTTTTACACTGTTCTCAGTAAGGGCTAAAACACCCAAAACAAAGTTAAAAGCATGAGACTGTCTTCATTTCCATTAATGTCTTATTCCATTTTCCCTTAAAGGCTTATTAAATCAGGTCATTTGTTTCAATAACAAACACACTAACTCAGTACTTACATAGCAGCAAACAATACAAGATTTGCTCCATTCTGTTCCACAGACAAGTAACTTTCTCTACAACTACAGTCCTTCTGACAAAACCTTCTACTTCCTATATGATGACAGTCTGCTTAGATCACACCTCTTCACCGTCACAGAAAAACAGAGAGCACAAGATTCAAGAAAATGACAGTTAGAAAAAATTAGTTAACTAACTTCTCCTTTCGGTTGGCTATATGGTGTAACACTGGTTTCTTCCTTATTATTGGAAGAACCAAGAATAGAGACCTGAATTGATGAGACCAGAGCTTGTGGTTTGATTTCAGATTGTGCATATGTTTGTTTCATGTTGCACCCACGATACACAGATTGATAGATACACCACATGTCCAAAAGTATGTGGACACCTGCTCCTCGAGCATCTCATTCCAAAGTCATGGGCATTAATATGGAGTTGGTCCCCTCTTTGCTGCGATAACAGCCTCCACTCTTCTGGAAAGGTTTTCCACTAGATGTTGGAACTTGCTTGCATTCTGCCACAAGAGCATTAGTGAGGTCGGGTACTGATGTTCAGTGATTAGGCCTTGCTCGCAGTCGGCGTTCAAATTCATTCCAAAGGTGTTCGATGGGGTTGAGGTCAGGGCTCTGTGCACGCCAGTCAAGTTCTTCCACACCGATGTTGACAAACCATTTCTGTATGGACCTCGCTTTGAGAGAAGATGGCGCCTGTGTTTGGCTTAGCCACGTCTCTCTCTGTATTCTCTGTCTCTTCGTCTCAGATATTTATTTTAATATGCATTTTAATGCCACTATTTTTGTCCACAAATGTATCAGCGGCCCTGGTTTATGATCGGCAATTGCTGTCCGGTTTTATGGGTATCGGTGATCCACCTCCAATACCACCCTGTATTCGCCTGTGCTTACCAGGTCACGATCTCTCGCTGCACCGCGACTGGGGAAGAAAGCCTGCGCACCTGCCCAAGAAGTGTGGTAAACGGAGGAGGCGAGGGACCAGAGCGGGTTTCCAGGTCAAGAATCGCAGCCTATGGAAATACTCCCTTGTTGGCAACCGGACGGACTGTCTGCTTGTGGATCGTAATCTTCCATTTTTCTACCATCTGGGCATTGCCTGGCCCTGGATCCCCGTCAGAGCATCTTACCTGCGGGCAGTGTTTCCGGATGCGTCCGGTGGATTGCTGAATAGGGATCCACCTCCCCTCCACCTTGGCCGGGTTTGTCGTGGCCTGTCTACGCTTAGGATTATCGAGTGCACATCTTCCTCAACCTCTGAAGACTCAGTTATTTCTTCTGTGAATATGTGCTTGTTAAATGCCCGTTCTGTGGCGAACAAGGCGCACATTCTGAATGATCTGTTCATAAGGCAAAACTTGGACTTTCTATTACTGACAGAAACTTGGCAACGTAACTCTGAATTTATTCATTTAAATGAGCTGTGTCCTGTTGGCTGCTCGTTTATTGGATCCCCGCGTCTGTCTGGCCGCGGTGGAGGACTTGCCATAGTATGGAGAAATAGCTACTCCTGTCAGCTGGTGAGCGTGGAAACTTTTTCCTCTTTTGAACTGCAAATCACTAGAGTTGGTCGGATAAGGCCGTTCTTTTGCATCCTCATTTATCGTCCTCCTGGTCCTGCTGGGCAGTTTTTAACAGAGTTTACGGACTTTGTGTCATCTGTTATTAATTTTGAAAAGCTATTAATGGTTGGGGATTTTAACCTGCACACTGACGTTGCTGATAATCATGCCGCAAAAGATTTTCTTAGTATTATGGATTCACATAGTCTAAAGCAGCATGTTCATGGACCCACACATACTGGTGGTCATACATTAGACCTTGTTTTCACACTAGGTTTGGATGTTAATGCAATATGTTGTGAGGATATGTCGATTAGTGACCATAAGTGTATCTTTTTTAATTTGTCTGCCATCGCTGACCCCCCTTGTCAGAAGCGTCTGACACAATCGCGCATTATTACTCAAACAACTGTTGAGCAATTTATCTCTCGGTTTGACTGTGATCTTAATTTTATGGGTTGTAGCAATGATGTTGAGCTCTTAATGCAATCTTTTAACAATTTCTGCTCTTCTGTGTTGGACGAAGTGGCTCCTTTAAAGATAAAAACTAAGCCCATCTGTAACACCTCGCCTTGGATGACGGACGATGTGCGTTGTCTAAGGAGGAGGTGCCGTACGACTGAACGTTTGTGGAAATCCACTGGGCTTGAAGTGCACCGTCTGTATCTTAAGGAACTTATGCAGGATTTTAATGATTTTGTTGCGAAATCTAGGGCTGCTTATTTTTCTAATTTAATCTCTTTCTCTAAGCGAAACCCTAAGGTTTTATTTGATACCATACATAATATTGTATCTCCTCCTGCCATTGTGACAACAATATGTTCTCAAAACGATTGTGATAGGCTGCTGTCTTTCTTTATTTATAAGGTGCAGTCTATTAGATCAAATATTCTGCGTGGACCACACTTTCTTGTAGACTGTATTCATTCACCTAGGCCTATTACCATTGAGGCTTTTAAACCAATCAGCCTCCTTGATTTGCTAAACTTGACTAATAAAATGAATATGTCCTCTTGCCCACAGGATATAATACCATCCTCATTATTCTCAAAAGCACTCCCTGCCATTGGCCCAAGTATAGTAGCTATTGTCAATTCCTCACTGGCCACAGGCTGTGTCCCAACCTATTTTAAACATGCCACTATTCAACCTATAATAAAGAAGCCTAATTTGGACCCAACAGTTTTGAAGAACTATCGGCCAATTTCAAAGTTGCCATTGTTGTCCAAAATTCTCGAGAAAGTTGTGGCTAATCAACTTACAGCTGTTTTAGAGAATTTGGAGTTGTATGACAAATTTCAGTCAGGTTTTAGGAAGAGACACTCTACTGAGACCGCCTTGGTGAGAGTCTATAATGACCTTCATATGGCTTCGGATGCAGGTCTATGTTCAGTGTTGGTACTTCTAGACCTTAGTTCTGCCTTCGATACTGTGGACCACCATATCATGATTAGGAGATTACGTGAATGGGTGGGTGTATCGGGAGTGGCCCTAGATTGGTTTACTTCATATCTTTCAGATAGAAGCTTTGATGTCTATATTGGTGATTCCCACTCTGTATCATCACCCCTATTTTGTGGTGTTCCACAGGGTTCAGTGTTGGGTCCAATATTGTTTATTTTATATTTGTTGCCTCTGGGTCAGATCATTCGTGATTTTAACATTTCCTATCACTTTTACGCAGATGACATTCAGCTTCATTTTACCTTCCGGCAAAATGAGTCATCCAAACTTACAAGGCTCTTAGATTGTATAGACGCCATAAACAGCTGGATGGCTGAAAGTTTGTTGCAGCTGAACCCAGATAAGACGGAGGTTTTAATTGTAGCGCCAGACAGCGCTATCCCTCTGATTATGCAGAACATTGGACCTTTGTCATCTGCGGTCCGGCCTAGTTTAAGGAACCTTGGGGTGACATTTGATAAATCCTTATCTTTTGAAACCCACATCAAATCACTGACCAAATCCTGTTTTTTCCACTTACGTAATATTAGTAAATTGAGGTCTGTGGTCTCTCACTCAGAACTGGAGATGCTCATTCATGCCTTCATTTCCTCCCGTATTGATTATTGTAACTCACTTTTCTCTTCACTTAACAAATCTGTTCTTCATCGACTGCAATCTATTCAAAATTCAGCTGCTAGATTACTTACTAGATCAAATAGGCGCACCCATATCACCCCGATACTCTGCTCCCTTCACTGGCTTCCTGTAACTTACAGGATCCAATTCAAAATTCTAACTATAACCTATAGGGCTTTACATGGCCAGGCCCCTGCTTATCTTGCTGACATAATTCATTTTCATACCCCTCTCCGGTCCCTCAGGTCTAATAACCAAAATCTGCTATCTACGCCACGCACTCGTTTAAAGACGTGGGGATAGAGCCTTCGCCGCTATGGCACCCAGGTTATGGAATGCTTTGCCAACCAGTATTAGGTTTGCTGAGAATGTGGACAGTTTTAGGGGACAAGTGAAGACTCATTTGTTCAGGTTAGCTTTTGGGTAATCCCTGTCCTTATATATTCTGTATATATATCTCTGTCCTTTATATATTGATAATCTTTTATCTGTTTTATTTTATTTATTTTAGCCTGTTTCTATTATGTTTTATTGTCTATTGTAAAGCGCTTTGTGACCTAGTCTGTGAAAGGCGCTGTATAAATAAATTTTACTTACTTACTTACTTACTTATTGTCATGCTGAAACAGGAAAGTACCTTCCCCAAACTGTTGCCACAAAGTTTTAAGCACAGAATTGTGTAGAATGTCATTGTATGCTGTAGCATTAAGATTATCCCTTCACTTGAACTAAGGGGCCTAGCTTAAACCATGAAAAACAACCCCAGATCAAAACAACCCCAGATCATTATTCCTCCTCCACCAAACTTTACAGTTGGCACTATTCATTGGGGCAGGTAATGTTTCCCTGGCATCTGCCAAACCCAGATTAATCCATCGGACTGCCAGATGTTTAAGTGTGATTCTGCACTCCAGAAATCGCATTTCCACTGCTCCAGAGTCCAATGGCGGCAAGCTTTACACTACTCCAGCCGACGTTTGGCATTGCGCATGTTGATCTTAGGCTTGTGTGCGGCTACTCAGCCATTGGAAACACATTTCATGAAGTTCCCGAAAAAACTGTTATTGTGCTGACCTAGCTTACAGTTGACTGGGACAGCTATAGCAGAGCAGAAATTTGATGAAAGGTGGCATCCTATGACGGTTCCACGTTGGAAGTCACTGACCTCGTCAGTAGGGCCAATCTATTGCCAATGTTGTCTATGGAGATTGTATAGTTGGGTGCTTGATTGTATAATACATCTGTCAGAGAGCGAGAGAGAGAGAGAGATGGTCTAGGCCTCCCTTCAAACCTTTGCTAAATTGTCTGGTTTATCATTTTAAAAGGCTAAATGATCATTAGTAAACCCTTTTGGAATAATGTTAGCACAGCTGAAAACTGTTGTATTGATTAAAGAAGCAATAAAACTGGCCTTCTTTAGACTAGTTGAGTATCTGGAGCATCAGCATTTGTGGGTTCGATTACAGGCTCAAAATGTCCAGAAACAAAGAACTTTCTTCTTAAACTCGTCAGTCTATTCCATGTGAGAAATTACCAAGAAAATGAAGATCTCATACAACGCTGTGGGCTACTCCCTTCAGAGAACAGCGCAAACTGTCTTGAACCAGAATAGAAAGAGGAGTGGGAGGCCCCGGTGCACAACTGAGCAAGAGGACTTGTATATTAAAGTGTCTAGTTTGAGAAACAGACACTTCACAAGTCCTCAACTTGCCACTTAATTAAATAGTACCCACAAAACATCAGTCTCAACGTCAACAGTGAAGAGGCGACTCCGGGTTGCTGGCCTTCTAGAGAGAGTTGCAAAGAAAAATCTATATCTCAGACTGGCCAATAAAAAGGAAAAGATTAAAATGGGCACAAGAACACAGACACTGGACAGAGGAAGATTGGAAAAAGGTGTTATGGACAGACAAATTTAAGTTTGAGCAGTTCGGATCACAAAGAATAACGTTGAGACTGGTGTTTTGTGGGTACCATTTAATTAAGCGGCCAGTTGAGGACTTGTGAGGTGTCTGTTTCTCAAACTAGACACTCTAATGTACTTGTCCTCTTGCTCAGTTGTGCACCGGGGCCTCCCACTCCTCTTTCTATCAATTAGACTTTTAAAATTATAAACTTGGATTAGCTAACTCAACATGCAATTGGAACACAGGAGTGATGGTTGCTTATAATGGGCCTCTGTATGTTTCCAGCTACAATAGTCATTTACAACATTAACAATGTCTACACTGTATTTCTGATCAATTTGATGTTATTGACCCCAAACTTTTGAACGGTAAAAATATATAAGTGTTTTGGTGTAGAGTGTGAGACACAGTGTTAAGAAACGGCAGGTAGCCTAGTGGTTAGAGTGTTGGGCCTGTAACTGAAAGGTTGCCAGATCGAATCCCCGAGCTGACAAGGTAAAAATCTGTCGTTCTGCCCCTGAACAAGGCAGTTAACCCAGTGTTCCTAGGCTGTCATTGTAAATAAGAATTTGTTCTTAACTGACTTGCCTAGTAAAATAAAGGTTAAATAAAAAAAAAAACAAGGTAAACATCTGGGGTTTCTTATCGCCCCCTTCAGGACAGGCCTGGAACTACTCCACATTCTTGTGGATCACAGTATAGAAACTAATATGGTGATTGGTCTCATAGCAACAACATAACACCTCAGTCTACTGGGTCTGCCTTCTTATTCCTTCCTCTCTCTATGACATCATATTAGTACAGACACGGACTACTTCTGTATGGCTTCATATCAGTAGAAGTCAAATCTGAATGTGGTTTACAGAAGACTGACAGCACTATGGTGCATAGAGATGTTGTTAGACAGTGTTGCTTTACATCAAACTCAACCAGAACAACGAATTTCTGGACTATTATGTTTATTTTTACAAAAAAACATGCATACAACTGTGACCCAAACTGCCTATTATTTTATTAGAAAAAAAGATGGCCTTTTATAATGTCAACTTATGTACTTAGGATGCTGTATAGAGAACTTTAACATATTGAAACAAAAAAATAGATCAATAATATGTGTCCATCCTTTGCTGCTCTGCTGGCAGATGTGAACAATATGCTGAGGCTCTAATCAAGAAGTATTTAATAACTCCAAATAACAAAAACGTAGCTAGGTGGTTGTAACATTTAATCGTTTTTTATTTTTTTGCACTGCATGGATCCACCTGTGCAGTTGAATGCAGCATTGCTGCATTGGTGCACTCAAAATGTATTGTATTTGAGAAGCCGAGGCTACTGCTCAAATGTTGCTATAACAGGCCTTCATGTTTTCCTTTTCATGGTGTTTTGTTGCAGGTTTTGTTTTTATGTTATTCATTGTCAAGCTTTAACTGAAGCGACATTTTATTAGCCTAGCTGGGACTGTAGTACAGTATGTGTCTGTTCACTCTCCCTCTGCTGTGGGAGTTAAACAGGACACATGAAAGCAGCGGAATTGATGTTGAATTGACCGATGTGATTCCATCAGGCTGTAATTTCATAAGTAGATGACTTAACTGTTGACTAATTGTATTTATTTTATACAGTCTTTTTTGCTTATCCTTATCAAGGTTGCCAATCATTTTCAACCGGACTGTTTATGGTATAAAACTACACTATCTAGATTCCAAAAGTTTCTCAGGCTCATGCTACAATCTGAATAAAAGCTGCAATGACCAACAACTCCATTTCTCTGTGGACGGTAAACAAAAGGTAACCAGGAAATGTCATCATCTGTTGCCACATTTATTGTTCATATATAACATACTTCATATTCTATGAATGAAACATTTTCTCGTCCAATAAAGGAAATAGTTAGCTGACAATATTCAAAATACAGATAAATACATGAATCATACTCACAGAGTAGCACATAAAGTGAAGTGTGCTCCATTCTGAGCCGTTGATAAGTGACTGTCGAAACCAGAGTGTCAGAATGGGACTTAGACAGAATTAGAAAGATACAGATGCTTGAAGAGAAACAGAAAAATATAGAATCTGATGTCATGTTCATCTCTATACAACTTCCTCTTACTGTAAAAGGAATGGACACATCAACACTGTGGTCTTTCTGTTGGTGGAAGAGAGAAACAAACTGTAGTCAAGATCTGAGGAAGGAGTTTTGTGGATAAAAACATATTTGTGCAAAAAGTGAAGTTAATATAGCGTTTACCATACATGGTCATGTTGACATTTTCAGTCCAATCTTTAATGTCACTAGGAGAGGTGTCAAAGGTTTGACTTCATGGAATGTTTATCATGTGGTTTATGTTGTATCTACTGTATGTGGAGGTCAACTGTATGTAGATGTTCCTGAGTTACAGCACAAACAAGGTAGGTCTGTCAACTGTTCAAAGTAAAAACCCAGGAAAGTAGTGATCACAGTGACAGATTGAATGTAAAAGAGAAATGAATAAGTGAACTACAGAATATGTATGATGGAAGAACATTGTCCTTCTTCTCTCTGAAAAGGACATCAATCCCAGCATACCTTTTCATGTATTCATCAGCCCAGGAACTAGGTTTTCACTGGTTTTTGCATATGACTACAACCATTCTCTATTTGTCTCTCTCTGATCACAGTGGTTAAAGATAGCTTCACACAGCGCCTTCCTTCACAAACCCACACTGATAAAGACGAAGAGATTAAACCATGACAACTCAACTATGAGAAACAAGTGTTCTAATGTAAAGTTCCTCAGCCTTTTGATTTCATACACTGTGCACTGGAATAAAAATTAAACTTAACCAAATGCTTGATTAGCGTTATTATGCAAGTTGAGTGGACTTAAAAAGGACAAGAATTTAAGCCAATGTGTTGAATTGAATTTATTTTGGGTAACAAATATATGGAACTAAATGTACAATGTGGACCCAGAGGATTTCACTTGAAATTATTAATTAAAACGCTTGTTTCCAAAGTGGTCCTTGATGGTAAAAACAATAACACATGTAAATATTAAAAGCACCATAAATTCATTAATTTATATTGACATCCTAAAAAGTGGTTCTACTCACTGCACTTTTCCCTAAAGTTAAAAATCAACTATATTAATTTCACATTATAACAATCTATTAATTTCACATCCTACCTATCATTCAAATAAATACACCTGACCAGCAGTAGGGGGCACAAGGGGCAGTGGAGTGGTTTCTCTTAGACAACCTTGTCCAAATGAAAACCTTTGCCTGCTTTTTAAAGCTATTTCTACTATTTATTTGCTTGATCTCCAAGGGGAGGCTAATCTATAGACAAATGCCTGTATAGAAGAACATGCTCCTCACAGTACTGTTTACTTTTGGGATTTTACAAGACATACCACTAGCTCTGGTATTGTAACTGTGTTGGTTATAGACCATATCAATGTGGTATTTCATATAACCTGTGGCACAATCATTTAAGATGTTAAACATATGATTAAGTTTAAGTTGGTCCACTCTAGACTCCAAAGGCAACAAGCCCACCTCCCAGAACTCCTGTACCCCTATGTGGGTCCTAGGGGGGACATTCAGCATACAGTCGTATGAAAAAGTTTGGGCACCCCTGACAATTTCCATGATTTCCATTTATAAATAATTGGGTGTTTGGATCTTTGGATTTTGATCTATCAAATAACTGATGGACACAGTAACATTTCAGTAGTGAAATTAGGTTTATTGGATTAACAGAACATGTGCAATATGCATCAAAACGAAATTAGACAGGTGCATACATTTGGGCACCCCAACAGAAAAGTAGCCTTTTGGATTTCTTTCAGGTACAGTAGGTTACCATATGATCACTAAAATCAATATTTAAGACTCCTGACTGACAGACGTTCTCTTGGTCTGACACAATAATCAAATCCAAAGTTGATTCACTGTCAATACACACCCGGGTTGGCTCAACAATTAGTTGTTTTAATCCAAATAATTGATTAAAGTTATACAGGGCATTTACTAGTGTCACGAGAATTTCTATCTCAATGTTCTAAATGAACTATCACTCTAGCTTTGATTAATTCCCAGAGGTTGTAAGATTCTGGTTAACAAAGAATTAAGCAAAGTCTCAGTCTGCAACAGATCAGTAGTTTATTCAGAGGGCTCTGCAGAAAGAAAAACACAGAGCCCTTTTATGAACTTCAGTAAGCAAAGTCTCCACCCTGTTTTATGGCCTGCAAATTCTCAGGATCTGCCTTCCAAGACCCTATTCTGTTATCTCAGTTCACTCCCTTCAAGACATTCCCCAGTTGCTAATGTTTACCCCTCAGGGACAAGACCCCCACTCTGATAGATGAGGGTGGTAAACTTTTCTGGCTAATCTCCTGCTAGCCTAAGAACTACATCCTGACTCATTTACCAAATGGTAACATTCTAACCATTGTCTATGTAATTTCTAATATATCTTACACATTACACAGTTTCAGGGTGAAACATCTTAGTCATTAACATTAAACATACAAATTCCTTTATCAACTAGTGTACTTTTTGGGGGTGATAACTGCACATTTGTATTCAAATCGCCAAGCAGAAAACATTACCTATCAGCAAATACATTGTGATCACAGCAATTTGATTCAAGTAAATCATAAAAAATATTCTGTTTAGCAGGCCGATAGCACACACCAACAAGTATAGGACGACATTTAGGAAGAAGTATCTCTACCCATGCAACCTCAAGACCATCCATTTTCAGATCTCAACGAGGGTTAAAATGCACATCATTCCTGAGAAAAACACATACGCTGCCACCGTTCCGGTTTCGGTCAATTCTATAAATGCTATAACCCGGTAGCTCAACCTCATTGTCCTCAATTGACCCATCGAGCCACGTATCAGTCACAGCAACTACTGCAGCCCGTGTGTTGGAAGCGAGGAGTTTTAATTCCTCTAATTTCGGCAGCAGGCAGGCTCAGTCCTCTCCGATTGAAACAGTCAAACATGTCATTTTCTGTGCCCACTGTTGGTACATCGACTATCTCATCTAGATTGCACTCATTATCCCTGCTTGGGTCCAGCATCCCACTGTTTGGCATGGCATTTAAACAGCATACATTACAAACAAGTGAAATGTTACTTTGAGACTGTACGGCTTCATCATATGACAAGGGGTGGATATCTCCGCACTTTATGTGAACAAACAAATGTCGCAAGCCACCGCTTTTGAATTCTTTCTTACGGTCTTACCGCAGTTTGGGCATAGTTTTTTTTTTACTTGCCTTGTGATGTTTGGGCCAGGACAGGGGTGTACATCGCCACAGAGTAGCAGACAGAGTAACAAGCAGCTTGTTGGGGCTGACACCGGTCTTAACTGCGCTGCTCCATTTGCTGGGTACATTCCCCGAGCGTCTCAGCTGTTCCTGTAGGAAAGGTGACATCAAGTGCCGGTAGAGTTGTTCATGGCCGACGTTCACACTATGAAAGCGAAGATTTCCATCCATGTCTTTTGGTGTAGGTGGAACGCGAGTTTGGGATATTCTCCATGTTTGAATTGTAGAATAAATCAGAAACGCAAAACTTCTGCCTAAAGCCATATGTGGACAGCCGAAGGTCTTACTTTAGTAACACATTAGTTATTGTGCTGATGTTGCTTCCAGAGGCAGTTTGGTTGTGAGTCAATTTCCAAACGCCTGAAGGTACCACGTTTCTTTGTCAATAGAAAGGGGATTGGGGAAAAAAATAATACTTTTCTTTCTATACAATATTTTAGGTATAGAAGTAATGTCCATGACTATTTTTACTGTATGTATACGTTTGTAAGAGCATTTCCCCTTTTTGTAGAATTGCTAGACGACCACATGAGGGTGGAAGGACTGCTTTGTTTTCTTTGTTCTTTGGGCTTTTGCAGTTGGACTACTGTATTTTTATGCAAGTGCTGAATATACAGACATTCAATACTGTATTACTTGCAGTACTTAGTATACAATATATTCACTGTACTAAGTTGTGATTACTATACTTTGTGTTTTAATTGCTAAATGTGTTTCCTATTGTTAAGGTTGCGTCAATTCAAATCTGGTATTGGAACGAAAGGATTACTACACAGTTTAAATCATCTATGCATTTTATTCTAGCAAACCCTTAAATGGTAAGTATGAAGTTCGTATATACAGGCTCACTGTGACACCACGCAGGGCAAACAGCTAGCAGTGCATGAGAAGAGACGGAGAGAGCGAGAGAGAGTCAGCGAGCAGCGCTATAGAAGAGGGCCTAGAGAAGAGCGCCTAGAGAAGAGGGCCTAGAGAAGAGGGCCTAGAGAAGAGGGCCTAGAGAAGAGGGCCTAGAGAAGAGGGCCTAGAGAAGAGGGCCTAGAGAAGAGGGCCTAGAGAAGAGGGCCTAGAGAAGGGCAGAGCGAGTCCTATCCTTTGTTCTTCGTTAAATACTCCGACAGAATTGTTCCCGTTCCTTGCTGGCCTGTCAGAGTAGAGGCTGAGTGTGGTTTAAACTTACTCAGCCTATCGTTGGCGTGCAGGCTGGTCCCAGCCTCGTGACGCAATCCAGTTGCCGGAAGCAGTTGTAACTCTTGTTGCAGATTAACATATTAATTAGCTAAGCATGTATCAGCCCTTACACTATATACAATAAATATTTTGTTCTGTAACTACATGCACTTGACATGGTGTTCTCCATTTTGTGATGTAGTGTCTGATGAATGCTCTGTAGTGTTTATATATTGACTGGCTGTGTGCATGATTTGAAAGCATTGTTTGATTTTGAGCACAGATGAAATGGTTTTGAGGCGATTGTTTGATTTTGCCAGAAGAGTCAGTGGTTTTGTGAATGTAGTTTGAAGATTTGGTTTTGTGTCTCACGTTTTGAGAAAATGGGTGGAGGTTTCAAGAAATGTGTCTTAGCAATCAACAAAAACTGTAAGTAGGGGTATCAAATCAAAACAATGTTTATTTGTCACGTGTGCTGAAAACAACAGGTGAAATGCTTACTTACAAGCCCTAACGAACAGTGCATTTTTTACGTAAAAAAAATAAGTATTAGGTAAACAATAGATAAGTAAAGAAATAAAAAACAGTCTGAAATAATTAATTATAAACCCACCACACTAAAATACAGTTACAGTTCATTGAATAATTTAAGGAAGAACTGCAGTTATCATAGTCCTGCAATGTATCTTATTATGTAATAGAACCAATAATTGGATACAGTCCCATACCACCTTAAATGTAATGAATGACATGCATCAATCACAGGACCGTAAGATCTGTTGAGTTCTAGAAGCACTGCAACAGCTGCTGACCAACCACACCATTGGTACTCATTAAAAACTGATGAATCAATACATCATGATATGTTAAGGAATATAGATATTATGTAGGGTAATAAAGCAAACGTTTAGAGATATCCAACCAATCACTGATGACTAGGCATTCTACAGTCAACACACATCATGCAAAGACCAACAAGGAAGTTAGAGAAAGTTAACGGTTTTCCTAACTTTATCATGCCATTAAGCACATGCAACAGATTTATTTTTTATTTTATTTCACCTTTATTTAACCAGGTAGGCCAGTTGAGAACAAGTTCTCATTTACAACTGCGAACTGTCCAAGACAAAGCAAAGCAGTGCGACAAAAAACAACATAGTTACACATAGTACACCATTCTGTATACATCTGGCCCCTCTTTGGATACTGTGTTTACTAACCTTCAATCAAGCTTCAATGCCATACAACACTCCTTCCGTGGCCTCCAACTGCTCTTAAACGCTAGTAAAACTACGTGCATGCTTTTCTATCGAACGCTGCCAGCACCCGCCCACCGGACTATCTTCACTACTCTCGACGGGTCCGAATTAGAATACGTGGACACCTACAAATACCTAGGCATCTGGTTAGACTATAAACTCAATTTCCAGACTCACATCAACCATCTCCAATCCAAAATTAAATCCAGAATTGGCTTTCTATTCCGCAACAAAGCCTCCTTCACTCATGCTGCCAAACATGCCCTTGTAAAACTGACTATCCTACCGATCCTTGATTTCGGTGATGTCATTTACAAACTAGCCTCCAACACTCTACTTAGCAAATTAGATGTAGTCTATCACAGTGCCATCCGTTTTGTCACCAAAGCCCCATACACTACCCACCACTGCGACCTGTATGCTCTCGTTGGCTGGCCTTCATTATATATTCGTCGCCAAACCCACTGGCTCCAGGTCATCTATAAGTCATTACTAGGTAAATCCCCGCCCTATCTCAGCTCACTGGTCACTATAGCAACACCCACCCGTAGCATGCGCTCCAGCAGGTATATCTCACTGGTCACCCCCAAAGCCAACACCTCCTTTGGCCGCCATTCCTTCCAGTTCGCTGCTGCCAATGACTGGAACGAATTGCAAAAATCATTGAAGCTAGAGGTTCCCATCTCCCTCAATAACTTTAAGCATCAGTTATCAAAGCTGCTTATCGATCACTGCACCTGTATATAGCCCTTCTGTAAATAGCCTACGCTACTACCTCATCCCCATATTTATTTTTTTGTTTATTTTCACTAATCTTGCACTCCAGTACCTCTATTTGCACATCATAATTTGCACATCCTTCATTCCTGTGTTAATGATGTTAATTCTGTAATTTATTTCACCACTATAGTCTATTTATTGTCCCACCTCCTTACCTTACTGCATTTTTGCACTACATTTTGCACTCTGTATATAGATTTTTCTATTGTGTTTTTGACTGTTTGTTTACTGTGTAACTCTGTGTTGTCTTTTGTCGCACTGCTTTGCTTTGTCTTGGCCAGGTCGCAGTTGCAAATGAGAACTTGTTCTCAACTGACCTACCTGGTTAAATAAAGGTGAAATAAAAAAAATAAAAAAAATAAACACATGAGAATAAACAAACGTACAGTCAATAACACAATAGAGAATCTATATACATAGTGGGTCGGTCGGTACCTTTAACTCACACATTGTGGAGCCTAAGATCTATACTGGGCTGAAAGGTGGTTTGACCAAATTAGGTTGAATGGAAACATTTACAATGACAGCATCCATTTACTGTTAGAAATCACTCATTATAGCTGGTGGATAAAAAATAGTTTATTAAAGTCCATTTACTGTTAGAAATCACTCATTATATCTGGTGGATAAAAAATAGTTTATTAAAGTCCATTTACTGTTAGAAATCACTCATTATATCTGGTGGATAAAAAATAGTTTATTAATTGCAAATATTATTTAAAAGTACAGGTCATTAGAATAAAACTTGAATAATACTTATAATATTTAGTAAATTAATATACAAATATGTTATTCTATCATCAGAATGACAGAAATAATAATTAAAAGATAATACATTTACAACAAAGCAATATAATAATTCAATACACATTATAAAGTAGATACAATTGCTGTATCTGAAGATAAGATTATAATTTCAATATATAATTAAAGAAAGCTCTAACAGTAAAGACAACTAAACCAAGCTTAAGTAAAATATATATGTTAGTAAATAAAATAAGAAAAACATCCTTAATGTACAATGTGTTATTGTGTGTGTGTGTGTGTGTGTGTGTGAGATAATTGAGCATACATAATCCATGTTCCCGTGTTCCTTCTGCTCCTCCTATGATGGTGTATCCCTCCATCCCTCCATCCCTCCATCCTTCCATCCCTCCATCCTTCCATCCCTCCATCCCTCCATCCTTCCATCCCTCCATCCTTCCATCCCTCCATCCTTCCATATATTCATCCTTCCATCCCTCCATATGTTCACCCCTCCATCCCTCCATATATTCATCCTTCCATCCCTCCATTCCTCCATCCCTCCATATATTCATCCTTCCATCCCTCCATTCCTCCATCCCTCCATATATTCATCCTTCCATCCCTCCATCCCTACATATATTCATCCTTCCATCCCTCCATCCCTACATATATTCATCCTTCCATCCTTCCATCCCTCCATCCCTCCATATATTCATCCTTCCATCCCTCCATCCCTCCATATATTCATCCTTCCATCACTCCATCCCTCCATATATTCATCCTTCCATCCCTCTATCCCTCCATCCCTCCGTCCCTCTATCCCTCCATCCCTCCATATATTCATCCTTCCCTCCCTCCATCCCTCCATCCCTCTATCCCTCCATCCCTCCATATATTCAACCCTCCATCCCTCTATACCTCCATCCCTACATCCTTCTATCCCTCTATCCCTCCATCCCTCCATATATTCATCCCTCCATATATTCATCCTCCATCCCTCCATATATTCATCCTTCCATCACTCCATCCCTCCATATATTCAACCTTCCATCCCTCTATCCCTCTATCCCTCCATCCCTCCATCCCTCTATCCCTCCATCCCTCCATATATTCATCCCTCCATCCCTCCATCCTTCCATCCTTCTATCCCTCTATCCCTCCATCCCTCCATATATTCATCCTTCCATCCCTCCATCCCTCCATATATTCATCCTTCCATCCCTCCATCCCTCCATATATTCATCCTTCCATCACTCCATCCCTCCATATATTCAACCTTCCATCCCTCTATCCCTCCATCCCTCCGTCCCTCTATCCCTCCATCCCTCCATATATTCATCCTTCCATCCCTCCATCCCTCTATCCCTCCATCCCTCCATATATTCATCCCTCCATCCCTCTATACCTCCATCCCTCCATCCCTCCATCCTTCCATCCTTCTATCCCTCCATCCCTCCATATATTCATCCTTCCATCCCTCCATATATTCATCCTTCCCTCCCTCCCTCTCTACCTCCATCCCTCCATATATTCATCCCTCCATCCTTCCATCCCTCCATCCTTCCATCCCTCCATCCCTGCCCCCCCTCAAGGACCTGCAACAGATCAACACACAAAGTTGTTAAGGACATGCAGTCAAACAAACTCTTAAGAATCAAACAAAGAGACATACATTATACTTTGATATCAGAGCATTAGTTTCATATCAGTATCATAATAAATATTAATAGTATACGACTATAATTAGTATTACCTGGGGCTGTGCCTGGCTTCACTTGAGAATAGACTGAATCTGCCTCAGATGGGGTTTCTGTTTCTGTAAGGGGTGAGGATAACACATCATAATAATATAACAGTTATATACAGAATAATATACAGCTAGTCAATATGGGTCAAAGAGGTGTGAGGTTATGATAGGAGGAACATGGAAGGAGTGATGTCCAGTCTAACCTTTCTTCTTCTTGGCTTTGGTCTTCTTTTTAAGGTCAACCTCAGCATAGGTCACATCAACAGGTCCAGTTGCTGCTGAGAATGGACATTTCCATTCAACAAATGAAGGAATCAGCTTATTGCATATTCTGTGTCTTCATTGAAACTCCAAAATCGCACATTTAAATTTCACTGACTGTAAAAATGTAGAATGGGTCTTACCTGTGGCCTTCACTGTCTGGACCTCAGAATAGACTGGATTTCCTTTTGGATCAGCTGGCATTTCTGAGGAGGATGAGGAGGAGGAGGAGGAGGATGAGGAGGAGGAGGAGGATTACTTTTTTATGAGTAAAAAAATGCTACATTTTGCATAAATTGATGTGAATTAATTGAGAATTACTTTTATTTTTCTTGTCCAACGTTTTGAGTTGAATCTGGACGTACATCACATCACCTGGTCCAGCAGTAGCAGCAGCACCATCTGAAACATACAGGTAAAACACTAATATCTCTACTTAGTCTTAGTATGCTAGTCATATTAAACCTGTGAAGAACAACTGCAACAACAACTAACTGTATTCATGCTAAACTTAACATACAGTATACAGTACCATTGTCATTATTGTCTGAGGGAGAGATTGTATCGTAGATGTTAGCGTCACCTGTTGGTCAAAGAAGAGAGAGAAAGATGAGTTGGTTGGTTTTCCCTCAGTTTGTCTGGGGACATAGAGAACGGTAACATGTTGTATACAAAGTGGATGGTGAAAAGTCAGTGTGTGACGTTACAGAGAGAGGAGAGTGACAGTGGTCTGGGCTGAGAGACTGACCATACTGCAGACCTGTATACCCAGCATCAGGAACCCGGCCCTGGGTAGATCCTTGGTCCTGTTGGGGGTCCAGGTTGGTGCTCTGGGGCTTGGGGGGCCTACAGGGAGAGAGATAGTCATGAAACACACACATTATATTTTACTGTATGAAAAGGAACATAGTTGAAAGACAGGTGTACTCACGATAATGTCATGTTGCAACAGAAACCTGTAATGAGAAATGCATATTATTCTATCAGGTGGTATCTGTTTTGAACTTTATTCATTAGAAATGTTTCTCCTAAACATGAAATGAGAAATGATAAAAATCTCACCTTTGGCATTTTTATATGGACACAGCAGTACCAGGAGGACGGCCAGTAGAACACCAGCAACAACCAGGCCCACAACCACTCCTACTAGGACTGATGTAGAGGGTCCAGGAGTTACGCCTGGAGAGAGAACAGCAAATCACCATCAGACTCTGAGGTTGTTGTAGAAAATAAATTAAGTAGTGGAAAATGTGAAACAGTCCTGTAGATACATTATATATATAACTGACTTGAGATCAGATGACCAGCCTGAACTTGCACCTCTAAACCTGCAGTATGCTTGTTAACATTACAATTCACTGATGACAACAGATATTATGAAAATGTCATGTGATGATAACCGTTGTCTCACCTCTCACTGTCACCCAACTCTCTGGGGATTCTCTGTTATTAGACGTACACTTATAGAAGCCTTCATCTGACTTGGATACTGCAGGGATGGTCATCTCTCCTGTGGTCTCATTCTTGATGAGTACTCCATCTTTGTAGAAATCAACCTTGGGTTTTATTTCCTGATATCTATGTGTACAGCGCAGAGTCACAGAGTCTCCCTCAGTCATGGGATAGGCAGGGCTCTCCAGGATCAGAGGGCCATCTATGTAACATAATATATAAATAAAACTGTACATCTGGAGTAATCATATATCAACATCTTATTAGCTTGTATTTTATGATATACAATCAACCAGTTACAGAATTTAACATCGTTATCATACACTGAAATGTAAAAAAGGTTAGTGAATGTTGTACAATAGACGTACCATCCACTGTGATGTTGACAGCATTACTGTACTCTCCTGATCCAGACTCACACCAGTATACTCCAGTGTCACCTGTATATGTGTAACTGATGGTACATGTAGACCCTGCTATTGATCCCCAGTAAAGGTCACACCCTGACATCACTCCTCTCTCTCTGTATCTCTTCAGTATCCATCCAGTAGAGTTCACCTTCTCCTCACAGCTTAGTGAAATGGATGTCTTTGTAAAGTGTTGAGTTCTATTGGGTCTTGTTTTGAGAGACACTGACGGTTGTGGATCTGAAACAAAGAGTGACAGAGTCCAACTTATAGTTATATATACACATGAGGGTGACTTATGATTAAATGCAGTTTCAATGTAGTTAGTTACCTCCTGACCAGGAAAACTGAGGTTCACTATAGAGTGTGTTATAGACTGGGTCTCCTCTCCCAGCTCTACACACATATCCTCCTGTGTGATTAGGACCAGTAGGGTTCAGAGTGTAGGAGCCTTCAGTAGTACCATTGCCAGAGAGAGTCTCTACAGAGTAGGACTTGTCTGATAGAGAGGGTAACCCAGCTGTGTAGGGAACAGTTCGGTACCAGAAGAACATCCAGCCTGTAGATGACTCTTTAACCCCACAGCTCAGAGTAACTGAGTCTCCAGGGTTCAGCCACTGAGGAGAGACACTCAGGACAGCTTGGGCTTTAGCTGTTATGAAGGAGATGGCATGATTAAATGTTAAGTCTTTAATCAAATTTAAATAAAGTTTTTACCAATTTTTGTATTATTGTACTGTACCTTACCCCAAAATCAAACTATAATTGTATTCCATCATTGATCTCACTGTCTGCTATTTGACCTCATCCCTTTGGTCTTTTTATCACTATTCTGTCTCTTTCTCTTACAATCCCATAAAATCAGACTTACCGAACACGGTCAATTGTATAGCATTACTTGTCTCAGAGTGTTTTAAGCCATTTTTCTTCTGAACACCTTCACAGGTATATAGACCCTTCTTTGCAGGACTGATTCTGTACTCAGGCTCTGTATTCGTGTAGACCGACTTCCCACTGTTATAAAAAGCATAATCAATCTCTTCTCCTCCCTGTATGTTACATCTGAGAGTGACAGTCTCTCCACTGAATATATGGGGCCAGTTGGGTTGGAGGGTCAGATCAGCCACAGGTCTCTCTACACAGACACACCACAGAAAACAAATATTATCACACACCTTAGAATGTAAAATCATGTGGATCAGCATTTATCACACACATACACACACAATTACTCACCAATCACAGTAATAGTGACAGCATCACTGATGATTGATGATATGGATCTGGACTGGATCTCTCCCTGACACCAGTAGAGACGCTGGTCAGACTCAGCAGCTCTACTGATGGTGAAGGTGTTTCCTGTTGTAGTGTGTCTGCCAGACAAGGTCTCTTCTTTCTTAGTGCTGTCTTTGTACCATGTATAGCTCCAGCCACTGTCAGACCCCACTGAACATATCAGAGTTACTGTCTCTCCAGTGTACACAGGGTTTGGTGTTATAGTCAGTGTAGCTTTAGGCAGGGCTGTGAGAAAATAACATCATTTAAAGATCTGGATACGTGCATAGCAATATCCTAAATATTTAGCTGTTGTTGGAATGTTCTCATATCATAAAAGTCCATTATAGGTGTTAGTTGACTTGATTTTGTTTGAATTTAAAGTATACATCTGTTTTCCTTCTAAATGTTTGTTTAACATTATTTTTTTTCACAGAATAATATATTAACAAGATATTATCCTTCTCAACATTTAAGTAAGTGATGGTTATGTTATTAAACTCACCAGTAACCATGATGGTGAGAGATAAGCTGAGATATGTCCTCTGGGGCCGGCTCGTGCTTTTCCCCTCACACTTGTACTGACCAACCAGGTCAGGAAGAGAGATGTTGATAGTTTTACTGGTCAGACTGGGAAAATGTTGGTTGTCTTTGTGCCAGCGGTACGTCCAGTCTCTGTAGCCTGATATGTCACACTGCAGAGTGACTGTCTCTCCGGAGTAGAGGGGACCCTGAGGATAGACACTCACTGAGGCCGTGGGCAGAGCTGTGGAAACAGTTATATATGAAGACAAATGCAGTCAGAGCACAAATCTCTCCAACGTATGATCCAACTTATGTAGGTATTACTGTAACTATTATTTTTACATTCATACTAACACACAGACAATGTCTACATGATTGATATACAGTGGGGAAAACAAGTATTTGATACACTGCCGATTTTGCAGGTTTTCCTACTTACAAAGCTTGTAGAGGTCTGTAATTTTTATCATAGGTACACTTCAACTGTGAGAGACGGAATCTAAAACAAATTAATTTGCATTATATTGCATGACATAAGTATTTGATCACCTACCAACCAGTAAGAATTCCGGCTCTCACAGACCTGTCAGTTTTTCTTTAAGAAGCCCTCCTGTTCTCCACTCATTACCTGTATTAACTGCACCTGTTTGAACTCGTTACCTGTATAAAAGACACCTGTCCACACACACTCAATCAAACAGACTCCAACCTCTCCACAATGGCCAAGACCAGAGAGCTGTGTAAGGACATCAGGGATAAAATTGTAGACCTGCACAAGGCTGGGATGGGCTACAGGACAATAGGCAAGCAGCTTGGTGAGAAGGCAACAACTGTTGGCGCAATTATTAGAAAATGGAAGAAGTTCAAGATGACGGTCAATCTCCCTCGGTCTTGGGGCACCATGCAAGATCTCACCTCGTGGGGCATCAATGATCATGAGGAAGGTGAGGGATCAGCCCAGAACTACACGGCAGGACCTGGTCAATGACCTGAAGAGAGCTGGGACCACAGTCTCGAAGAAAACCATTAGTAACACTACGCCGTCATGTATTAAAATCCTGCAGCGCACGCAAGGTCCCCCTGCTCAAGCCAGCGCATGTCCAGGCCCGTCTGAAGTTTGCCAATGACCATCTGGATGATCCAGAGGAGGAAAGGGAGAAGGTCATGTGGTCTGATGAGACAAAAATATAGCTTTTTGGTCTAAACTCCACTCGCCGTGTTTGGAGGAAGAAGAAGGATGAGTACAACCCCAAGAACACCATCCCAACCGTGAAGCATGGAGGTGGAAACATCATTCTTTGGGGATGCATTCTGCAAAGGGGACAGGACGTCTGCACCGTATTGAGGGGAGGATGGATGGGGCCATGTATCGCGAGATCTTGGCCAACAACCTCCTTCCCTCAGTAAGAGCATTGAAGATGGGTCGTGGCTGGGTCTTCCAGCATGACAACGACCCGAAACACACAGCCAGGGCAACTAAGGAGTGGCTCCGTAAGAAGCATCTCAAGGTCCTGGAGTGGCCTTGGAGGGAGCTGAAAGTCCGTATTGCCCAGCGACAGCCCCAAAACCTGAAGGATCTGGAGAAGGTCTGTATGGAGGAGTGGGCCAAAATCCTTGCTGCAGTGTGTGCAAACCTGGTCAAGAACTACAGGAAACATATGATCTCTGTAATTGCAAACAAAGGTTTCTGTACCAAATATTAAGCTCTGCTTTTCTGATGTATCAAATACTTATGTCATGCAATAAAATGCAAATGAATTACTTAAAAATCATACAAGGTGATTTTCTGGATTTTTTGTTTAAGATTCTGTCAATCATAGTTGAAGAGTACCTATGATATAAATTACAGACTTATACATGCTTTGTAAGTGGGAAAACCTGCAAAATCGGCAGTGTATCAAATACTTGTTCTCCCCACTGTATGCAGTGATGTCTACATACATACACACACACACACACAATAACTCACCAATCACAGTAATAGTGACAGGACCACTGATGATTGATGATATGGATCTGGACTGGATCTCTCCCTGACACCAGTAGAGACCCTGGTCAGACTCAGCAGCTCTACTGATGGTGAAGGTGTTTCCTGTTGTAGTGTGTCTGCCAGACAAGGTCTCTTCTTTCTTAGTGCTGTCTTTGTACCATGTATAGCTCCAGCCACTGTCAGACCCCACTGAACATATCAGAGTTACTGTCTCTCCAGTGTACACAGGGTTTGGTGTTATAGTCAGTGTAGCTTTAGGCAGGGCTGTGAGAAAATAACATCATTTAAAGATCTGGATACGTGCATAGCAATATCCTAAATATTTAGCTGTTGTTGGAATGTTCTCATATCATAAAAGTCCATTATAGGTGTTAGTTGACTTGATTTTGTTTGAATTTAAAGTATACATCTGTTTTCCTTCTAAATGTTTGTTTAACATTATTTTTTTTCACAGAATAATATATTAACAAGATATTATCCTTCTCAACATTTAAGTAAGTGATGGTTATGTTATTAAACTCACCAGTAACCATGATGGTGAGAGATAAGCTGAGATATGTCCTCTGGGGCCGGCTCGTGCTTTTCCCCTCACACTTGTACTGACCAACCAGGTCAGGAAGAGAGATGTTGATAGTTTTACTGGTCAGACTGGGAAAATGTTGGTTGTCTTTGTGCCAGCGGTACGTCCAGTCTCTGTAGCCTGATATGTCACACTGCAGAGTGACTGTCTCTCCGGAGTAGAGGGGACCCTGAGGATAGACACTCACTGAGGCCGTGGGCAGAGCTGTGGAAACAGTTATATATGAAGACAAATGCAGTCAGAGCACAAATCTCTCCAACGTATGATCCAACTTATGTAGGTATTACTGTAACTATTATTTTTACATTCATACTAACACACAGACAATGTCTACATGATTGATATACAGTGGGGAAAACAAGTATTTGATACACTGCCGATTTTGCAGGTTTTCCTACTTACAAAGCTTGTAGAGGTCTGTAATTTTTATCATAGGTACACTTCAACTGTGAGAGACGGAATCTAAAACAAATTAATTTGCATTATATTGCATGACATAAGTATTTGATCACCTACCAACCAGTAAGAATTCCGGCTCTCACAGACCTGTCAGTTTTTCTTTAAGAAGCCCTCCTGTTCTCCACTCATTACCTGTATTAACTGCACCTGTTTGAACTCGTTACCTGTATAAAAGACACCTGTCCACACACACTCAATCAAACAGACTCCAACCTCTCCACAATGGCCAAGACCAGAGAGCTGTGTAAGGACATCAGGGATAAAATTGTAGACCTGCACAAGGCTGGGATGGGCTACAGGACAATAGGCAAGCAGCTTGGTGAGAAGGCAACAACTGTTGGCGCAATTATTAGAAAATGGAAGAAGTTCAAGATGACGGTCAATCTCCCTCGGTCTTGGGGCACCATGCAAGATCTCACCTCGTGGGGCATCAATGATCATGAGGAAGGTGAGGGATCAGCCCAGAACTACACGGCAGGACCTGGTCAATGACCTGAAGAGAGCTGGGACCACAGTCTCGAAGAAAACCATTAGTAACACTACGCCGTCATGTATTAAAATCCTGCAGCGCACGCAAGGTCCCCCTGCTCAAGCCAGCGCATGTCCAGGCCCGTCTGAAGTTTGCCAATGACCATCTGGATGATCCAGAGGAGGAAAGGGAGAAGGTCATGTGGTCTGATGAGACAAAAATATAGCTTTTTGGTCTAAACTCCACTCGCCGTGTTTGGAGGAAGAAGAAGGATGAGTACAACCCCAAGAACACCATCCCAACCGTGAAGCATGGAGGTGGAAACATCATTCTTTGGGGATGCATTCTGCAAAGGGGACAGGACGTCTGCACCGTATTGAGGGGAGGATGGATGGGGCCATGTATCGCGAGATCTTGGCCAACAACCTCCTTCCCTCAGTAAGAGCATTGAAGATGGGTCGTGGCTGGGTCTTCCAGCATGACAACGACCCGAAACACACAGCCAGGGCAACTAAGGAGTGGCTCCGTAAGAAGCATCTCAAGGTCCTGGAGTGGCCTTGGAGGGAGCTGAAAGTCCGTATTGCCCAGCGACAGCCCCAAAACCTGAAGGATCTGGAGAAGGTCTGTATGGAGGAGTGGGCCAAAATCCTTGCTGCAGTGTGTGCAAACCTGGTCAAGAACTACAGGAAACATATGATCTCTGTAATTGCAAACAAAGGTTTCTGTACCAAATATTAAGCTCTGCTTTTCTGATGTATCAAATACTTATGTCATGCAATAAAATGCAAATGAATTACTTAAAAATCATACAAGGTGATTTTCTGGATTTTTTGTTTAAGATTCTGTCAATCATAGTTGAAGAGTACCTATGATATAAATTACAGACTTATACATGCTTTGTAAGTGGGAAAACCTGCAAAATCGGCAGTGTATCAAATACTTGTTCTCCCCACTGTATGCAGTGATGTCTACATACATACACACACACACACACAATAACTCACCAATCACAGTAATAGTGACAGGACCACTGATGATTGATGATATGGATCTGGACTGGATCTCTCCCTGACACCAGTAGAGACCCTGGTCAGACTCAGCAGCTCTACTGATGGTGAAGGTGTTTCCTGTTGTAGTGTGTCTGTCAGACCAGGTCACTCCTTTTTTAGTGCTGTCTTTGTACCATGTATAGCTCCAGCCACTGTCTCTGTAGCCTGATATGTCACACTGCAGAGTGACTGTCTCTCTGGAGTAGAGGGGACCCTGAGGATAGACACTCACTGAGGCCGTGGGCAGAGCTGTGGAAACAGTTATATATGAAGACAAATGCAGTCAGAGCACAAATCTCTCCAACGTATGATCCAACTTATGTAGGTAGTATGTCACGGGGTGGACGATTGTGTGGGAATAGCATGGTTTTCTTTTTGATTGTTTGCATGCTGTTGTGGTTGAGTATTGTGGTTTGTCTTGTGTTTGCTGTAATTATGATTTAATTGCCCCCAGTGACAAGCCACCCAATCAGTGGCTTATTGCAAATGAACAATGGACCTATGGGGACAGACCAGGGGTGGGACTTATCCTTTTTAAAACAGGAAGACACCGGTAGCTCTAGAGATGTAGATTCAGAGTCGGATGACAAGCAACAAACACAGCTGAGAGAGCGCTGAGGAAGGAAGCCGACCCTGTCCCGATTCTTCAACGCAGAACACGACATCCGACAGAGGCAGTTGTCGTGGACTCCTGGAGAGCAGCAGCACCTACGAGTACGAGGCGAACCTCTCCACGCACTGGTCCGTAACCGGATCTCATCTACGGCCCGGGCTAATCGTGAGTACGGGCCATTTGTTGTGTGTTGGGGGAGGATCGTATTCTGGGATGCGGTGATAGCTGCTAGGTTTGAGTCCCGCCATACTTAAATGTGCGGTTAGCCCGTACATTTTCTACCTGGACTCAGTACTGGTTCGATGTTCTTTGTTCCCAGGCGGGTGGCGATCGATCGACTGGCGGAGGAAACCGGGGACCGGTTGTGTCTTGGACTTACCTCTGCTCGGCTGTGTGGAATACGAAGGGACGATTTGAGTTTTTCTATGTATTTTTAAATGTTGTACTAAAAATAAAGAATTGTTTTATAGCCTCTTGGGTTGCTGTCTCACTGCTCTCCCCCAAATTGTAACGAACCTTGATTTTTTTTAATGTACTATCTTGAGTTCCTAGGGCTCTTAGTATTTTACCTAGGTGGCGTTGTTCGGCAACACATTACATTAGTCTCGGCCTCTGACAAGTACTGTAACTATGTCTACATGATTGATATATATTTATTAAAAACATTGAGTTAAATGAAGACAAATGCAGTTAGCGCACGAATCAGTGAAAAGTATGATCTTAGTACCTTTCTTTAATTATTATATAAAATGAGAATTAATTGAGGAATCTGAACATTAAAGCAGACTTTTTTTAAAACAACTAAATATCATCCTTAAAATGGGGCTCAATGTCAAGTGATTATGGGCAAGGAGTCACTGATGTGAATGATAAATATATGACTTACCTTTCACTGTCAGTCTGACTTCATCACTCCACTCAGAATACTTCTGATCAATATGTTCACCCAGACACCTGTAGAAACCACTGTCTGACATCTTAACATCACTGATCTCATATTCATGCTCCCTACTGATGAAGTCTACACCATCCTTGCTCCATGTGTATTTCCAGTCAGTGACTTCTCCACTCTGTATGTTACATCTGAGAGTGACAGACTCTCCACGGAATATCTGGGAGGATGTGGGGTGTTTGGTCAGAACAGCCTTTGCCAGTCCTAGACAAAATAGAATTATACAATTGCTTTACAAGTGTTACACACTCAAAACACTAAATGTCTTTTCAAAATCAGCTTTAAAAATCACAAAGAAATATGATGAAGCATTAAGAGATGAAGGCTTGATCAAGTGTACAAATATCTACCATCATCTTCAGAGTGTCCAGAGTAGATGTGTTTACTCAGCACTACAACAAAGAAAGTCACATCGATCCAATATTAGCTTGAAATAAAGATGTTATATTCATGTTACTGATCACCAAATCCATCCTGTACTTTATTTTAATTCTATATCGATTTTAATACTTTTAAATGAGTTATAGCCATTCATTCATGAAGAAAATAACTTAATTGACTTAGTATAACTTGTCCAATCAAAATCCATTTAAGGATATTTTATGACTATTGTAAACAATGTAGATGAATTAACTTCCTTAGCCCAATCCCACAGCCGTATTACACAACAAGTGGCAGGGTGGCTGTTTTGTGCTAGTTTGAATTACAGACTGCATCTTTAAATGGCCACTGACTTCCTATGTTCTGCACACAGAGAGAGAGTACAGAGACTAAAAACACCATCTCTTAACACAGTTTACTATAACTGTAGTGAAGGAACTCTCAACCATTTACAATAATCACAACTTGATACTACAATACATCCAACTAATATTGCATTTTGTATTCATTGTCACTTCATATCTACACCATATTTCCTTTTAGTGCCATTTACTAAGCTTTTACACTGTTTTCTCAGTAAGGGTTAAAACACCAAAAACAAAGTTAAAGCAGTGTTTATTGTTTCAATAAACACACTAACTCAGTACTTACATAGCAGCAAACAGTACAATATTTGTACCATTCTGTTCCCTCAGACAAGTAACTTTCTCTACAACTACAGTCCTTTTGACAAAACCTTCTACTTCCTATATGATGACAGTCTGCTTAGATCACACCTCTTCACCGTCACAGAAAAACAGAGAGCACAAGATTCAAGAAAATGAGTAGCGGTTGATAGCGTGCTTCTATTCTGACCAACTTCTCCTTTCGGTTGGCTATTTGGTGTAAAACTGGATCCTTCCTTATTGTTGGAAGAATCAAGAATAGAGACCTGAATTGATGAGACCAGAGCTTGTGGTTTGATATCCGGTTGTGCATATGTTTGTTTCATGTTGCACCCACGATACACAGATTGATAGATACACTACATTACCAAAAAGTATGTGGACACCTGCTCATCGAACATCTCATTCCAAAGTCATGGGAATTAATATGGAGTTGGTCCCCTCTTTGCTGCTATAACAGCCTCCACTCTTCTGGGAGGGTTTTCCACTAGATGTTGGAACATTGATGCTGGGACTTGCTTGCATTCAGCCATAAGGGCATTAGTGAGGTTGGGTACTGATGTTCGGTGATTAGGCCTTGCTAGCAGTCCGCAATCCAATTCATTCCAAAGGTGTTCGATGGGGTTGAGGTCAGGGCTCTGTGCACGCCAGTCAAGTTCTTCCACACCGATGTTGACAAACCATTTCTGTATGGACCTCGCTTTTTGCACGTGGGACATTGTCATGCTGAAACAGGAAAGTACCTTCACCAAACTGTTGCCACAAAGTTGGAAGCACAGAATTGTGTAGAATGTCATTATATGCTGTAGCATTAAGATTTCCCTTCACTGCAACTGCAAGGGGCCTAGTTTGAACCATGAAAAGCCCCAGACCATTATTCCTCCTCCACCAAACTTTACAGTTGGCACTATTCATTGGGGCAGGTAGCGTTTCCCTGGCATCTGCCAAACCCAGATTAATCCATCGTACTGCCAGATGTTTAAGTGTGATTCTTCACTCCAGAAAACACATTTCCACTGCTCCAGACAACATTGGCATTGCGCATGTTGATCTTAGGCTTGTGTGCGGCTACTCAGCCATTGGAAACACATTTCATGAAGTTCCCGTAAAAACAGTTCTTGTGCTGACCTTGCTTCCAGAGGCAGTTTAGAACTCTGTAGTGAGCGTTTCAACTGAGGACAGGCCATTTTTACGCGCTTCAGCTCTCGGCGGTCCCGTACTGTGAGCTTTTGTGGCCTACCACTTCACGCTGAGGCGTTGTTGCTCCTAGACGTTTCCACTTCACAATAACAGCACTTACAGTTGACTGGGGCAGCTCTAGCAGGGCAGAAATTTGATGAACTCAGTTGTTGGAAAGGTGGCATCCTATGACGGTGCCACGTTGGAAGTCACTGACCTCGTCAGTAGGGCTTATCTATTGCCAATGTTGTCTATGGAGATTGCCTAGTTGGGTGCTTGATTGTATACACCTGTCAGCAACAGGTGTGGCTGAAATAGCCAAATCCACTAATTTGAAGGTGTGTCCACATACTTTTGGCCATGTAGTGGAGAGAGAGAGAGATGGTCTAGGCCTCCCTTCAAACCTTTGCTAAATTGTCAGGTTTATCATTTTAAAAGGCAAATTGATCATTAGTAAACCCTTTTGCAATTATGTTAGCACAGCTGAAAACCCCGGTGCACAACTGAGCAAGAGGACAAGTATATTAAAGTGTCTAGTTTGAGAAACAGACACCTCACAAGTCCTCAACTGGCCACTTAATTAAATAGTACCCACAAAACACCAGTTTCAACGTCAACAGTGAAGAGGCGACTCCGGGTTGCTGGTCTTCTAGGCAGAGTTGCAAAGAAAAATCTATATCTGACTGGCCAATAAAAAGGAAAAGATTCAAATGGGCACAAGAACACAGACACTGGACAGAGGAAGATTGGAAAAAGGTTTTATGGACAGACAAATTTAAGTTTGAGCAGTTCGGATCACAAAGAAGAACATTGAGACTGGTGTTTTGTGGGTACCATTTAATTAAGCGGCCAGTTGAGGACTTGTGAGGCGTCTGTTTCTCAAACTAGACACTAATGTACTTGTCATCTTGCTCAGTTGTGCACCGTGGCCTCCCACTCCTCTTTCTATCAATTAGACTTTTAGCCTTTTAAAATTATAACCTTGGATTAGCTAACACAACGTGCAATTGGAACACTGGAGTGATGGTTGCTTATAATGGGCCTCTGTACTGCCAATGTAGATACTCCTTAAAAAATCTGCCGTTTCCAGCTACAAAAGTCATTTACAACATTAACAATGTCTACACTGTATTTCTGATCAATTTGATGTTATTGACCCCAAACTTTTGAACGGTAAAAATATATAAGTGTTTTGGTGTAGAGTGTAGAGTGTGAGACACAGTGTTAAGAAACAAGGTAAACATCTGGGGTTTCTTATCGCCGCCTTCAGGACAGGCCTGGAACTACTCCACATTCTTGTGGATCACAGTATAGAAACTAATATGGTGATTGGTCTCATAGCAACAACAACCCCTCAGTCTACTGGGTCTGCCTTCTTATTCCTTCCTCTCTCTATGACATCATATTAGTACAGACACGGACTACTTCTGTATGGCTTCATATCAGTAGAAGTCCAATCTGAATGTGGTTTACAGAAGACTGATGTTGTTAGAAAGTGTTGCTTTACATCAAACTCAACCAGAACAACGAATTTATGGACTGTTATGTTTATTTTTACAAAAAAAACATGCATACGACTGTGACCCAAACTGCCTATTATTTTATTATGAAAAAAATATGGCCTTTTATAATGTCCACTTATGTACTTAGGATGCTGTATAGAGAACTTTAACATATTGAAACAAAAAAAGAGATCAATAATATTTGTCCGTCCTTTGCTGCTCTGCTGGCAGATATGCACAATATGCTGATACTCTAATCAAAAAGTATTTAATAACTCCAAATAACAAAAACGTAGCTAGGTGGTTGTTCTTGAGTTACAGCACAAACAAGGTAGGTCTGTCAACTGTTCAAAGTAATAACCCAGGAAAGTAGTGATCACAGTGACAGATTGAATGTAAAAGAGAAATGAATAAGTGAACTACAGAATATGTATGATGGAAGAACATTGTCCTTCTTCTCTCTGAAAAGGACATAAATCCCAGCATACCTTTTCATGTATTCATCAGCCCAGCAACTAGGTTTTCACTGGTTTTTGCATATGATTACAACCATTCTCTATTTGTCTCTCTCTGATCACAGTGGTTAAAGATAGCTTCACACAGCACCTTCCTTCACAAACCCACACTGATAAAGACGAAGAGATTAAACCATGACAACTCAACTATGAGAAACAAGTGTCCTAATGTAAAGTTCCTCAGCCTTTTGATTTCATACACAGTGCACTGGAATAAAAATTAAACTTAACCAAATGCTTAATTAGCGTTATTATGCAAGTTGAATGGACTCAACCAGCTACAATCCACACTCAACAAAGGCTCTCCAGCATATACTCTCTGATTACATCATTGATGCCTGGGGAGCAAATAATCCTAATTCAAAAGAATACACTTTCTAGTAACAGGCATAAATCATTCTCTCAAATCAATGTCATACTATTATCTACAACTCTTTTCTTCGACATATGATCTTGTCTGATCACCGATTGGCGCCGCCCTGCGTGGTCGCCTGTTAAGCAGCTCCCATTGTTTGTGCATAAATTGTTGTTTTAGTATGTTTTTTGTCTGTTTTTCGTGAGTTTATTTGCAACAGTTTAACTATAATAGTTCAGGATTATGGAGTGCTACTGTTTTTCAAAGGTTTTAGTGGTCATTTTTATCACTGAGGCACTTTTTATTTTTCTCAGCGCCGAACGTTCACATGAGTCTACAATTATTTACAATAGAGCCCAGCTGCTGGATTTCGCTCACGCAGCGCTGCTGCACCCCAGAGAAAAGTTCGATATTCCGGACGAATTGAAAAGGCGACGGCATGGACGTATGGATTGAAGTGTAAGGCAAAGCTGAGGAAGTACATACCGTCTATCGTTATGGGCAACGTGAGATCGCTACATAACAAGATGGACGAGCTTCAGGCCTTGGTTCTTGGACAAAGACTATCGGGAAGCTAGCTTGTTTTTTACTGAGATTTGGCTGAATGATAACATCCCCATAGAGAATGTCCCTATCGGCGGGTTCCGGACCATCAGAGCGGACAGGGTCTAGCGTTTCTTCCGGTAAGAGCAAGGGAGGGGGGCTGGCTTTATTAGTTAACAATAGATGCTGTAATCCGAGCCATATTACTCTTAAGGAAGAGTTTTGTAGCCCGGACATTGAGCTGTTAGCCGTTAGCCTGAGACCCTACTATTTGCAGAGGGAATTCACGGCTACCATTGCTGTTATTGTTTACATCCCGCCCTTCGCTGACGCAAACACAGCGTGTGACATCATCCACTCTGTTATCGCGAGATTACAGACAGCGCATCCCAGTGCTTTCTTTGCCATTTCGGGGTATTTTAACCATGCATTGCTCTCTTCAACGCTACCCACGTTCAAACAGTTTGTGAAGTGCCCAACCAGGAATAATAAAACTCTGGACTTATTTGCTAATGTGAAGGATGCATACAACTCCACTGCACTCCCTCCCCTCTGTAGATCAGATCACAACCTTGTCCACCTCACCCCACTCTACAGGCCTATGGTCCAACAGCAGCCAGCGACCACTAGGACCATTAGGAGATGGTCTCCGGAGGCGAATGAGGCCCTACAGGACTGCTTTGAAACAACAGACTGGGATGTGCTCTGTGAGACTCATGGAGAGGACATCGATGGACTTCCTGACTGCATAACGGACTATATACATTTTTGTGTAGACAACACTGTACCCACCAGGAAGGTACGCTGTTTTCAAAATAATAAACCCTGAATGAGAAGAAGAGGCCCTTCAAGGAGGGGGACAAGGACAAATTGAAATGCGTCCAGAGGGAGCTGAAGTTGCGGATTGCTGAGGGGAAGAGAGGGTATAAGGAGAAGATGGAGGACAAGCTGTGGCAGAGCCAGGTGAGAGAGGTGTGAAAGGGTATGAGAAATATAACTGGCTTCAAAAAGTCAAACAGTGGGCAGACGTAGGGGACCCAGGACAGAGCCAATGAGCTGAACCAATTTTTTAACAGGTTCGATACTCGCCCTGTCCACCTCCCCTCCAGCTCCCCAGGCCACACACCCTCACGGCTGTCCCACCCCCACTTTGCTCACAACACCTCTGTTGAGACAATCAGCGACCCAAACTCTGCCCCTGCTCCCTCTGGACTGATCCTCCCCACCTGGGCTGGCTTTCACCACCAACCAAGTGAAGAGAGAGCTGGAGAGACTACATCAGTGGAAAGTGGCGGGCCCTGATGGCATCAGCCCAAGGGTGCTTAGGGTCTGTGCTGACCACCTGTGTGGAATACTCCAGCGTCGCTTCAACCTTAGCCTGAGCCTAGAAAGGGTCTCTGTGCTGTGGAAAACATCCTGCCTCGTCCCAGTGCACAAGAAGGCACACCCCACTGCCCTGAATGACTTCAGACCTGTAGGGCTAATATCCCACATCATGAAGACCCTGGAAAGGTTAGTCCTCGCTCACCTCAGACCTCTGGTGTGTACATCATTGGACCCCCTGCAGTTTGCATATTAGCGCAATATCGGGGGGGGATGATGCAATCATCTACCTTCTGCAGAGGGCCTACTCTCACTTGGACAACGCAGGTTGCACTGTGAGGGTTATGTTTTTTGACTTCTCCAGTGCCTTCAATACCATTCAGCCGCTGCTACTGGGTGAGAAGGGCAGTGAGCAACACAGGGCCCCCCCAGGGAACGGTCCTGTCCCCCTTCCTGTTCACCCTCTACACCTCAGACTTCAGATATAACTCTGAAACATGCTACCTACAGAAGTTCTTGGATGACTCTGCAATTGTAGGGTGCATCAGGGGTGGGCAGGAGGAGGAGTACAGGAGCACAATCAGTGACTTTGTGTTGTGGTGTGAGCAGAACCACCTTCAGCTCAACATCAGCAAAACAAAGGAGATGGTGGTGGACTTCAGGAGAACCAAGGCACAACTGACTGCAGTCCCTATACAGGGGATGGATGTGGAAATGGTTGGGTCATACAAGTTCCTGGGAGTCCATATGGACAACAGGCTGGAATGGGCTGGTAACACTGGGGCCCTGTACAAAAAGGGCCAGAGCCGACTCTACTTTCTGAGGCGGCTCAGGTCCTTCAACGTGTGCAGTAAACTACTGCATACCTTCTACCAGTCTGTGGTGGCCAGTGCCATCTTTTTTGCAGTGGTGTGCTTGGAAGCCAACATTAAAGCCGGTGATGCTTCTCGGGTAAATAAGCTGATCAGAAAGGCTAGCTCTGTCCTGGGGATGAGCCTTGACACTCTAGAGGAGGTGGCGGAGAGACAGATCCTGGCCAAACTGCTGGCCATCATGGACAACGTCACCCACCCTCTGCACGCCATGGTTATGACGCAGAAGAGCACCTTCAGTCACAGACTGATCCCACCACGGTGTGCCAGAGAGCGCTACAGGAGGTCCTTCCTGCCGGCGGCTATTAGACTATATAATGCCTCACCGGGGTGCCGTGCCGTCGGCAACATAGATCTGGAACTGTTGGGGTGCTAGGACCTAGTTTAACAATTATGCATCCATCCGTGAGTAACTCTGGTCCGTCATCACTCATTCACTCAGGACCTATTTATTCATGCAGGTCTGTATATACATACTCATGTACAGTTGTTATATCATATCACGTGCAATATTGCAAGTAATTCTTGGACCTAACTTACGTAGTCATTCACTCAGGAATGCATATTAGTATCCTGTCAGTTGCACCTTTTCTCATTGCTTTTAGTATATCGAATATGCAATACGTGCAGTTGTCTGTAATTAAACCCTGCGCACAAAGGACTGTATTTTAAGGGAATTACTATTATTACCCCAAATTATATCATACACACATTTAGCTATTTAAGTATCTCTTCCTGTCATTTACCTGTACAGTTTATGTAACCATGCAAGTATTCACTTATCTGTAAATATAACTGTATATTTACCTGTACAGCTAATTTAACCATGCAAAATATTCACTTATGTCACGCTGTGGGTGTAGGAATGACCAAGGCGCAGCGCATTGATAGTAGTTCGACATTGTATCTTTATTTATACTATGTAAGAAATTAAATACTGTGTATAAAGTACAACGAATGACGAACTACAGAACAACACAAAAACACGAATAGACTAACGTCACGTTCAAAAAACACACCAATGAACGGACGTAAAAAAACACACTTACTTCAACCGTGACTGCGACCTACATCGATAACGACCCACACCCGAGTGAAGGACAGACTCAACATATATGGGATCCCTAATTAGAGACAATGCGGTGCAGCTGCCTCTAATTAGGGATCCAACCTAACCCCACACAGAAACAGAAAAGAACGACACTGTCAGACTCTGACCATAGCTACATAGAGAAGCCTATTTGCTTCTCTATGGCCAGAGCCTGACAACTTACCTGTTCATTTAGCCAGTCTGTCTATTAAGTAAACTATTATTACCCTCGCTCATATCATATGCATTTTTAGCTACTGAAGTATTTCTCTGCGATCGACCTGTATAGTATAGTTAACCATCCAACATCCACCAATGTATAGTGTACATATTCAGCCAACCACCCATACTATGCAATGTCTTTTTATAGCTTTTTTTGCACTCCAGATATCTTGTATTTCTATACTTTTTCATACTGCCGCTCTATGTATCATGTACCGTGTATCTGTCTTTTGTGTACTTTCGTTGTGGCATTTTGCACCTGCCCTGTGTTTCGTTGTTGTAGCTGCTTGACAAAGAAATTTCCCCCTCGTGGATCAATAAAGTATCTATCTATCTATCTATCTTTCTATCTATCTATCTCACCTACTACTGTCAATTACACATTTCGAGAATCTCCTAATTGTGACTAGGCCCTCAAGGAAAAGCAAAAGGCCTTATGAGATACTGTATATATGAGAATCAACAAAGGGAGAAGATTAAAATCATGAAAAAGTAAGCAAATAGTGTAGTTTGTGATGAAATTAAACAGTAATATCTAGGCCTATCTACAGAATGTACACATGTAAGATGCAGAGGATGCAGAGGGTTCTATATCTATGGAAGGCCCAGCCTTTGACCACATCCTGTTCAGCTCACAGTACTTTCTGGTACGGAGAAGTGGGTTATTCTGGGCATCCAAATGCGATCTTGTCATACAGTCTGTGGCTACATGTGGCAGATAATCAAGAAGAAACTGTTCAAGGAAGGTATAGACTATTCTCAAAGTAGACTACATAGTCTTCTATTCAATCACATACATTTTACCATTATGACCATTTATATCTTACCTTGTTCAATCTTGGGATAACCAGATCATCAACAGTCTCATAGATGGACATTGAGTCTACCTGACTGTTTGATCTTGTCTGGAATCAAAATACAGCCCATTACAGTACATACAGCTTCCACACATTCAGATACTGTCAGGTTCTGACTGAGGCCAGGTCTCTTGACTCCACTAATGGAGTCAATAGAACACAGTCAGGATCTGACAATAGAGTTTCCTAGGCAACTCTATTGTAATTTTGGTTGAACGCCAATTAGAGGCAGCTGTCTCTAGTTGTCTCTAATTGGGGATTCTATTTCTGTTCTCCACCTGCGCTGTGAATCATTATATGTGCCTGTGTTTGTTGCAGGGTGCACAATAGTTCACGTTCATTTAGACGCCGCGTGACAGATATATAATGTCAGCAATGCATACTTACATCTTTCATTCTTGAGTTGTCCATAACATCAGCATATATTGTGTTATCAGTTAGATTTGCTGTGTTTGATAAGAACAACATTTCAAGCAATCAGATACATTTTAAACAGGATATCAACAAACATACACAGGGATGAATAAACAACACTTTTGAGGGGTCTCACTCTTTTTACAATGAATCAAATCCCAAATTGAAAAAAAAATCGTATAATCTGAAGAATACTTCTAGAACCACGTGAAATATCACTAAGTATAGTTGAGGGCCCTAACCTGTACATACCTGTGTTACGGCGGCCCCTGCAGTAGCACACTGCCACAGCTACAGTGAGGATCAGCACCACAGCGCCTCCTACTGATGCGCCGATGTAGATGGTAAACCACGCCAGTCCTGTCACATATTGTATAACATACATGATTAGACTATACAATATGATGACGACTAAATGGCTCTATATCATATACATCCAATGTAATTAGTTAAATGAAGGTTAAATAAATAATACATTAAAAACATGTAATCACATCTGTTACATATTATATTTGAAAATATAAGCGTATAAGCACACTGAAAAGTGTAAGGAACAGATTATTATGATATCTAGGTACCTGGGTTGGTAGTGTCATGACTAGGTTGGAGAAGTAGCACGTTACACTGATGTCTCCCTCTGCTGGTGAGAGAGAGAAGTGAATCTGCTGGGCGTCCCCGTACATCTTATTGTCTCTCTCCCAGGTGTAGGTAAGGTTGGAGTAGCAGGACTGGTTGCACACCAGCCGCACCGTACAGGAGTGGTTGGCCAATAGCTTGATGTCTGTCTGGATCACCACCTTGGACACAGGTTCTGACCAACCAGGAGAGAGATAGAGACTCATAATCAGTCATTTAAATGAACCCTACCATAGCCACACCCCCAGGAGAAAGACAACAGAGGATAAAACTTGAAAATGTGATGTAAATGTAACAAAGCATGGTGAGTAAGGACAGTATAAAATCAACAAATCAGTGTTATTGTGGAAACATCATCAGTCGTGTTCATGGATATAAATTAGAATGATATCAACATATGATTCATTAAAGATGATAACAGCCTACCGTGGACCTTCAGAGTGATGGTCTTACTGTCAATCTGACCTTTGATCCCTTCGCCTGTAACTAGAAAATCCCCTGAGTCTTGCAGTGTCAGTTCTCTGACTGTTAAACTGAAGTCTATGGTGTTCATCTCTAGTCTCCCCTCGAACTGGGATCCAGGTGAATATACAACTTCTGAGTTGAATTCTGCAATATCCTCTCCTCTATACTTCCACTCCAATGATTTGACATGTTCCCTCTCTAAGCCTGACAGCAGCTCCACGGATTCCCCCACTCTCTTGTTGATGAACACCTGAAACACACAAATACACATGTTATTCTGACATCAATAAATGGATGCACCCTATATTACAATGATCTTATTACTGTGTAATTATTCATGTAACAAGTATTGTAATTCTTCATTGTTACAGTGTTATACTTGTTACCAGGGTTGGGTAGGTTACTTTCTAAATGTAATCTGTTACAGTTACTAGTTACCTGTCCAAAATTTAGGCAAGACAGAATGTTTCCTGTTTGATTCCAAACACAAAGTGAGAAACTCTTCCAACTTCTCCGTCAAGTGTAATGTTGTAGCAGTGAAGGAAACATGCTCTGTTACATACATTGGGATGTGAACTAGACCAGCACATGACATGTGAATTTATGGCTCTAGAGTGCATTGGGAAGGTTCACTCCAGGTCAAAGTTCCTGGCAAGGCTAGCCAAGTTCCTGAATAGAGACACTATGAGGACCCTGGCATCATCTCTGATACAGTGCCACTATGACTATGCTTGTATCTCTTGGTTCAGTGGCATACCAAACAATCTGAAGGACGAACTTCAAACGGCCCAAAACAAACTGATAAAGAAATGTGTATGTTTAAAGTTGATGACCAAATTGTTCCACTCTGAAACTGTGTAATGTGTGAGATGTATTAGAATTATAAGATTATGATTCTAAGAATGTGGGAACATAGACAATGTTTAGACCAGGTTAGAATGTTACCATTTGGTAAATGAGTCAGGGTGTGTTTAAGACAACAAAGGAGAAGACAGACCATTTGTGAAGGGTGTTAGGCTTGCAGGAGATTAGGCCGGCCATAAAAGTTCACAGCCCACATCAATCAGGGTGGGGGTCTCGTCTCTCTGAGATGTGGGTAAAACATTAGCAACTGAAGGATGTCTTTGAAGGGAGTGGCATGAGATAACAGGACAGTGTCTTGGAAGGCAGACCCTGAGAACTTACAGGCCTCATCCAGCAGGGTGGGGGCTCCTTTCACTGAATGTATAAAAGCAATGTGTATTGTTTTTTTCATTAGAACGTTCTCATGAATAAAGACTGACCATTGCAAGCTGGGGCTCTCTCTGTATTGTTTAAAATTGGGGTCTACAACCTTCAGGGTACAGATAGAGTTATAAAGAGTTGATTTAGAACATTGAGATAGAAATTATCGTGACACAAACTAATGACAATAATACTCAACTACATTGTACTCAGCCATAGGGAACCACATTGGTCCTAAACATTTTATTTTAATTTCTTTAGACTCTCATAGCCATCACACCAGAGCCAGTGTTGCCAAAATCAGAGCGCTGCCCTATAGAACCATGGCTGGAAAAGCTCTTTCCTTAACACTGGTGCAGAGGAATGGAATGGTGATCCAAACTATATAAAATCCATCAATACACTAGGGAATTTTAAGATAAACCTTAAGAAATGGTTTATGGTCAAAGTGCTTTAAAAATGAACAAGAAAGTATAATTGTTTCAATGAACGTTACTTGGTAATCCATTTTATTCCTTTTACGGATTCCTCCCTATTGATGAGATGTACTGTATATCAGATGTATTGTCAGGTTCTGACTGACGCCAGGTCTCTGGCTCCCTCTAGGGGAAGCTGTAGGGTTCTGACTGAGGACAGGTCTCTGGCTCCCTCTAGGGAGAGCTGTAGGGTTCTGACTGAGGTCAGGTCTCTGGCTCCCTCTAGGGGGAGCTGTAGGGTTCTGACTGAGGACAGGTCTCTGGCTCCCTCTAGGGTAAGCTGTAGGGTTCTGACTGAGGACAGGTCTCTGGCTCCCTCTAGGGGGAGCTGTAGGGTTCTGACTGAGGCCAGGTCTCTGGCTCCCTCTAGGATAAGCTGTAGGGTTCTGACTGAGGACAGGTCTCTGGCTCCCTCTTGGGGGAGCTGTAGGTTACTGACTGAGGTCAGGTCTCTGGCTCCCTCTAGGGGTAGCTGTAGGGTTCTGACTGAGGCCAGGTCTACGGCTCCCTCTAGGGGGAGCTGTAGGGTTCTGACTGAGGACAGGTCTCTGGCTCCCTCTAGGGGGAGCTGTAGGGTTCTGACTGAGGCCAGGTCTACAGCTCCCTCTAGGGGGAGTTGTAGGGTCCTGACTGAGGCCAGGACTGTAGGGCCACAGTTGTGACCTGACAATGGACTGGGGTGTTTTTAGTTTTAGTTCATTTCAATCCCCAATTAGAGGCAGCTGTCTCGAGTTGTCTCTAATTGGGGATTCTATTTATGTTCCACTGTGCACCTGTGGTGTGGATTCTTGTGTTGCTCCTTGGGTTTTGGTCACGCCAGTTCACGGTCACTACTGCTACTTTGTTTTCGGTTGTGGATTATTATAGAAAATAAAGGAATGCCTGTTAACTCCAGCTCTGTGCCTCGTTCCGTACACATGCAATGTGACATTTATTTTGTTTTCATGTTATCTTGTGTATTTTTTAGTTTTCATGTATTTTCATGAGGACCACGATGGGGATACGTTTTTAAACTCGTTTGTATCATCCTCTGCAATTTTAATGGATCTTTACTGTATCCACATGTGTGGTTATACTGTGTTTTAAAATGTTCAAACATCAAAAATCATTACAAAACTTACCGTAGTGGAGTTTGGAGAGTAGGAGAAGGAGTATTTCCTGTATGGAGAAGCAGGAGAAGGGACCACCAGACATCTCTTTAAGGCGTTGTATGACTGTTTCCTCTGGCTGTATGTCCTTATCTATCACTGTCACTGGTAGCTAGCAGTTGACCAACCAAAACACACAGAGAAGAAAGAGTAGAGAAGAGAAAGAGCAGAGACTTCCTTTAGATGAGGGCTGCTGTTCTATAAAATCATTCCTGGATGTTAGTTGAAAAGGAAGTCACATTCTATAGTTGCTCTCAGTAAATCCCCCTTCACTCAGCTTGAGAGTTAGATGAGGCGTGGGTGTGTTTGGGGTCTGACACTGTGTTGATCAGTCTGATGGTGGTGGTTTTGGAGCCTGTGTTTCCTAGCTACTATTGGTTGTGTGGTTAACGGTCATGGTGTTTCACAGATACTGGTAGCTTTGTTACTTTATGAGCAGACCACAAAGTTACAGAGACAGAAAAAGGAGGGAGAGAGAGAGGGCTCGGGGGAAGAGAGAGACAAAGATAAAGAGAACGAAAGAAAGGGAGAGAAAAAAGGGGGGTCTAGAGAGAGCAAGAATATCATAACATTGTGTGTGCATTTTCATCTAGGCTTCATATGCCTACAGAAGTGTTTGCATGACTTCTTCTGTATGCTCATAGGTAAGTGTGGCTGAGGGACATGAAACACCTGCCAACTTTTTGGGAAGATGGTGGGTCCCAGGCAGGTTGTGACACAGCCTGTGATTGAACCCGGGTCTGTAGTGACCCCTGCAGAGAGGATATAACATCATAAAACTGAAAAGAACTGTTATTTTCAGGCACTCTCTTCCCCAAAAAGTCATTCTGGAAATCTCAATGGGTCTTCAGGTGATGGGGTACGGCATTTGAACTTTGCTCATGAAGAATTTATGTTATATTATTCAAGATTCAATGGGTATATATATAATTAAGTCCAAACATGGATGTAGCAATGACAGATTGTACCTTTAACTCACACATTGTGGAGCCTAAGATCTATACTGGGCTGAAAGGTGGTTTGACCAAATTAGGTTGTATGGAAACATTTACAATGACAGCATCCATTTACTGTTAGAAATCACTTATTATATCTGGTGGATAAAAAATAGTTTATTAAAAGAATTACAATGCAAAGATAATTTAAAAGTACAGTCATTAGAATAAAACTTGAATAATACTTATAATATTTAGGAAATTAATATACAAATATATTATTCTATCATCAGAATGACAAACACAAGAATCAAAGATAATACATTTTAATACATTTACAACAAAACAATACAATTCAATAGACATTATAAAGTAGATACAATTGCTGTATCTGAAGAGAAGATCCATTATCATTTCAATATAGAATTAAACAAAGTTCTAACAGTAATACACAACTAAACCAAGCTTAAATACATCTATTGGTAAATAAATAAAGTAAAACAAATCTTTAATGTAAAGTGTGTTATTGTGTGTGTGTGTGCATGGCTGCATGCGTGTGTGTGCGTTGAGTGTGCATAACCCATGTTCCTGGGTCCTCCTCTGATGGTATGTCCCTCCATCCTTCCCTCCATGTACCCTTCCCTCCATCCCTCTATCCCTCCATCCCTGCCCCCCCTCAAGGACCTGCAACAGATCACCACACAAAGTTGTTAAGGACATGCAGTCAAAACAAACTATTAAGAATCAAACAAAAGAGACATACTTTAAATAGATACATTATACTTTGATATCAGAGCATTAGTTCCATATTAGTATCATAATAAATATCAATAGTATACGACTATAATTAGTATTACCTGGGGCTGTGCCTGTCTTCACTTGAGAATAGAATGAATCTGCCTCAGATGGGGTTTCTAATATCTCTACTTAGTCTTAGTATGCTAGTCATATTAAACATGTGAAGAACAACTGCAACAACAACTAACTGTATTCATGCTAAACTTAACATACAGTATACAGTACCATTGTCATTATTGTCTGAGGGAGAGATTGTATCGTAGATGTTAGCGTCACCTGTTGGTCAAAGAAGAGAGAGAAAGATGAGTTGGTTGGTTTTCCCTCAGTTTGTCTGGGGACATAGAGAACGGTAACATGTTGTATACAAAGTGGATGGTGAAAAGTCAGTGTGTGACGTTAGAGAGAGGAGAGTGACAGTGGTCTGGGCTGAGAGACTGACCATACTGCAGACCTGTATACACAGCATCAGGAACCCGGCCCTGGGTAGATCCTTGGTCCTGTTGGGGGTCCAGGTTGGTGCTCTGGGGCTTGGGGGGCCTACAGGGAGAGAGATAGTCATGAAACTGTCACGGCTCGGGATGTGGAGAGACCAAGACGCAGCGCAGGGATAGTAGTTCGACATTTCTTTATTTAGATTTCTATATACTATGTATAGTAAAATAGAATATCTATGTATAAAGATCAAAATGACGAACTAAAATTAACACAAACCCTCAACCGACTACCGAACGTCACGTTCACAAATAACACACTAAATGAACGGACGTAACGAATAAACTTACTCACCGTGACTGCGACATACATCGATAACAACACACACCCGCGTGAGGGACAGACTCAACATATATTGGATCCCTAATTAGAGACAACGGGTAGCAGCTGCCTCTAATTAGAGATCCACCCAAAACCCACAAAGAAACAGAAAAGAACGACACTGTCAGATTCTGACCAAAGCTACATAGAGAAGCCTATTGCTTCTCTATGGCCAGAGCCTGACAGAAACACACACATTATATTTTACTGTATGAAAAGGAACATAGTTGAAAGACCGGTGTACTCACGATAATGTCATGTTGCAACAGAAACCTGTAATGAGAAATGCATACTATTCTATCAGGTGGTATCTGTTTTGAACTTTATTCATTAGAAATGTTACTCCTAAACATGAAATGAGAAATGATAAAAGTCTCACCTTTGGCATTTTTATATGGACACAGCAGTACCAGGAGGACGGCCAGTAGAACACCAGCAACAACCAGGCCCACAACCACTCCTACTAGGACTGATGTAGAGGGTCCAGGAGTTACGCCTGGAGAGAGAACAGCAAATCCCCATCATACTCTGAGGTTGTTGTAGAAAATAAATTAAGTAGTGGAAAATGTGAAACAGTCCTGTAGATACATTATATATATATAACGACTTGAGATCAGATGACCAGCATGAACTTGCAACTCCAAACCTGCAGTATGCTTGTTAACATTACAATTCACTGATGACAACAGATATTATGAAAAGGTCATGTGATGATAACCGTTGTCTCACCTCTCACTGTCACCCAACTCTCTGGGGATTCTCTGTTATTAGATGTACACTTATAGAAGCCTTCTTCTGACTTGGATACTGCAGGGATGGTTATGTTATTAAACTCACCAGTAACCATCATGGTGAGAGATGAGCTGAGATATGTCCTCTGGGGCCGGCTCGTGCTTTTCCCCTCACACTGGTACTGACCAACCTGGTCAGGAAGAGAGATGTTGATAGTTTTACTGGTTAGACTGGGAAAATGTTGGTTGTCTTTGTGCCAGCGGTACGTCCAGTCTCTGTAGCCTGATATGTCACACTGCAGAGTGACTGTCTCTCCGGAGTAGAGGGGACCCTGAGGATAGACACTCACTGAGGCCGTGGGCAGATCTGTGGAAAGAGTTATTATATGAAGACAAATGCAGTCAGAGCACAAATCTCTCCAACGTATGATCAAACTTATGTAGGTAGTACTGTAACTATTATTTTTACATTCATACTAACACACAGACAATGTCTACATGATTGATATACAGTGGGGAAAACAAGTATTTGATACACTGCCGATTTTGCAGGTTTTCCTACTTACAAAGCATGTAGAGGTCTGTAATTTTTATCATAGGTACACTTCAACTGTGAGAGACGGAATCTAAAACAAATTAATTTGCATTATATTGCATGACATAAGTATTTGATCACCTACCAACCAGTAAGAATTCCGGCTCTCACAGACCTGTCAGTTTTTCTTTAAGAAGCCCTCCTGTTCTCCACTCATTACCTGTATTAACTGCACCTGTTTGAACTCGTTACCTGTATAAAAGACACCTGTCCACACACACTCAATCAAACAGACTCCAACCTCTCCACAATGGCCAAGACCAGAGAGCTGTGTAAGGACATCAGGGATAAAATTGTAGACCTGCACAAGGCTGGGATGGGCTACAGGACAATAGGCAAGCAGCTTGGTGAGAAGGCAACAACTGTTGGCGCAATTATTAGAAAATGGAAGAAGTTCAAGATGACGGTCAATCTCCCTCGGTCTTGGGGCACCATGCAAGATCTCACCTCGTGGGGCATCAATGATCATGAGGAAGGTGAGGGATCAGCCCAGAACTACACGGCAGGACCTGGTCAATGACCTGAAGAGAGCTGGGACCACAGTCTCGAAGAAAACCATTAGTAACACTACGCCGTCATGTATTAAAATCCTGCAGCGCACGCAAGGTCCCCCTGCTCAAGCCAGCGCATGTCCAGGCCCGTCTGAAGTTTGCCAATGACCATCTGGATGATCCAGAGGAGGAAAGGGAGAAGGTCATGTGGTCTGATGAGACAAAAATATAGCTTTTTGGTCTAAACTCCACTCGCCGTGTTTGGAGGAAGAAGAAGGATGAGTACAACCCCAAGAACACCATCCCAACCGTGAAGCATGGAGGTGGAAACATCATTCTTTGGGGATGCATTCTGCAAAGGGGACAGGACGTCTGCACCGTATTGAGGGGAGGATGGATGGGGCCATGTATCGCGAGATCTTGGCCAACAACCTCCTTCCCTCAGTAAGAGCATTGAAGATGGGTCGTGGCTGGGTCTTCCAGCATGACAACGACCCGAAACACACAGCCAGGGCAACTAAGGAGTGGCTCCGTAAGAAGCATCTCAAGGTCCTGGAGTGGCCTTGGAGGGAGCTGAAAGTCCGTATTGCCCAGCGACAGCCCCAAAACCTGAAGGATCTGGAGAAGGTCTGTATGGAGGAGTGGGCCAAAATCCTTGCTGCAGTGTGTGCAAACCTGGTCAAGAACTACAGGAAACATATGATCTCTGTAATTGCAAACAAAGGTTTCTGTACCAAATATTAAGCTCTGCTTTTCTGATGTATCAAATACTTATGTCATGCAATAAAATGCAAATGAATTACTTAAAAATCATACAAGGTGATTTTCTGGATTTTTTGTTTAAGATTCTGTCAATCATAGTTGAAGAGTACCTATGATATAAATTACAGACTTATACATGCTTTGTAAGTGGGAAAACCTGCAAAATCGGCAGTGTATCAAATACTTGTTCTCCCCACTGTATGCAGTGATGTCTACATACATACACACACACACACACAATAACTCACCAATCACAGTAATAGTGACAGGACCACTGATGATTGATGATATGGATCTGGACTGGATCTCTCCCTGACACCAGTAGAGACCCTGGTCAGACTCAGCAGCTCTACTGATGGTGAAGGTGTTTCCTGTTGTAGTGTGTCTGCCAGACAAGGTCTCTTCTTTCTTAGTGCTGTCTTTGTACCATGTATAGCTCCAGCCACTGTCAGACCCCACTGAACATATCAGAGTTACTGTCTCTCCAGTGTACACAGGGTTTGGTGTTATAGTCAGTGTAGCTTTAGGCAGGGCTGTGAGAAAATAACATCATTTAAAGATCTGGATACGTGCATAGCAATATCCTAAATATTTAGCTGTTGTTGGAATGTTCTCATATCATAAAAGTCCATTATAGGTGTTAGTTGACTTGATTTTGTTTGAATTTAAAGTATACATCTGTTTTCCTTCTAAATGTTTGTTTAACATTATTTTTTTTCACAGAATAATATATTAACAAGATATTATCCTTCTCAACATTTAAGTAAGTGATGGTTATGTTATTAAACTCACCAGTAACCATGATGGTGAGAGATAAGCTGAGATATGTCCTCTGGGGCCGGCTCGTGCTTTTCCCCTCACACTTGTACTGACCAACCAGGTCAGGAAGAGAGATGTTGATAGTTTTACTGGTCAGACTGGGAAAATGTTGGTTGTCTTTGTGCCAGCGGTACGTCCAGTCTCTGTAGCCTGATATGTCACACTGCAGAGTGACTGTCTCTCCGGAGTAGAGGGGACCCTGAGGATAGACACTCACTGAGGCCGTGGGCAGAGCTGTGGAAACAGTTATATATGAAGACAAATGCAGTCAGAGCACAAATCTCTCCAACGTATGATCCAACTTATGTAGGTATTACTGTAACTATTATTTTTACATTCATACTAACACACAGACAATGTCTACATGATTGATATACAGTGGGGAAAACAAGTATTTGATACACTGCCGATTTTGCAGGTTTTCCTACTTACAAAGCTTGTAGAGGTCTGTAATTTTTATCATAGGTACACTTCAACTGTGAGAGACGGAATCTAAAACAAATTAATTTGCATTATATTGCATGACATAAGTATTTGATCACCTACCAACCAGTAAGAATTCCGGCTCTCACAGACCTGTCAGTTTTTCTTTAAGAAGCCCTCCTGTTCTCCACTCATTACCTGTATTAACTGCACCTGTTTGAACTCGTTACCTGTATAAAAGACACCTGTCCACACACACTCAATCAAACAGACTCCAACCTCTCCACAATGGCCAAGACCAGAGAGCTGTGTAAGGACATCAGGGATAAAATTGTAGACCTGCACAAGGCTGGGATGGGCTACAGGACAATAGGCAAGCAGCTTGGTGAGAAGGCAACAACTGTTGGCGCAATTATTAGAAAATGGAAGAAGTTCAAGATGACGGTCAATCTCCCTCGGTCTTGGGGCACCATGCAAGATCTCACCTCGTGGGGCATCAATGATCATGAGGAAGGTGAGGGATCAGCCCAGAACTACACGGCAGGACCTGGTCAATGACCTGAAGAGAGCTGGGACCACAGTCTCGAAGAAAACCATTAGTAACACTACGCCGTCATGTATTAAAATCCTGCAGCGCACGCAAGGTCCCCCTGCTCAAGCCAGCGCATGTCCAGGCCCGTCTGAAGTTTGCCAATGACCATCTGGATGATCCAGAGGAGGAAAGGGAGAAGGTCATGTGGTCTGATGAGACAAAAATATAGCTTTTTGGTCTAAACTCCACTCGCCGTGTTTGGAGGAAGAAGAAGGATGAGTACAACCCCAAGAACACCATCCCAACCGTGAAGCATGGAGGTGGAAACATCATTCTTTGGGGATGCATTCTGCAAAGGGGACAGGACGTCTGCACCGTATTGAGGGGAGGATGGATGGGGCCATGTATCGCGAGATCTTGGCCAACAACCTCCTTCCCTCAGTAAGAGCATTGAAGATGGGTCGTGGCTGGGTCTTCCAGCATGACAACGACCCGAAACACACAGCCAGGGCAACTAAGGAGTGGCTCCGTAAGAAGCATCTCAAGGTCCTGGAGTGGCCTTGGAGGGAGCTGAAAGTCCGTATTGCCCAGCGACAGCCCCAAAACCTGAAGGATCTGGAGAAGGTCTGTATGGAGGAGTGGGCCAAAATCCTTGCTGCAGTGTGTGCAAACCTGGTCAAGAACTACAGGAAACATATGATCTCTGTAATTGCAAACAAAGGTTTCTGTACCAAATATTAAGCTCTGCTTTTCTGATGTATCAAATACTTATGTCATGCAATAAAATGCAAATGAATTACTTAAAAATCATACAAGGTGATTTTCTGGATTTTTTGTTTAAGATTCTGTCAATCATAGTTGAAGAGTACCTATGATATAAATTACAGACTTATACATGCTTTGTAAGTGGGAAAACCTGCAAAATCGGCAGTGTATCAAATACTTGTTCTCCCCACTGTATGCAGTGATGTCTACATACATACACACACACACACACAATAACTCACCAATCACAGTAATAGTGACAGGACCACTGATGATTGATGATATGGATCTGGACTGGATCTCTCCCTGACACCAGTAGAGACCCTGGTCAGACTCAGCAGCTCTACTGATGGTGAAGGTGTTTCCTGTTGTAGTGTGTCTGTCAGACCAGGTCACTCCTTTTTTAGTGCTGTCTTTGTACCATGTATAGCTCCAGCCACTGTCTCTGTAGCCTGATATGTCACACTGCAGAGTGACTGTCTCTCTGGAGTAGAGGGGACCCTGAGGATAGACACTCACTGAGGCCGTGGGCAGAGCTGTGGAAACAGTTATATATGAAGACAAATGCAGTCAGAGCACAAATCTCTCCAACGTATGATCCAACTTATGTAGGTAGTATGTCACGGGGTGGACGATTGTGTGGGAATAGCATGGTTTTCTTTTTGATTGTTTGCATGCTGTTGTGGTTGAGTATTGTGGTTTGTCTTGTGTTTGCTGTAATTATGATTTAATTGCCCCCAGTGACAAGCCACCCAATCAGTGGCTTATTGCAAATGAACAATGGACCTATGGGGACAGACCAGGGGTGGGACTTATCCTTTTTAAAACAGGAAGACACCGGTAGATCTAGAGATGTAGATTCAGAGTCGGATGACAAGCAACAAACACAGCTGAGAGAGCGCTGAGGAAGGAAGCCGACCCTGTCCCGATTCTTCAACGCAGAACACGACATCCGACAGAGGCAGTTGTCGTGGACTCCTGGAGAGCAGCAGCACCTACGAGTACGAGGCGAACCTCTCCACGCACTGGTCCGTAACCGGATCTCATCTACGGCCCGGGCTAATCGTGAGTACGGGCCATTTGTTGTGTGTTGGGGGAGGATCGTATTCTGGGATGCGGTGATAGCTGCTAGGTTTGAGTCCCGCCATACTTAAATGTGCGGTTAGCCCGTACATTTTCTACCTGGACTCAGTACTGGTTCGATGTTCTTTGTTCCCAGGCGGGTGGCGATCGATCGACTGGCGGAGGAAACCGGGGACCGGTTGTGTCTTGGACTTACCTCTGCTCGGCTGTGTGGAATACGAAGGGACGATTTGAGTTTTTCTATGTATTTTTAAATGTTGTACTAAAAATAAAGAATTGTTTTATAGCCTCTTGGGTTGCTGTCTCACTGCTCTCCCCCAAATTGTAACGAACCTTGATTTTTTTTAATGTACTATCTTGAGTTCCTAGGGCTCTTAGTATTTTACCTAGGTGGCGTTGTTCGGCAACACATTACATTAGTCTCGGCCTCTGACAAGTACTGTAACTATGTCTACATGATTGATATATATTTATTAAAAACATTGAGTTAAATGAAGACAAATGCAGTTAGCGCACGAATCAGTGAAAAGTATGATCTTAGTACCTTTCTTTAATTATTATATAAAATGAGAATTAATTGAGGAATCTGAACATTAAAGCAGACTTTTTTTAAAACAACTAAATATCATCCTTAAAATGGGGCTCAATGTCAAGTGATTATGGGCAAGGAGTCACTGATGTGAATGATAAATATATGACTTACCTTTCACTGTCAGTCTGACTTCATCACTCCACTCAGAATACTTCTGATCAATATGTTCACCCAGACACCTGTAGAAACCACTGTCTGACATCTTAACATCACTGATCTCATATTCATGCTCCCTACTGATGAAGTCTACACCATCCTTGCTCCATGTGTATTTCCAGTCAGTGACTTCTCCACTCTGTATGTTACATCTGAGAGTGACAGACTCTCCACGGAATATCTGGGAGGATGTGGGGTGTTTGGTCAGAACAGCCTTTGCCAGTCCTAGACAAAATAGAATTATACAATTGCTTTACAAGTGTTACACACTCAAAACACTAAATGTCTTTTCAAAATCAGCTTTAAAAATCACAAAGAAATATGATGAAGCATTAAGAGATGAAGGCTTGATCAAGTGTACAAATATCTACCATCATCTTCAGAGTGTCCAGAGTAGATGTGTTTACTCAGCACTACAACAAAGAAAGTCACATCGATCCAATATTAGCTTGAAATAAAGATGTTATATTCATGTTACTGATCACCAAATCCATCCTGTACTTTATTTTAATTCTATATCGATTTTAATACTTTTAAATGAGTTATAGCCATTCATTCATGAAGAAAATAACTTAATTGACTTAGTATAACTTGTCCAATCAAAATCCATTTAAGGATATTTTATGACTATTGTAAACAATGTAGATGAATTAACTTCCTTAGCCCAATCCCACAGCCGTATTACACAACAAGTGGCAGGGTGGCTGTTTTGTGCTAGTTTGAATTACAGACTGCATCTTTAAATGGCCACTGACTTCCTATGTTCTGCACACAGAGAGAGAGTACAGAGACTAAAAACACCATCTCTTAACACAGTTTACTATAACTGTAGTGAAGGAACTCTCAACCATTTACAATAATCACAACTTGATACTACAATACATCCAACTAATATTGCATTTTGTATTCATTGTCACTTCATATCTACACCATATTTCCTTTTAGTGCCATTTACTAAGCTTTTACACTGTTTTCTCAGTAAGGGTTAAAACACCAAAAACAAAGTTAAAGCAGTGTTTATTGTTTCAATAAACACACTAACTCAGTACTTACATAGCAGCAAACAGTACAATATTTGTACCATTCTGTTCCCTCAGACAAGTAACTTTCTCTACAACTACAGTCCTTTTGACAAAACCTTCTACTTCCTATATGATGACAGTCTGCTTAGATCACACCTCTTCACCGTCACAGAAAAACAGAGAGCACAAGATTCAAGAAAATGAGTAGCGGTTGATAGCGTGCTTCTATTCTGACCAACTTCTCCTTTCGGTTGGCTATTTGGTGTAAAACTGGATCCTTCCTTATTGTTGGAAGAATCAAGAATAGAGACCTGAATTGATGAGACCAGAGCTTGTGGTTTGATATCCGGTTGTGCATATGTTTGTTTCATGTTGCACCCACGATACACAGATTGATAGATACACTACATTACCAAAAAGTATGTGGACACCTGCTCATCGAACATCTCATTCCAAAGTCATGGGAATTAATATGGAGTTGGTCCCCTCTTTGCTGCTATAACAGCCTCCACTCTTCTGGGAGGGTTTTCCACTAGATGTTGGAACATTGATGCTGGGACTTGCTTGCATTCAGCCATAAGGGCATTAGTGAGGTTGGGTACTGATGTTCGGTGATTAGGCCTTGCTAGCAGTCCGCAATCCAATTCATTCCAAAGGTGTTCGATGGGGTTGAGGTCAGGGCTCTGTGCACGCCAGTCAAGTTCTTCCACACCGATGTTGACAAACCATTTCTGTATGGACCTCGCTTTTTGCACGTGGGACATTGTCATGCTGAAACAGGAAAGTACCTTCACCAAACTGTTGCCACAAAGTTGGAAGCACAGAATTGTGTAGAATGTCATTATATGCTGTAGCATTAAGATTTCCCTTCACTGCAACTGCAAGGGGCCTAGTTTGAACCATGAAAAGCCCCAGACCATTATTCCTCCTCCACCAAACTTTACAGTTGGCACTATTCATTGGGGCAGGTAGCGTTTCCCTGGCATCTGCCAAACCCAGATTAATCCATCGTACTGCCAGATGTTTAAGTGTGATTCTTCACTCCAGAAAACACATTTCCACTGCTCCAGACAACATTGGCATTGCGCATGTTGATCTTAGGCTTGTGTGCGGCTACTCAGCCATTGGAAACACATTTCATGAAGTTCCCGTAAAAACAGTTCTTGTGCTGACCTTGCTTCCAGAGGCAGTTTAGAACTCTGTAGTGAGCGTTTCAACTGAGGACAGGCCATTTTTACGCGCTTCAGCTCTCGGCGGTCCCGTACTGTGAGCTTTTGTGGCCTACCACTTCACGCTGAGGCGTTGTTGCTCCTAGACGTTTCCACTTCACAATAACAGCACTTACAGTTGACTGGGGCAGCTCTAGCAGGGCAGAAATTTGATGAACTCAGTTGTTGGAAAGGTGGCATCCTATGACGGTGCCACGTTGGAAGTCACTGACCTCGTCAGTAGGGCTTATCTATTGCCAATGTTGTCTATGGAGATTGCCTAGTTGGGTGCTTGATTGTATACACCTGTCAGCAACAGGTGTGGCTGAAATAGCCAAATCCACTAATTTGAAGGTGTGTCCACATACTTTTGGCCATGTAGTGGAGAGAGAGAGAGATGGTCTAGGCCTCCCTTCAAACCTTTGCTAAATTGTCAGGTTTATCATTTTAAAAGGCAAATTGATCATTAGTAAACCCTTTTGCAATTATGTTAGCACAGCTGAAAACCCCGGTGCACAACTGAGCAAGAGGACAAGTATATTAAAGTGTCTAGTTTGAGAAACAGACACCTCACAAGTCCTCAACTGGCCACTTAATTAAATAGTACCCACAAAACACCAGTTTCAACGTCAACAGTGAAGAGGCGACTCCGGGTTGCTGGTCTTCTAGGCAGAGTTGCAAAGAAAAATCTATATCTGACTGGCCAATAAAAAGGAAAAGATTCAAATGGGCACAAGAACACAGACACTGGACAGAGGAAGATTGGAAAAAGGTTTTATGGACAGACAAATTTAAGTTTGAGCAGTTCGGATCACAAAGAAGAACATTGAGACTGGTGTTTTGTGGGTACCATTTAATTAAGCGGCCAGTTGAGGACTTGTGAGGCGTCTGTTTCTCAAACTAGACACTAATGTACTTGTCATCTTGCTCAGTTGTGCACCGTGGCCTCCCACTCCTCTTTCTATCAATTAGACTTTTAGCCTTTTAAAATTATAACCTTGGATTAGCTAACACAACGTGCAATTGGAACACTGGAGTGATGGTTGCTTATAATGGGCCTCTGTACTGCCAATGTAGATACTCCTTAAAAAATCTGCCGTTTCCAGCTACAAAAGTCATTTACAACATTAACAATGTCTACACTGTATTTCTGATCAATTTGATGTTATTGACCCCAAACTTTTGAACGGTAAAAATATATAAGTGTTTTGGTGTAGAGTGTAGAGTGTGAGACACAGTGTTAAGAAACAAGGTAAACATCTGGGGTTTCTTATCGCCGCCTTCAGGACAGGCCTGGAACTACTCCACATTCTTGTGGATCACAGTATAGAAACTAATATGGTGATTGGTCTCATAGCAACAACAACCCCTCAGTCTACTGGGTCTGCCTTCTTATTCCTTCCTCTCTCTATGACATCATATTAGTACAGACACGGACTACTTCTGTATGGCTTCATATCAGTAGAAGTCCAATCTGAATGTGGTTTACAGAAGACTGATGTTGTTAGAAAGTGTTGCTTTACATCAAACTCAACCAGAACAACGAATTTCTGGACTGTTATGTTTATTTTTACAAAAAAAACATGCATACGACTGTGACCCAAACTGCCTATTATTTTATTATGAAAAAAATATGGCCTTTTATAATGTCCACTTATGTACTTAGGATGCTGTATAGAGAACTTTAACATATTGAAACAAAAAAAGAGATCAATAATATTTGTCCGTCCTTTGCTGCTCTGCTGGCAGATATGCACAATATGCTGATACTCTAATCAAAAAGTATTTAATAACTCCAAATAACAAAAACGTAGCTAGGTGGTTGTTCTTGAGTTACAGCACAAACAAGGTAGGTCTGTCAACTGTTCAAAGTAATAACCCAGGAAAGTAGTGATCACAGTGACAGATTGAATGTAAAAGAGAAATGAATAAGTGAACTACAGAATATGTATGATGGAAGAACATTGTCCTTCTTCTCTCTGAAAAGGACATAAATCCCAGCATACCTTTTCATGTATTCATCAGCCCAGCAACTAGGTTTTCACTGGTTTTTGCATATGATTACAACCATTCTCTATTTGTCTCTCTCTGATCACAGTGGTTAAAGATAGCTTCACACAGCACCTTCCTTCACAAACCCACACTGATAAAGACGAAGAGATTAAACCATGACAACTCAACTATGAGAAACAAGTGTCCTAATGTAAAGTTCCTCAGCCTTTTGATTTCATACACAGTGCACTGGAATAAAAATTAAACTTAACCAAATGCTTAATTAGCGTTATTATGCAAGTTGAATGGACTCAACCAGCTACAATCCACACTCAACAAAGGCTCTCCAGCATATACTCTCTGATTACATCATTGATGCCTGGGGAGCAAATAATCCTAATTCAAAAGAATACACTTTCTAGTAACAGGCATAAATCATTCTCTCAAATCAATGTCATACTATTATCTACAACTCTTTTCTTCGACATATGATCTTGTCTGATCACCGATTGGCGCCGCCCTGCGTGGTCGCCTGTTAAGCAGCTCCCATTGTTTGTGCATAAATTGTTGTTTTAGTATGTTTTTTGTCTGTTTTTCGTGAGTTTATTTGCAACAGTTTAACTATAATAGTTCAGGATTATGGAGTGCTACTGTTTTTCAAAGGTTTTAGTGGTCATTTTTATCACTGAGGCACTTTTTATTTTTCTCAGCGCCGAACGTTCACATGAGTCTACAATTATTTACAATAGAGCCCAGCTGCTGGATTTCGCTCACGCAGCGCTGCTGCACCCCAGAGAAAAGTTCGATATTCCGGACGAATTGAAAAGGCGACGGCATGGACGTATGGATTGAAGTGTAAGGCAAAGCTGAGGAAGTACATACCGTCTATCGTTATGGGCAACGTGAGATCGCTACATAACAAGATGGACGAGCTTCAGGCCTTGGTTCTTGGACAAAGACTATCGGGAAGCTAGCTTGTTTTTTACTGAGATTTGGCTGAATGATAACATCCCCATAGAGAATGTCCCTATCGGCGGGTTCCGGACCATCAGAGCGGACAGGGTCTAGCGTTTCTTCCGGTAAGAGCAAGGGAGGGGGGCTGGCTTTATTAGTTAACAATAGATGCTGTAATCCGAGCCATATTACTCTTAAGGAAGAGTTTTGTAGCCCGGACATTGAGCTGTTAGCCGTTAGCCTGAGACCCTACTATTTGCAGAGGGAATTCACGGCTACCATTGCTGTTATTGTTTACATCCCGCCCTTCGCTGACGCAAACACAGCGTGTGACATCATCCACTCTGTTATCGCGAGATTACAGACAGCGCATCCCAGTGCTTTCTTTGCCATTTCGGGGTATTTTAACCATGCATTGCTCTCTTCAACGCTACCCACGTTCAAACAGTTTGTGAAGTGCCCAACCAGGAATAATAAAACTCTGGACTTATTTGCTAATGTGAAGGATGCATACAACTCCACTGCACTCCCTCCCCTCTGTAGATCAGATCACAACCTTGTCCACCTCACCCCACTCTACAGGCCTATGGTCCAACAGCAGCCAGCGACCACTAGGACCATTAGGAGATGGTCTCCGGAGGCGAATGAGGCCCTACAGGACTGCTTTGAAACAACAGACTGGGATGTGCTCTGTGAGACTCATGGAGAGGACATCGATGGACTTCCTGACTGCATAACGGACTATATACATTTTTGTGTAGACAACACTGTACCCACCAGGAAGGTACGCTGTTTTCAAAATAATAAACCCTGAATGAGAAGAAGAGGCCCTTCAAGGAGGGGGACAAGGACAAATTGAAATGCGTCCAGAGGGAGCTGAAGTTGCGGATTGCTGAGGGGAAGAGAGGGTATAAGGAGAAGATGGAGGACAAGCTGTGGCAGAGCCAGGTGAGAGAGGTGTGAAAGGGTATGAGAAATATAACTGGCTTCAAAAAGTCAAACAGTGGGCAGACGTAGGGGACCCAGGACAGAGCCAATGAGCTGAACCAATTTTTTAACAGGTTCGATACTCGCCCTGTCCACCTCCCCTCCAGCTCCCCAGGCCACACACCCTCACGGCTGTCCCACCCCCACTTTGCTCACAACACCTCTGTTGAGACAATCAGCGACCCAAACTCTGCCCCTGCTCCCTCTGGACTGATCCTCCCCACCTGGGCTGGCTTTCACCACCAACCAAGTGAAGAGAGAGCTGGAGAGACTACATCAGTGGAAAGTGGCGGGCCCTGATGGCATCAGCCCAAGGGTGCTTAGGGTCTGTGCTGACCACCTGTGTGGAATACTCCAGCGTCGCTTCAACCTTAGCCTGAGCCTAGAAAGGGTCTCTGTGCTGTGGAAAACATCCTGCCTCGTCCCAGTGCACAAGAAGGCACACCCCACTGCCCTGAATGACTTCAGACCTGTAGGGCTAATATCCCACATCATGAAGACCCTGGAAAGGTTAGTCCTCGCTCACCTCAGACCTCTGGTGTGTACATCATTGGACCCCCTGCAGTTTGCATATTAGCGCAATATCGGGGGGGGATGATGCAATCATCTACCTTCTGCAGAGGGCCTACTCTCACTTGGACAACGCAGGTTGCACTGTGAGGGTTATGTTTTTTGACTTCTCCAGTGCCTTCAATACCATTCAGCCGCTGCTACTGGGTGAGAAGGGCAGTGAGCAACACAGGGCCCCCCCAGGGAACGGTCCTGTCCCCCTTCCTGTTCACCCTCTACACCTCAGACTTCAGATATAACTCTGAAACATGCTACCTACAGAAGTTCTTGGATGACTCTGCAATTGTAGGGTGCATCAGGGGTGGGCAGGAGGAGGAGTACAGGAGCACAATCAGTGACTTTGTGTTGTGGTGTGAGCAGAACCACCTTCAGCTCAACATCAGCAAAACAAAGGAGATGGTGGTGGACTTCAGGAGAACCAAGGCACAACTGACTGCAGTCCCTATACAGGGGATGGATGTGGAAATGGTTGGGTCATACAAGTTCCTGGGAGTCCATATGGACAACAGGCTGGAATGGGCTGGTAACACTGGGGCCCTGTACAAAAAGGGCCAGAGCCGACTCTACTTTCTGAGGCGGCTCAGGTCCTTCAACGTGTGCAGTAAACTACTGCATACCTTCTACCAGTCTGTGGTGGCCAGTGCCATCTTTTTTGCAGTGGTGTGCTTGGAAGCCAACATTAAAGCCGGTGATGCTTCTCGGGTAAATAAGCTGATCAGAAAGGCTAGCTCTGTCCTGGGGATGAGCCTTGACACTCTAGAGGAGGTGGCGGAGAGACAGATCCTGGCCAAACTGCTGGCCATCATGGACAACGTCACCCACCCTCTGCACGCCATGGTTATGACGCAGAAGAGCACCTTCAGTCACAGACTGATCCCACCACGGTGTGCCAGAGAGCGCTACAGGAGGTCCTTCCTGCCGGCGGCTATTAGACTATATAATGCCTCACCGGGGTGCCGTGCCGTCGGCAACATAGATCTGGAACTGTTGGGGTGCTAGGACCTAGTTTAACAATTATGCATCCATCCGTGAGTAACTCTGGTCCGTCATCACTCATTCACTCAGGACCTATTTATTCATGCAGGTCTGTATATACATACTCATGTACAGTTGTTATATCATATCACGTGCAATATTGCAAGTAATTCTTGGACCTAACTTACGTAGTCATTCACTCAGGAATGCATATTAGTATCCTGTCAGTTGCACCTTTTCTCATTGCTTTTAGTATATCGAATATGCAATACGTGCAGTTGTCTGTAATTAAACCCTGCGCACAAAGGACTGTATTTTAAGGGAATTACTATTATTACCCCAAATTATATCATACACACATTTAGCTATTTAAGTATCTCTTCCTGTCATTTACCTGTACAGTTTATGTAACCATGCAAGTATTCACTTATCTGTAAATATAACTGTATATTTACCTGTACAGCTAATTTAACCATGCAAAATATTCACTTATGTCACGCTGTGGGTGTAGGAATGACCAAGGCGCAGCGCATTGATAGTAGTTCGACATTGTATCTTTATTTATACTATGTAAGAAATTAAATACTGTGTATAAAGTACAACGAATGACGAACTACAGAACAACACAAAAACACGAATAGACTAACGTCACGTTCAAAAAACACACCAATGAACGGACGTAAAAAAACACACTTACTTCAACCGTGACTGCGACCTACATCGATAACGACCCACACCCGAGTGAAGGACAGACTCAACATATATGGGATCCCTAATTAGAGACAATGCGGTGCAGCTGCCTCTAATTAGGGATCCAACCTAACCCCACACAGAAACAGAAAAGAACGACACTGTCAGACTCTGACCATAGCTACATAGAGAAGCCTATTTGCTTCTCTATGGCCAGAGCCTGACAACTTACCTGTTCATTTAGCCAGTCTGTCTATTAAGTAAACTATTATTACCCTCGCTCATATCATATGCATTTTTAGCTACTGAAGTATTTCTCTGCGATCGACCTGTATAGTATAGTTAACCATCCAACATCCACCAATGTATAGTGTACATATTCAGCCAACCACCCATACTATGCAATGTCTTTTTATAGCTTTTTTTGCACTCCAGATATCTTGTATTTCTATACTTTTTCATACTGCCGCTCTATGTATCATGTACCGTGTATCTGTCTTTTGTGTACTTTCGTTGTGGCATTTTGCACCTGCCCTGTGTTTCGTTGTTGTAGCTGCTTGACAAAGAAATTTCCCCCTCGTGGATCAATAAAGTATCTATCTATCTATCTATCTTTCTATCTATCTATCTCACCTACTACTGTCAATTACACATTTCGAGAATCTCCTAATTGTGACTAGGCCCTCAAGGAAAAGCAAAAGGCCTTATGAGATACTGTATATATGAGAATCAACAAAGGGAGAAGATTAAAATCATGAAAAAGTAAGCAAATAGTGTAGTTTGTGATGAAATTAAACAGTAATATCTAGGCCTATCTACAGAATGTACACATGTAAGATGCAGAGGATGCAGAGGGTTCTATATCTATGGAAGGCCCAGCCTTTGACCACATCCTGTTCAGCTCACAGTACTTTCTGGTACGGAGAAGTGGGTTATTCTGGGCATCCAAATGCGATCTTGTCATACAGTCTGTGGCTACATGTGGCAGATAATCAAGAAGAAACTGTTCAAGGAAGGTATAGACTATTCTCAAAGTAGACTACATAGTCTTCTATTCAATCACATACATTTTACCATTATGACCATTTATATCTTACCTTGTTCAATCTTGGGATAACCAGATCATCAACAGTCTCATAGATGGACATTGAGTCTACCTGACTGTTTGATCTTGTCTGGAATCAAAATACAGCCCATTACAGTACATACAGCTTCCACACATTCAGATACTGTCAGGTTCTGACTGAGGCCAGGTCTCTTGACTCCACTAATGGAGTCAATAGAACACAGTCAGGATCTGACAATAGAGTTTCCTAGGCAACTCTATTGTAATTTTGGTTGAACGCCAATTAGAGGCAGCTGTCTCTAGTTGTCTCTAATTGGGGATTCTATTTCTGTTCTCCACCTGCGCTGTGAATCATTATATGTGCCTGTGTTTGTTGCAGGGTGCACAATAGTTCACGTTCATTTAGACGCCGCGTGACAGATATATAATGTCAGCAATGCATACTTACATCTTTCATTCTTGAGTTGTCCATAACATCAGCATATATTGTGTTATCAGTTAGATTTGCTGTGTTTGATAAGAACAACATTTCAAGCAATCAGATACATTTTAAACAGGATATCAACAAACATACACAGGGATGAATAAACAACACTTTTGAGGGGTCTCACTCTTTTTACAATGAATCAAATCCCAAATTGAAAAAAAAATCGTATAATCTGAAGAATACTTCTAGAACCACGTGAAATATCACTAAGTATAGTTGAGGGCCCTAACCTGTACATACCTGTGTTACGGCGGCCCCTGCAGTAGCACACTGCCACAGCTACAGTGAGGATCAGCACCACAGCGCCTCCTACTGATGCGCCGATGTAGATGGTAAACCACGCCAGTCCTGTCACATATTGTATAACATACATGATTAGACTATACAATATGATGACGACTAAATGGCTCTATATCATATACATCCAATGTAATTAGTTAAATGAAGGTTAAATAAATAATACATTAAAAACATGTAATCACATCTGTTACATATTATATTTGAAAATATAAGCGTATAAGCACACTGAAAAGTGTAAGGAACAGATTATTATGATATCTAGGTACCTGGGTTGGTAGTGTCATGACTAGGTTGGAGAAGTAGCACGTTACACTGATGTCTCCCTCTGCTGGTGAGAGAGAGAAGTGAATCTGCTGGGCGTCCCCGTACATCTTATTGTCTCTCTCCCAGGTGTAGGTAAGGTTGGAGTAGCAGGACTGGTTGCACACCAGCCGCACCGTACAGGAGTGGTTGGCCAATAGCTTGATGTCTGTCTGGATCACCACCTTGGACACAGGTTCTGACCAACCAGGAGAGAGATAGAGACTCATAATCAGTCATTTAAATGAACCCTAC
>CM042422.1:8618184-8780684 GCA_023634145.1 Thymallus thymallus
AACTCAACCAGAACAACGAATTTCTGGACTATTATGTTTATTTTTACAAAAAAACATGCATACAACTGTGACCCAAACGGCCTATTATTTTATTAGAAAGAAAAATGGCCTTTTATAATGTCAACTTATGTACATAGGATGCTGTATAGAGAATTTTAACATATTGAAACAAAAAAGAGATCAATAATATTTGTCCATCCTTTGCTGCTCTGCTGGCAGATGTGAACAATATGCTGAGACTCTAATCAAAAAGTATTTAATGGGGCTTCCGGTTATGGTTTGTACGTGATCGGTATTACTCGTCAACTCTCCTGCGATACTTGTAAATATCTTTGTAAAACCCCGTTAATAGTTGTTTTTGTGACTCTAATCCGATTTATGAACATATATACTCTATAAAGAATGGAAAATGTCACCCAAAAAAGACGAACAGAAAAAGAAAGACGAACAAAAGAGAACCGCGGTAACATGTTTCAGCGGCAGCGTGGCTGGGATAAACGCCACAGACAAGGCCATGTCTGCTGATATCAAGCTAGTGGAGGATACACCTGCTTGGTTTGAGAGGGAAATGGGAAAATTCACCGCATCCATACAGCTAATGCTGGGAGGACGGCTGGATGGACTGGATGCTTCAGTGGAGAAACTTGAAGGTGGCCTGAACTTTACTAACGCAAAGGTGGCTAAACTAGAAGCTAAATGTAAGGAATATCAGGCAGCCATTGTGGACGTGAGACAGGATTTGGTGGAGCTGGAAGCGAGACTTGATGGATATGAGAACAGACAGAGGAGGAAGAATTTACGGATTCCCTGAAGGAGTAGAAGGGAAAGATGCCTTGGGCTTCCTGGAAAGGTGGCTCCCTGATGTCCTACAAATACAGACAACACCTGAGATTGAGAGGGCGCATCGCGCTATGAGACGGACCCAGCCAGCATCGGATAGAACGCCCAGAACCCCGTGCCTTTATTCTGAAGTTGTTTCACTACAAGGATGTGGTGACGATACTGGAGCCAGCACTTCCTATGGTAACTCCAAGATAATGGTATTTCCCGACCTGTCGCCGTCCCTTCACGCGAGGAGAATGGCTTTCAACCCATTGAAAAGGGTTACGCCATGCAGGAATAAAATACGGGATGTTTTTCCCGCCACCTTCAAGGTTGACACACGAGATGGAGCCACCCGTTCATTCGTCTCGGTTGAGGCCGCCGACACATTCATAAGAAGGGAATACTCAGATCTAAAATGGACTTTTTCACGCAAGCCAAAACGCCAGTAAGTGAATAAATATGTTTGTTTTGCAATTCCGAGCGAGCTGACAGAAAGGGCTCTAGTTTACCTGCCATTTTCCTTCTTAGACCATAATAGCCTTTTTCCCGGAAATCCATACTGGAGTCATTTAAAGATTTTAGACCGGTAAAAGTGACAAGACTGTGCGAGACTCGGTTGGACCTTCGGAGGGCGGTTTGAGGGGGAGGAGGTGCATTTACTAGAACTGGATTTCTTTGCACGTTTTGTTTAACTGTCAGGCTCTGGCCATAAAGCCTATTGCTTCTCTATGTATCCATGGTCAGAGTCTGACAGGTCTATTATTTCTGTTTCTGTGTGGTGTTTTGTGTTGGATCCCTAATTAAAGGCAGCTGCACTGCATTGTCTCTAATTAGGGATCCTACATATGTTTATATGTCCCACACCTTTGTGTGGGTCGTTCATTTCCATGTCAGACAAAGTAAGTGTGTTTCACGTTATTTGTTATAATTTTTCATTTGTATAGTTCGTCATTTGAGTTGATATCATTGAGTGTATACTATATCATATCAATAATATTTGTCGCTGCTCTGCTGGCAGATGTGCACAATATGCTGAGACTCTAATCAAAAAGTAATTAATAACTCCAAATAACAAAAACGTAGCTAGGTGGTTGTAACATTTAAACGTTTTTCATTTTTTTGCACTGCATGGATCCACCTGTGCAGTTGAATGCAGCATTGCTGCATTGGTGCACTCAAAATGTATTGTATTTGAGAAGCCGAGGCTACTGCTCAAATGTTGCTATAACAGGCCTTCATGTTTTTCCTTTTCATGGTGTTTTGTTGCAGGTTTTGTTTTTTATGTTATTCATTGTCAAGCTTTAACAGCAGCAACATTTTATTAGCCTAGCTGGGACTGTAGTACAGTATGTGTCTGTACACTCTCCCTCTGCTGTGGGAGTTAAACGGGACACATGAAAGCAGCGGAATTGATGTTGAATTGACTGATTTGAGTCCATCAGGCTGTAATTTCATAAGTAGATGACTTTTGACTAATTGTATTGATTTTATACAGTCTTTTTTGCTTATCCTTATCAAGGTTCAAGGTCCAAAAGTTTGTCAGGCTCATGCTACAACCTGAATAAAAGCTGCAATGACCAACAACTCCATTTCTCTGTAGACGGTAAACAAAATGTAACCAGGAAATGTCATCTTTTGCCACATTTATTGTTCATATATGACGTACTTCATATTCTATCAATGAAACATTTTCTCGTCCAATAAAGGAAATAGTTAGCTAACAATATTCAAAATACAGATAAATACATGAATCATACTCACAGAGTAGCACATAAAGTGAAGTGTGCTCCATTCTGAGCCGTTGGTAAGTGACTGTCGAAACCAGAGTGTCAGAATGGAACTTAGATAGAATTTGAAAGGTACAGATGCTTAAAGGGAAATCTGATGTCATGTTCACTTCCTCTTACTGTAAAAGGAATGGACACATCAACACTGGTCTTTATGTTGGTGGAAGAGAGAAACAAACTATAGTCAAGATCTGAGGAAGGAGGTTTGTGGATAAAAACATATTTGTGCAAAAAGTGAAGTCAATATAGCATTTACCATATATGGTCATGTTGACATTTTCAGTCCAGTCTTTAATGTCACTAGGAGAGGAGGACACTTTCTACTAACAGACATAAATCATTCTCTAAAATCAATGTCATTCTATTATCTACAACTCTTTTCTTTGACATATGATCTTGTCTGATCACCATGACTACTACTGTCAATCACACATTTCTGGAATCTCCTAATTGTAACTTTCCCTCAAGGAAAAGCATAAGGCCTTATGAGATACTGAATATATGAGAATCAACAAAGGGAGAAGATTAAAATCTTGATAGTGGAAGAACAATGATTTCAAGCACCATCCTCCTTTTAAAGCTTCCAGTCTGTTATTCTGACTCAATCAGCATGACGAGACAATCACTGACATGATGGCAGCTGGTCCTTTTGTGGCAGGGCTGAAATGCAGTGGAAATGTTTTTTGGGGATTAAGTTCATTTTCATGGCAAAGAGGGACTTTGCAATTAATTGTGATTCATCTGATCACTCTTCATGACATTCTGGAGTATATGCAAATTGCCATCATCAACACTGAGGCAGCAAACTTTGTGGAGATCAACACTTGTGTCATTCTCAAAACTTTTGGCCACGACTGTACATGTTGCGTTTATATTTTTGTTCAGTATATATACATATACAGTACTTTCTGGTACAGAGAAGTGGGTTATTCTGGGAATCCAAATGTGATCTTGTCATACAGTCTGTGGCTACATGTGGCAGATAATCAAGAAGAAACTGTTCAAGAAAGGTATAGACTATTCTCAAAGTAGACTACATAGTCTTCCATTCAATCACAGACATTTTAACATTATGACTATTTATATCTTACCTTGTTCAATCTTGGGATAACCAGATCATCAACAGTCTCATAGACGGACATTGAGTCTATCTGACTGTTTGATCTTGTCTGGAATCAAAATACAGCCCATTACAATACAGTACATACAGCTTCCACACATTAAGATGCATAATAACGACAATGCATACTTGCATCTTTCATTCTTGAGTTGTCCATAAAATCAGCATATATTATGTTGTCAGTTAGATCTGCTGTGTTTGATAAGAACAACATTTCAACCAATCATATACATTTTAAACAGGATATCAACAAACATACCCAGGAATTAATAAACAACACTTTTGAGGGGTCTCACTCTTTTTCCTACTGATATCAAATCCCAAAATTGAAAACAAAATCATATCAGCTGAACAATTCTTCTACCTGAAATGTCACTTTTAGTAAAGTTGAGGGCCCTAACCTGTACATACCTGTGTTACGGCGGCCCCTGCAGTAGCACACTGCTACAGCTACAGTGAGGATCAGCACCACAGCGCCTCCTACTGATGCTCTGATGTAGATAATAAACCACACCAGTCCTGTCACATATTGTACATCACACATATGATTAAAATGTATATTATGATAAAGACTACAGTGTTCTATGTCTTATACAGATAACTGCCAAAATAAAGGAATCCCTTGAGTAAATTATGGATACATAGTCAATTTAAACCAAGTGCTTCCACACAGGGGTGGTTCCTGAATTAATTAAGCAATTAACATCCCGTCATGCTTAGGGTCATAAAATGCCCAGTTACCCATTATTTTAGCTACCATGGTTAGAAGAGATCTTAGTGACTTTTAAAGAGGGGTCTCAAAGGATCATAGGGGGTTTAAAGGGTGTGTGTGTGTGTGTGTGTGTGTGTGTGTGTGGCTCATCAGACCTCATCCCAATTGAACACTTATGGGAGATTCTGGAGTGGCGCCTGAGACAGCGTTTTTCACCCACCATCAACAAAACAGATGATGGAATTTATAATTGAAGAATGGTGTTCCATCCCTCCAATAGAATGGTGTTCCATCCCTCCAATAGAATGGTGTTCCATCCCTCCAATAGAATGGTGTTCCATCCCTCCAATAGAATGGTGTTCCATCCCTCCAATAGAATGGTGTTCCATCCCTCCAATAGAATGGTGTTCCATCCCTCCAATAGAATGGTGATCCATCCCTCCAATAGAATGGTGATCCATCCCTCCAATAGAATGGTGATCCATCCCTCCAATAGAATGCTGTTCCATCCCTCCAATAGAATGCTGTTCCATCCCTCCAATAGAATGCTGTTCCATCCCTCCAATAGAGTTCCAGACAATAATCTGGCACATTGAACCTGTTCTGTTCAGTTTAGCGGTTTAGAGCATGAGGCCAGTAACCGAAAGGTTGTTGGTTTGAATCCTCAAGAAGGATAAGAGTGTCTACTAAATTATGTAAATGTAAAAGTATTAATATTATATTTGACAACACACACCACCGGTCAAAAGTTTGGAATATTACTCTTTCAAGGGTTTTTCTTTATTTGCACGATTCTTTTCATTGTAGAATAAAAGTGAAGACATCAAAACTCTGACATAACACATATGGAATCAAATTAAACCCTTTGCCTTGATGACAGCTTTGCACATTCTTGGCATTCTCTCAACCAGCTTCACCTGGATGCTTTTCCATCAGTCTTGAAGGAGTTCCTACATATGCTGAGCACTTGTTGGCTGCTTTTCCTTCACAGCGGTCCGACTCATCCCAAACCATCTAAATTTGGTTGAGGTTGGATCCAAAAATCTCAAATTTGGACTCCAGACCAAAGGACAAATTTCCACCAATCTAAAGTCCATTGCTTGTGTTTCTTGGCCCAAGCAAGTCTCTTCTTCTTATTGGTGTCCTTTAGCAGTGGTTTCTTTGCAGCAATTCGACCATGAAGGCCAGATTCACACAGTATCCTCTGAACAGTTGATGTTTGGCGCCGCCCTGAGTGGACGCCTGTTAAGCAGCTCCCGTTGTTTGTGCATTAATTGTTGTTTTAGTTCGTTTTCTTTCGTCTATTTTCGTCTATTTTCTTTAGTTTTATTTTTTATTTTGCTACAGTCGAACAGTCGAACTATAACAGTTCAGGATTATGGATTTAATGGATTTTATCGCAGCTGAACGTCGATGGAGGAGTTGGCGGGACTTGTTCGTGGACAAAGGATTTATCGTGAAACGAGCCTAATGTGTTTTACTGAGACTTGGCTGAACGATAACATCCCCATACAGAACGTCACTATCGACGGTTTCCAGACCATCAGAGCGGACAGGGATCGCGTCTCTTCCGGTAAGAGTAAGGGTGGTGGGCTGGCTTTATTAGTTAACAACAGATGGTGTCATCCGAACCATATTACTCTTAAGGAACAGTTTTGTAGCCCGGACATTGAGCTGTTAGCCGTTAGCCTGAGACCCTACTATTTGCCGAGGGAATTCACGGCGGCCATTGCTGTTATTGTTTACATCCCGCCCTCCGCTGACGCAAACGCAGCGTGTGACGTCATCCACTCTGTTATCGCGAGGTTACAGACTGCACATCCCAGTGCTTTCTTTGCCATTTCGGGGGATTTTAACCATGCATCTCTCTCTTCAACGCTGCCCACGTTCAAACAGTTCGTGAAGTGCCCAACCAGGAATAATAAAACTCTGGACTTGTTATATGCTAATGTGAGGATGCATACAACTCCACTGCACTCCCTCCCCTCGGTAGATCGGATCACAACCTTGTCCACCTCACCCCACTCTACAGGCCTATGGTCCAACAGCAGCCTGCAACCACCAGGACTATTAGGAGATGGTCCCCGGAGGCGAATGAGGCCCTACAGGACTGCTTTGAAACAACAGACTGGGATGTGCTCTGTGAGGCTCATGGGGAGGACATCGATGGACTCACTGACTGCATAACAGACTATATTAATTTTTGTGTAGACAACACTGTACCCACCAGGAAGGTACGCTGTTTTCAAAATAATAAGCCCTGAATGAGAAGAAGAGGCCCTTCAAGGAGGGGGACAAGGACAAATTGAAATGCGTCCAGAGGGAGCTGAAGTTGCGGATTGCTGAGGGGAAGAGAGGGTATAAGGAGAAGATGGAGGAAAGCTGTGGCAGAGCCAGGTGAGAGAGGTGTGGAAGGGTAGGAGAAATATCACTGGCTTCAAAAAGTCAAACAGTGGGCAGACGTAGGGGACCCAGGACAGAGCCAATGAGCTGAACCAATTTTTTAACAGGTTCGATACTCGCCCTGTCCAACTCCCCTCCAGCTCCCCAGGCCACACACCCTCACGGCTGTCCCTCCCCCATTTTGCTCACAACACCTCTGTTGAGACAATCAGCGACCCAACCTCTGCCCCTGCTCCCTCTGGACTGATCCTCCCCACCTGGGCTGGCTTTCACCACCAACCAAGTGAAGAGAGAGCTGGAGAGACTACATCAGTGGAAAGTGGCGGGCCCTGATGGCATCAGCCAAAGGGTGCTTAGGGTCTGTGCTGACTAACTGTGTGGAATACTCCAGCGTCCCTTCAAGGGTCCCTGTGCTGTGGAAAACATCCTGCCTCGTCCCAGTGCCCAGGAAGGCGCACCCCACTGTCCTGAATGACTTCAGACCTGTAGCGCTAACATCCCACATCATGAAGACCCTGGAAAGGTTCGTCCTCGCTCACCTCAGACCCCTGGTGTGTACATCACTGGACCCTCTGCAGATGCAATCATCTACCTTCTGCAGAGGGTCTACTCTCACCTGGACAACGCAGGTTGCACTGTGAGGGTTATGTTTTTTGACTTCTCCAGTGCCTTCAATACCATTCAGCCCCTGCTACTGGGTGAGAAGATGAGGAGGATGAAAGTGGAAGCACCCTTAGTCTCCTGGGTCACGGACTACCTGACCGGCAGGCCACAATTTGTGCGACTACAGAGCTGTGTGTCAGAACGGGCAGTGAGCAACACAGGGGCCCCCCAGAGAACGGTCCTGTCCCCCTTCCTGTTCACCCTCTACACCTCGGACTTCAGATATAACTCTGAAACATGCCACCTACAGAAATTCTTGGATGACTCCGCAATTGTAGGGTGCATCAGGGTTGGGCAGGAGGAGGAGTACAGGAGCACAATTAGTGACTTTGTGTTGTGGTGTGAGCATTACCACCTTCAGCTCAACATCAGCAAAACAAAGGAGATGGTGGTGGACTTCAGGAGAACCAATTCACAACTGACTGCAGTCCCTATACAGGGGATTGATGTGGAAATGGTTGGGTCATACAAGTTCCTGGGAGTCCATATGGACAACAGACTGGAATGGGCTGGTAACACTGGGGCCCTGTACAAAAAGGGCCAGAGCCGACTATACTTTCCGAGGCGGCTCAGGTCCTTCAACGTGTGCAGTAAACTACTGCATACCTTCTACCAGTCTGTGGTGGCCAGTGCCATCTTTTTTGCAGTGGTGTGCTGGGAAGCCAACATTAAAGCCGGTGATGCTTCTCGGGTAAATAAGCTGATCGGGAAGGCTAGCTCTGTCCTGGAGATGAGCCTTGACACTCTAGAGGAGGTGGCGGAGAGACAGATCCTGGCCAAACTGCTGGCCATCATGGACAACGTCACCCACCCTCTGCACGCCATGGTTATGACGCAGTATAACAATTATCCATCCGTGAGTAACTCTGGTCCGTCATCACTCATTCACTCAGGACCTATTTATTCATGCAGGTCTGTATATACATACTCATGTACAGTTATATCATATCACATGCAATATTGCAAGTCATTATTGGACCTAACTTACGTAGTCATTCACTCAGGAATGCATATTAGTATCCTGTCAGTTGCACCTTTTCTCATTGCTTTTAGTATATCGAATGTGCAATACGTGCAGTTGTCTGTAATTAAACCCTGCGCACTAAGGACTGTATTTTAAGGGAATTACTATTATTACCCCAAATTATATCATACACACATTTAGCTATTTAAGTATCACTTCCTGTCATTTACCTGTACAGTTTATGTAACCATGCAAGTATTCACTTATCTGTAAATATAACTGTATATTTACCTGTACAGCTAATTTAACCATGCAAAATATTCACTTACCTGTTAATTTAGCCAGTCTGTCTATTAAGTAAACTATTATTACCCTCGCTCATATCATATGCATTTTTAGCTACTGAAGTATTTCTCTGCCATCGACCTGTATAGTATAGTTAACCATCCAACATCCACCAATGTATAGTGTACATATTCAGCCAACCACTCATACTATGCAATGTCTTTTTATAGCTTTTTTTGCACTCCAGATATCTTGTATTTCTATACTTTTTCATACTGCCGCTCTATGTATCATGTACCGTGTATCTGTCTTGTGTGTACTTCCGTTGTGGCATTTTGCACCTGCCCTGTGTTTCGTTGTTGTATCTGCTTGACAAAGACATTTCCCCCTCGTGGATCAATAAAGTATCCATCTATCCATCTATCCATCTATCCATCTATCCATCCATATATCTACCACACCTACTACTGTCAATTACACATTTCGAGAATCTCCTAATTGTAACTTGGCCCTCAAGGAAAAGCATAAGGCCTTATGAGATACTGAATATATGAGAATCAACAAAGGGAGAAGATTAAAATCATGAAAAAGTAAGCAAATAGTGTAGTTTGTGATGAAATTAAACAGTAATATCTAGGCCTATCTACAGAATGTACACATGTAAGATGCAGAGGATGCAGAGGGTTCTATATCTATGGAAGGCCCAGACTATGACCACATCCTGTTCAGCTCACAGTTCTTTCTGCTAGGGAGAAGTGGGTTATTCTGGGCATCCAAATGCGATCTTGTCATATAGTCTGTGGCTACATGTGGCAGATAATCAAGAAGAAACTGTTCAAGGAAGGTATAGACTATTTTCAAAGTAGACTACATAGTCTTCCATTCAATCACATACATTTTACCATTATGACCATTTATATCTTACCTTGTTCAATCTTGGGATAACCAGATCATCAACAGTCTCATAGATGGACATTGAGTCTACCTGACTGTTTGATCTTGTCTGGTATCAAAATACAGCCCATTACAGTACATACAGCTTCCACACATTCAGATACTGTCAGGTTCTGACTGAGGCCAGGTCTCTTGACTCCACTAATGGAGTCAATAGAACACAGTCAGGATCTGACAATAGAGTTTCCTAGGCAACTCTATTGTAATTTTGGTTGAACCCCAATTAGAGGCAGCTGTCTCTAGTTGTCTCTAACTGGGGATTCTATTTCTGTTTTCTGATCTCCACCTGCGTTGTGGATCATTATATGTGCCTGTGTTTGTTGCAGGGTGCACAATAGTTCACGTTCATTTAGACGCCGCGTGACAGATATATAATGTCGGCAAAGCATACTTACATCTTTCATTCTTGAGTTGTCCATAACATCAGCATATATTGTTAGATCTGCTGTGTTTGATAAGAACAACATTTGAACCAATCAGATACATTTTAAACAGGATATTAACAAACATTCCCAGGAACTAATAAACAACACTTTTGAGGGGTCTCACTCTTTTTCAAATTTATCAAATCCCAAAATTGTAAAAAAAATAATATAATCTGAAGAATACTTCTAGAACCACGTGAAATATCACTTTAAGTATAGTTGAGGGCCCTAACCTGTACATACCTGTGTTACAGAGGCCCCTACAGTAGCACACTGCCACAGCTACAGTGAGGATCAGCACCACAGCACCTCCTACTGATGCTCTGATGTAGATGGTAAACCACGCCAGTCCTGTCACATATTGTATAACATACATGATTAAATGGCTCTATATCATATACATCCAATGTAATTAGTTAAATGAAGGTTAAATAAATAAAACATAAAAAACATGTAATCACATCTGTTACATATCATATTTAAAAATATACGCGTATAAGCACAATGAAAAGTGTAAGGAACAGATTATTATGATATCTAGGTACCTGGGATGGTAGTGTCATGATTATGTTGGAGAAGTTGCACGTTACACTGATGTCTCCCTCTGCTGGTGAGAGAGAGAAGTGAATCTGCTGGGCGTCCCCGTACATCTTATTGTCTCTCTCCCAGGTGTAGGTAAGGTTGGAGTAGCAGGACTCGTTGCACACCAGCTGCACCGTACAGGAGTGGTTGGCCAATAGCTTGATGTCTGTCTGGATCACCACCTTGGATATAGGTTCTGACCAACCAGGAGAGAGAGAGAGACTCATAATCAGTCATTTAAATGAACCCTACCATAGCCACACCCCCAGGAGAAAGACAACAGAGGATAAAACTTGAAAATGTGATGTAAAGGTAACAAAGCATGGTGAGTGAAGTCAGTATAAAATCAATAAATCAGTGTTATAGTGGAAACATCATCAGTCGAATCAATACAACATGATATGTTAAGGAATATAGATATTATGTAGGGTTATTAAAGCCAACGTTTCGAAATATCCAACCAATCACTGATGTCTAGGCATTCCACAGTCAACACACACCATGCAAAGACGTACAATGAAGTTAGAGAAAGTTAATGGTTTTACTAACTTTATCATGCAATCACATGCAATAAATTCTGTTTGAGAATGATTATACCCTCTTGGTTTCACAGTAGACTAAGGAGACCGTGTAAAGACCCTAAGCAGCCAACTGACTAAAGCCAGTAAGTGGTTACACATTTAGGCAAGAGAATGTTTCCTGTTTGGTTCCAAACACAAAGTGAGAAACTCTTCCCCCATTCACTCAGCTTGAGAGTTAGACGATGAGGCGTGGGTGTGTTTGGTGTCTGACACTGTGTTGATCAGTCTGATGGTGGTGGTTGTTTTGGAGCCTGTGTTTCCTATCTACCATTGGTTGTGTGGTTAATGGTCATGGTGTTTCACAGATACTGGTAGCTTTGTTACTTTATGAGCAGACCACTCAAAGTTACAGAGACAGAAAAAGGAGGGAGAGAGCTAGACAGAGATAGAGGGAGAGAAATTGATAGAGACAGAGGGCACGATGCACGTACATTTGCGAACGCAGCGTTAATAGCGCCATGGCCAAGACGCAGAAAGCGCTTGATGTGAAACCGCAGTGTGCGTGTTATGTACCAAACCTGCAGTTCATCAGGTAATCAGCGCCTGTCCCCAACCACTATACCGTAAATTGAGCGTATTTAAACACGCAATTGAATGGGCCTCCTCCTCTCTTTCCATCATGGATCAGCCACCAAGTCAGGCAAAACAGATAAAACAAAAATGTATAATTGTAATGTAGCAGGAGTTTAACAGCTGCTGGAATGGAATGTGAACGCTGAGTCGGAGATTTGATGTCATCTTTGATTTCTTCCAGTAACTGTAATATTGCGTAGCTGCTTAATCTGTAACGCTTAATGATTTCGTTTTCACGCAACTGAAAAAGTGTGATTCTTGTGGCAAAAATCTTTTCAGCTTGTCTCCTTAGCCCATGTCTTAGTCTTGCTCGGATTACTGCTGCCATTTCACCAGGAGGCATATGGCAGGAAACCCGCTTCCTAAATTACACCTGCTTTTAAGAGGCGGAGGATTTTCAACGCAAAATAGAGGCGCTCTTTCACCGGCTTTTTCTGTACATTATGCGGAATACATAATTAGGCGCAGATTACGCTTCCCGTCCCATCTCTTTATGTGACACTCCCACTTTCCCCTTGACCATCCCACGAATGCATATGCATGACACGAAAAGCTCATTTTGCCATTTTCAGGTCCCGTGACAGGCAGTCTGCGCTTTCATCTCGGTGCGTCCCGTTCGTACATACCTCGCCATGGTTTTATGCGCACTTTGCGAAACAAATACGCCTGAAGTGGGCGCAAAAGCGTTAGTACATCTGGCACAGAGATAGAAAGAGAAAGAAAGGGATAGAAAGAAGGGGGGGCTAGAGAGAGCAAGACTTTCATAACAGTGTGTGTGCATTTTCATCTAGGCTTCATATGCCTGCAGAAGTGTTTGCATGACTTCTTCTGCATAATCATTGGTCAGTGTGGCTGAGGGACTTGAAACACCTGCCAACTTTTTGGGAAGATGGTGGGTCCCAGTCAGGTTGTGACACTGCCTGTGATTGAACCCGGGTCTGTAGTGACCCCTGCAGAGAGGATATAACATCATAAAACTGAGAAGAACTGTTTGTTTCAGGCACTCTCTTCCCCAAAAAGTCATTCTGAAAATCTCAATGGGTCTTCAGCTGATGGGGTACGGCATTTGAACTTTGATCATGAAGTATTTATGTTATATTATTCAAGATTCAATGGGTATTTATAATTAAGTCCAAAAATGGATGTAGCAATGACAGATTGTACCTTTAACTCACACATTGTGGAGCCTAAGATCTATACTGGGCTGAAAGGTGGTTTGACCAAATTAGGTTGTATGGAAAAGTTGACGATGACAGCATCCATTTACTGTTAGAAATCACTCATTATATCTGGTGGATAAAAAATAGTTTATTAAAGTCCATTTACTGTTAGTGTCAGGCTCTGGCCATAGACAAGCCTTTTGGCTCTTCTCTTTAGCCATGGTCAGAGCCTGACAGATCTAGTATTTCTACTTCTGTGGTGTTTTGTGTTGGGTCCCCAATTAGAGGCACCTGCTATGCGTTTGTGTTGATCATTGACTTGTATGTCAGTCGGTGTAGGAGTGTCTGTATTGTAAGCAGGGCTGGAGCGTGCGTATAGGCAGACTAGGCAACGGCCTAGAGCGGCCCTTTGGAAATGCAGCAAAATATGGGCTTATAAAAGATATTGTAAAAAAGTAAATGATGAATAAAAAAATGCTGCTCATTTTGCCGCCTCTTGTAGTCCATTGGTGAGGAATGTGTGTCTGTCAATCAAAATCACCAATCAGTTAAGCTAATGTTATGTGGTTATGTGTTCTTAAGTTGTCTGAGTTCAGGTTATGGGGGAGGGGGAATGTTAGAGTGCCTACCGTAACCGAGCCTTGCATGGCCGGAGGTTAGGTTCGTTGCCAAAAGCTGAAGGAGGATAATGAAGTGTGATGTTCCTGGAGTCGTGCGGTGTATGGGGCACAGGAACTCTCTGTTAAATCAATCTCTGTCTCATGCCATCTTCTTCTGGCCGAGCTCGCCACTGTACAACCATGTCTAAATGACCCAAACTGTAAAGGGGTTTGGAACCTATTGGATTTATTATGCTGCAGACCTGGTGCCGTTGTCATTTGGATACACATACGCGTCATGCATCTACTTGTTGACACTTTGTGCTACACTTGTCTATTTGCGTGATGTGTATATATTGGCGTTTGTGTTGTTGCTGTTTTTTGCTTATGGCTTGTATTGGCTGCGTGTTGTTGGTTTATTGTACGTTGAAAATAGAGGGGCGGCACAATTGGGTTTCTCCTAGAGCGGCAGAAATGAACGCACCGGCCCTGAGTACAGGTCATAGAATAAAACGGGAATAATACTTATAATATTTAGGAAATTAATACACATGTTATTCTATCATCTGAATGACAGACACAATACTTCAAAGATAATGCATTTTAATACATTTACAACAAAACAATACTATTCAATCGATAATATAAAGTGGATACAATTGCTGTATCTGAAGATAAGATCCATTATCATTTCAATATATAATTAAACAAAGCTCTAACAGTAATACACAACTAAACCATGCTGAAATACATCTATTGGTAAATAAAATAAGTTGAAAAAATCCTGAATGTAAAATTGTGTGTTTGTGATTGTGTGTGTGTGTGCGTGGCTGCATGCGTGTGTGTGTGTTGAGCGTGCATAACCCATGTTCCTGGGTCCTCTGATGGTGTGTCCCTCCATCTCTCCTTCCCTCCATCCCTCCATACCTCCATCCCTGCCCCCCTCAAGGACCTGCAACAGATCACCACACAAAGTTGTTAAGGACATGCAGTCAAACAAACTCTTAAGAATCAAACAAAGAGACAAACTTTAAATAGATACATTTGATAGAGACGTTTTTACATTGAAGATAGTGACTAAAAGTAAAAAACCCATCCTCTGTGTTCTTTGAAATCTAACTGAATCAGTAGAGCTGTGAAGACAGAGGAGTAAGGCAGAGCCCTTATTGGCTCTCCCTGGGGCGTTGGCTAATATATAAACAATGGTTTGTGTGATGTTGGTCAGAGCTCTCTGAATAAAGAACTGATCTGTTGCACACTGGGACTTTGTTTCATTCTTCATTAACCAGAGCCTTAATTGGGAATTAATCAAAGCTAGAGAGACTTGATAATTGAAACAGCAAAATTCTCGTGATAATTATACTTTGATATCAGAGCATTAGTTTCATATTAGTATCATATTAAGTATCAGTAGTATACAACTATAATTAGTATTACCTGGGGCTGTGCCTGGCTTCACTTGAGAATAGACTGAATCTGCCTCAGATGGGGTTTCTGTTTCTGTAAGGGGTGAGGATAACACATCATAATAATATAACAGTTATATACAGAATAATATACAGCTAGTCAATATGGGTCAAAGGTTATGATAGGAGGAACATGGAAGGAGGGATGTCTAGTCTAACCTTTCTTCTTCTTGGCTTTGGTCTTCTTTTTAAGGTCAACCTCAGCATAGGTCACATCAACAGGTCCAGTTGCTGCTGAGAATGGACATTTCCATTCAACAGATGAAGGAATTAGCTTATTGCATATTCTGTGTCTTCATTGAAACTCCAAAATCGCACATTTAGATTTCACTGACTGTAAAAATGTAGAATGGGTCTTACCTGTGGCCTTCACTGTCTTGACTTCAGAATAGACTGGATTTCCTTTTGGATCAGCTGGCATTTCTGAGGAAGATGAGGAGGAGGAAGAGGAGGAGGATTACTTTTTTATGAGTAAAAAACTGCTACATTTTGCATTAATTGATGACAGTTGAGAATTACTTTTCTTTTTCTTGTCCAACGTTTTGAGTTGAATCTGGACGTACATCACATCACCTGGTCCAGCAGTAGCAGCAGCACCAACTGAAACATACAGGTAAAACACTAATATCTCTACTTAGTCTTAGTATGCTAGTAATATTAAACATGTGAAGAACAACTGCAACAACAACTAACTGTATTCATGCTAAACTTAACATACAGTATACAGTACCATTGTCATTATTGTCTGAGGGAGAGATTGTATCGTAGATGTTAGCGTCACCTGTTGGTCAAAGAAGAGAGAGAAAGATGAGTTGGTTGGTTTTCCCTCAGTTTGTCTGGGGACATAGAGAACGGTAACATGTTGTATACAAAGTGGATGGTGAAAAGTCAGTGTGTGACGTTACAGAGAGAGGAGAGTGACAGTGGTCTGGGCTGAGAGACTGACCATACTGCAGACCTGTATACCCAGCATCAGGAACCCGGCCCTGGGTATATCCTTGGTCCTGTTGGGGGTCCAGGTTGGTGCTCTGGGGCTTGGGGGGCCTACAGGGAGAGAGATAGTCATGAAACACACACATTATATTTTACTGTATGAAAAGGAACATAGTTGAAAGACAGGTGTACTCACGATAATGTCATGTTGCAACAGAAAACTGTAATGAGAAATGCATACTATTCTATCAGGTGGTATCAGTTTTGAACTTTATTCATTAGAAATGTTTCTCCTCAACATTAAATGAGAAATGATAAAAGTCTCACCTTTGGCATTTTTAAATTGACACAGCAGTACCAGAAGGACGGCCAGTAGAACACCAGCAACAACCAGGCCCACAACCACTCCTACTAGGACTGATGTAGAGGGTCCAGGAGTTACGCCTGGAGAGAGAACAGCAAATCACCATCAGACTCTGAGGTTGTTGTAGAAAATAAATAAAGTAGTGGAAAATGTGAAACAGTCCTGTAGATACATTATATATATAACTGACTTGAGATCAGATGACTAGCATGAACTTGCACCTCTAAACCTGCAGTATGCTTGTTAACATTACAATTCACTGATGACAACAGATATTATGAAAAGGTCATGTGATGATAACCGTTGTCTCACCTCTCACTGTCACCCAACTCTCTGGGGATTCTCTGTTATTAGATGTACACTTATAGAAGCCTTCATCTGACTTGGATACTGCAGGGATGGTCATCTCTCCTGTGGTCTCATTCTTGATGAGTACTCCATCTTTGTAGAAATCAACCTTGGGTTTTATTTTCTGATATCTATGTGTACAGCGCAGAGTCACAGAGTCTCCCTCAGTCATGGGAAAGGCAGGGCTCTCCAGGATCAGAGGGCCATCTATGTAACATAATATATAAATAAAACTGTACATCTGGAGTAATCATATATCAACATCTTATTAGCTTGTATTTTCTGATATACAATCAACCAGTTACAGAATTGAACATCGTTATCATACATTGAAATGTAAAAAAGGTTAGTGAATGTTGTACAATAGACGTACCATCCACTGTGATGTTGACAGCATTACTGTACTCTCCTGATCCAGACTCACACCAGTACACTCCAGTGTCACCTGTATATGATGACCTGATGGTACATGTAGACCCTGCTATTGATCCCCAGTAAAGGCCACACCCTGACATCACTCCTCTCTCTCTGTATCTCTTCAGTATCAATCCAGTAGAGTTCACCTTCTCCTCACAGCTTAGTGAAATGGATGTCTTTGTAAAGTGTTGAGTTCTGTTGGGTCTTGTTTTGAGAGACACTGACGGTTGTGGATCTGAAACAAAGAGTGACAGAGTCCAACTTATAGTTATATATACACGTGAGGGTGACTTATGATTAAATGCAGTTTCAATGTAGTTAGTTACCTCCTGACCAGGAAAACTGAGGTTCACTATAGAGTGTGTTATAGACTGGGTCTCCTCTCCCAGCTCTACACACATATCCTCCTGTGTGATTAGGACCAGTAGGGTTCAGAGTGTAGGAGCCTTCAGTAGTCCCATTGCCAGATAGAGTCTCTACAGAGTAGGACTTGTCCCATAGAGAGGGTAACCCAGCTGTGTAGGGAACAGTTCTGTACCAGAAGAACCTCCAGCCTGTAGATGACTCTTTAACCCCACAGCTCAGAGTAACTGAGTCTCCAGGGTTCAGCCACTGAGGAGAGACACTCAGGACAGCTTGGGGTTTAGCTGTTATGAAGGAGATGACATTATTAAATGTTCAGTCTTTAATTCAATCATTTTAGTTCAACGTTTTTACCCATTTTTGTATTATTGTGCTGTACCTTACCCCAAAATCAAACTATAGTTGTATTCCATCATTGATCTCACTGTCTGCTATTTGATCTCATCCCTTTGGTCTTTTTATCACTATTCTATCTCTTTCTCTTACAATCCCATAAAATCAGAACACGGTCAATTGTATAGCATTACTTGTCTCAGAGTGTTTTAAGCCATTGTTCTTCTGAACACCTTCACAGGTATATTGACCCTTCTTTGCAGGACTGATTCTGTACTCAGGCTCTGCATTCGTGTAGACCGACTTCCCACTGTTATAAAAAGCATAATCAATCTCTTCTCCTCCCTGTATGTTACATCTGAGAGTGACAGTCTCTCCCCTGAATATCTGGGGCCAGTTGGGTTGGATGGTCAGATCAGCCACAGGTCTCTCTACACAGACACACCACAGAAAACAAATATTATCACACACCTTAGAATGTAAAATCATGTGGATCAGCATTTATCACAACATGACCATATCATAAGTTGTCCTTTCTCAACATACAGTATGCAGTCTGAACTGTCTGACTGACCAAGAAATAGTCATCAGAATACTCACATATACAGTGATGTCCACACACACACACACACACACACACAAACACACACACACACGATCGATTTATTGAGTTAAATGAAGACAAATGCAGTTAGCTCACAAATCAGTGAAAAGTATGATCTTAGTACCGTACACCATCTTTCTTCAATTATTATATAAAATGAGAATTAATTAATTGAGTAATCTGAACATTGAAGCAGACCTTTTTAAAACAACTAAATATCATCCTTAAAATGGGGCTCAATGTCAAGTGATTATGGGCAAGGAGTCACTGATGTGAATGATGAATATATGACTTACCTTTCACTGTCAGTCTGACTTCATCACTCCACACATAATACTTCTGATCAATATGTGTAATCAGACACCTGTAGACACCACTGTCTGAAATATTAACCTTACTGATCTCATATTCATGCTTCCTACTGATGAAGTCTACACCATCCTTGAGCCATGTGTATTTCCAGTCAGTGACTTCTCCCCTCTGTATGTTACATCTGAGAGTGACAGACTCTCCACTGAATGTCTTGGAGGATGTGGGGTGTTTGGTCAGAACAGCCTTTGCCAGTCCTGCACAAAATAGAATTATACAATTGCTTTACATGTGTTAGTTTGACACACTCAAAACACTAAATATGTCTATTCAAAATCATCTTTAAAAATGACAAAGAAATATTATGAAGCATTAAGAGATGAAGGCTTGATCAAGTGTACAAATATCTACCATCATCACCTTCAGAGTGTCCAGAGTAGATGTGTTTACTCAGCACTACAACAAAGAAAGTCACATTGCTCCAATATTAGCTTGAAATAAATAATAACATGTTATATATTAATGTTACTGATTACCAAATCTATCCTGTACTTTATTTTAAAGGTGACATTTCTACATCGATTTTATACTTAAAAATGTATCAGCCATTCAATCATGAAACCTTTTAATTGACTTATTATCTTAGTATAACTGTCTTGTCCAATTAAAATATAAGGTTATGTAATGACAATTATTGTAAACAATGTAGATGAATTAACTTCCTTGCCCAATCACACAGCCGTATTCCACAAAAAGTGGCAGGGCGGCTGTTTTGTGCTAGTTTGAATTACAGACTGCAGCTTTAAATGGCCACTGACTTCCCATGTTCTGCACAGAGAGAGAGAGTACAGAGACTAAAAACACCATTCATCTCTTAACACAGTTTACTATAACTGTAGTGAAGGAACTCTCAACCAGTTACAATAATCACAACTTGATACTACAATACATCCAACTAATATTGCATTTTGTATTCATTGTCACTTCATATCTACACCATATTTCCTTTTAGTGCCATTTACTAATCTTTTACACGTTTCTCAGTAAGGGCTGAAACACCAAAAACAAAGTTAAAGCATGAGACTGTCTTCATTTCCATTAATGTCTTATTCCATTTTCCCTTAAAGGCTTATTAAATCAGGTCATTTTTGTTTCAATAAACACACTAACTCAGTACTTACATAGCAGCAAACAGTACAAGATTTGCTCCATTCTGTTCCACAGACAAGTAACTTTCTCTACAACTACAGTCCTTCTGACAAAACCTTCTACTTCCTATATGATGACAGTCTGCTTAGATCACACCTCTTCACCGTTACAGAAAAACAGAGAGCACAAGATTCAAGAAAATGAGTAGCGGTTGATAGCGTGCTTCTATTCTGACCAACTTCTCCTTTCGGTTAGCTATATGGTGTAACACTGGTTCCTTCCTTATTGTTGGAAGAATCAAGAATAGAGACCTGAATTGATGAGACCAGAGCTTGTGGTTTGATATCAGATTGTGCATATGTTTGTTTCATGTTGCACCCACGGTACACAGATACATAGATAGATACACTACATGACCAAAAGTATGTGGACACCGGCTCGTCGAACATCCCATTCCAAAGTCATGGGCATTAATATGGAGTTGGCCCCCTCTTTGCTGCTATAACAGCTTCCACTCTTCTGGGAAGGTTTTCCACTAGATGTTGGAACATTGATGCTGGGACTTGCTTGCATTCAGCCACAAGAGCATTAGCAAGGTCGGATACTGATGTTCGGTGATGAGGCCTTGCTTGCAATCGGCATTCCAATTCATTCCAAAGGTGTTCGATGGGTTTGAGGTCAGGGCTCTGTGCACACCAGTCAAGTTCTTCCACACCGATCTTGACAAACCATTTCTGTATGGACCTCGCTTTGTGCACGGGGGGCATTGTCATGCTGAAACAGGAAAGTACCTTCACCAAACTGTTGCCACAAAGTTGGAACCACAGAATTTCGTAGAATGTCATTATATGCTGTAGCATTAAGATTTCCCTTCACTGGAACTAAGGGGCCTAGCTTGAACCATGAAAAACAGCACCAGACCATCATTCCTCCTCCACCAAACTTTACAGTTGGCACTATTCATTGGGGCAGGTAATGTTCCCCTGGCATCTGCTTAACCCAGATTAATCCATCGGACTGCCAGATGTCTAAGTGTGATTCTTCACTCCAGAAAACGCGTTTTCACTGCTCCAAAGTCCAATGACGGCAAGCTTTACACTACTCCAGCCGACGTTTGGCATTGCGCATGTTGATCTTAGGCTTGTGTGCGGCTACTCAGCCATTGGAAACACATTTCATGAAGTTCCCGAAAAAACAGTTATTGTGCTGACCTTGCTTCCAGAGGCAGTTTGGAACTCGGTAGTGAGTGTTTCAACCGAGGACAGGCAATTTTTGCGTGCTACAGAATTCGGCGGTCCCGTTCTGTGAGCTTTTGTGGCCTACCACTTCACACTGAGGCGTTATTGCTCCTAGACGTTTCCACTTCACAATAACAGCTCTAGCAGGGCAGAAATTTCATGAACTCAGTTGTTGGAAAGGTGGCATCCTATGACGGTGCCACGTTGGAAGTCACTGACCTTGTCAGTAGGGCCAATCTATTGCCAATGTTGTCTATGGAGATTGTATAGTTGGGTGCTCGATTGTATACACCTGTCAGCAACAGATGGTGTGTCCACATACTTTTGAGAGAGAGAGAGAGAGAGAGAGAGAGAGAGATAACAATGTCCCTATATTCTCTACACTCGCCAGTTTTTGTCTTAACTGTTGACTCATTTTATTTATTATATACAGTCTTTTTGCTTATCCTTATCAAGGTTGCCAATCATTTTGAACCAGACTGTTTATGGTATAAAACTACACTATATAGATTCCAAAAGTTTCTCAGGCTCATGTTACAACCTGAATAAAAGCTGCAATGACCAACAACTCTATTTCTCTGTAGACGGTAAACAAAATGTAACCAGGAAATGTCATCATCTGTTGCCACATTTATTGTTCATATATGACATACTTCATATTCTATGAATGAAACATTTTCTCATCCACTAAAGGAAATAGTTAGCTAACAATATTCAAAATACAGATAAATACAGCGGGTGAAATAAGTATTGAACACGTCACCATTTCTCAGTAAATATATTTCCAAAGGTGCTATTGACATGAAATCAATTTCACCAGATGTTGGTAACAACCCAAGTAATCCATACATACAAAGAAACCAAAACAAATAAGTTCAGAAATTAAGAAATGACACAGGGAAAAAGTTTTGAACACATGAAGAAAGGGAGGTGCAAAAAGGCATGGAAAGCCAAGACAACAGCTGAAAACTATCAGTAATTAAAAAGCAATCCAGCCCCCTGTCAGTGCAAATTAATATCAGCTGGTTCAGTCCCAACTGATGGCCTACAAAAAGGTCTCATTGCCAAGGTGTCACACAAGACACATCTCATGATGGGTAAAAGCAAAGAGCTGTCTCAAGAACTTCGCAACCTAATTGTTGCAAAACATAATGATGGCATTGGTTATAGGTGCATTTCTAAGCTTCTGAATGTTCCAGTGAGCACTGTTGGGGCTCACTGGAAAGAATCATTTCACCATAAATTTGCCTCGACCAGGTGCTCCTCGCAAGATGTCTGACAGAGGAGTGAAAAGAATAATCAGAAGAGTTGTCCAAGAGCCAAGGACCACTTGGGGACAGCTTCAAAAAGACCTGCAATTAGCAGGTACTGTTGTCTCAAAGAAAACAGTAAGTAACGCACTCCACCGCCATGGCCTGTATGCACGCTCACCACGCAAGACTCTGCTGCACAACATTTGGAAAAGCCAGTGAAATACTGGGAGAATATAGTGTGGTCAGATGAGAGCAATATTGAACTGTTTGGATGTCATAATACACACCATGTTTGGAGGAGAAATGGCACTGCACATCACCCTAAAAACACCATACCAACAGTGAAGTTTGGAGGTGGGAACATCATGGTGTGGGGCTGCTTTTCAGCAAGTGGTACTGGCAAACTTAATAATTGAAGGAAAGATGAAAGGGCAAATTTACAGAGACATTCTTGACAAAAATCTGCTGCCATCTACCAGGATGATGAAGATGAAACGAGGGTGGACATTTCAGCAAGACAATGATCCCAAACACACAGCCAAGGAAACTCTCAATTGGTTTCAAAGATAGAAAATAAAGCTGCTAGAATGGCCCAGCCAATCATCTGACGTAAATCCCATTGAAAATCTATGGGAAGAACTGAAGATCAAGATTCATAGAAGAGGCCCACGGAACCTTCAAGATTTGAAGACTGTTTGTGTGGAAGAATGGGCCAAAATCAACCCAGAGCAATGCATGCGACTAGTTTCCCCATACAGGAGGCGTCTTGAAGCTGTCATTACCAACAAAGGCTTTTGTACAAAGTATTAAATAAATATAAATATATACAGTGGGGAGAACAAGTATTTGATACACTGCTGATTTTCCAGGTTTTCCTACTTACAAAGCATGGCCCTCAAGGTTTGTAATTTTTATCATAGGTACACGTCAACTGTGAGAGACGGAATCTAAAACAAAAATCCAGAAAATCACATTGTATGATTTTTAAATAATTAATTTGCATTTTATTGCATGACATAAGTATTTGATCACCTACCAACCAGTAAGAATTCCGGCTCTCACAGACCTGTTCGTTTTTCTTTAAGAAGCCCTCCTGTTCTCCACTCATTACCTGTATTAACTGCACCTGTTTGAACTTAACCTGTATAAAAGACACCTGTCCACATACTCAAACAGACTCCAACCTCTCCACAATGGCCAAGACCAGAGAGCTGTGTAAGGACATCAGGGATAAAATTGTGGACCTGCACAAGGCTGGGATGGGCTACAGGACAATAGGCAAGCAGCTTGGTGAGAAGGCAACAACTGTTGGTGCAATTATTAGAAAATGGAAGAAGTTCAAGATGACGGTCAATCTCCCTCGGTCTGGGGCACCATGCAATATCTCACCTCGTGGGGCATCAATGATCACGAGGAATCAGCCCAGAACTACACGGCAGGACCTGGTCAATGACCTGAAGAGAGCTGGGACCACAGTCTCAAAGAAAACCATTAGTAACACACTACGCCGTCATGGATTAAAATCCTGCAGCGCACACAAGGTCCCCCTGCTCAAGCCAGCGCATGTCCAGGCCCGTCTGAAGTTTGCCAATGACCATCTGGATGATCCAGAGGAGGAATGGGAGAAGGTCATGTGGTCTGATGAGACAAAAATAGAGCTTTTTGGTCTAAACTCCACTCGCCGTGTTTGAAGGAAGAAGAAGGATGAGTACAACCCCAAGAACACCATCCCAACCGTGAAGCATGGAGGTGGAAACATCATTCTTTGGGGATGCTTTTCTGCAAAGGGGACAGGACGACTGCACCGTATTGAGGGGAGGATGGATGGGGCCATGTATCGCGGGATCTTGGCCAACAACCTCCTTCCCTCAGTAAGAGCATTGAAGATGGGTCGTGGCTGGGTCTTCCAGCATGACAACGACCCGAAACACACAGCCAGGGCAACTAAAAAGTGGCTCCGTAAGAAGCATCTCAAGGTCCTGGAGTGGCCTAGCCAGTCTCCAGACCTGAACCCAATAGAGGGAGCTGAAAGTCCGTATTGCCCAGCGATAGCCCCGAAACCTGAAGGATCTGGATGGAGGAGTGGGCCAAAATCCCTGCTGCAGTGTGTGCAAACCTGGTCAAGAACTACAGGAAACGTATGATCTCTGTAATTGCAAACAAAGGTTTCTGTACCAAATATTAAGTTCTGCTTTTCTGATGTATCAAATACTTATGTCATGCAATAAAATGCTAATTAATTACTTAAAAATCATACTATGTGATTTTCTGGATTTTTGTTTTAGATTCCGTCACTCACAGACTTCTACATGCTTTGTAAGTGGGAAAACCTGCAAAATCGGCAGTGTATCAAATACTTGTTCTCCCCATTGTATGTGTTCAATACTTTTTCCCTGTGTCACTTCACATTATTACACATAACTTAATTTCTGAACTTATTTGTTTTGGTTTCTTTGTATGTATGGATTACTTGGGTTGTTACCAACATCTGGTGAAAATGTCATGTCAATAGCACCTTTTGGAAATATATTTACTGAGAAAAATGGTGACGTGTTCAATACTTATTTCACCCGCTGTAGATGAATCATATTCACAGAGAAGAACATAAAGTGAAGTGTGTTCCATTCTGAGCCGTTGATAAGTGACTGTCGAAACCGGAGCGTCAGAATGGGACTTAGACAGAATTAGAAAGATACAGATGCTTAAAGAGAAGTGAAAAAAATGGACTCTGATGTCATGTTCATCTCTATACAACTTCCTCTTACTGTAAAAGGAATGGACACATCAACACTGTGGTCTTTCTGTTGGTGGAAGAGAGAAACAAACTATAGTCAAGATCTGGGGAAGGAGTTTTGTGGATAAGTTGTATTTGAACAAGATTGTTAAAATTATAAATTCATGTTCGTTCAAAACAACTCAAAACCACGCCAATCATTATCATTATTCCAGCATGCAGGGCCGGCCCTGGGCATAAGCAATATAAGGGGTCGCTTAGGGCCCCCAGCCGATAGCGGGTCCTCAACCCCCCTTATTTGCTTAAAAACACAACATTTTCTCTATACCTCATGGCAAAAGGGAGAGAATTACAGGAAATGTACAAAATAAATCTCTCTACCATCAAGAGAGGGACCACCTAAAGATTAACCCGCAAAGTGGGGGGCCCGAAAACCAAATCATATAAGACCATCTACAATCCACACTTAACCAAGGCTCTCCAGCATATACTCTCTGATTACATCATTGATGCCTGGGGAGCAAATAATCCTAATTCAAAAGAGAACACTTTCTACTAACAGGCATAAATCATTCTCTCAAATCAATGTCATTCTATTATCTACAACTCTTTTATTTTCTTCGACATATGATCTTGTCTGATCACCATGACTACTATTGTCAATCACACATTTCGGGAATCTCCTAATTGTAACTTGGCCCTCAAGGAAAAGCATAAGGCCTTATGAGATACTGAATATATGAGAATCAACAAAGGGAGAAGATTAAAATCATGAAAAAGTAAGCAAATAGTGTAGTTTGAGATGAAATTAAACAGTAATATCTAGGCCTATCTACAGAATGTACACATGTAAGATGCAGAGGATGCAGAGGGTTCTATATCTATGGAAGGCCCAGACTATGACCACATCCTGTTCAGCTCACAGTACTTGCTGGTACGGAGAAGTGGGTTATTCTGGGCATCCAAATGTGATCTTGTCATACAGTCTGTGGCTACATGTGGCAGATAATCAAGAAGAAACTGTTCAAGGAAGGTATAGACTATTCTCAAAGTAGACTACATAGTCTTGCATTCAATCACATACATTTTACCATTATGACCATTTATACCTTACCAGGGTGAGCAATAGTTCACATGGCGACCCTTTTGGTTATATGTTTATTGTTTTGCTTAAGTGAATAAATATGTTTGGTGGCAACTATCGCTCTGCACCTCGTTCCCTTCACACGCCGCGTGACAGATACATAATGTTAGCAATGCATACTTACATCTTTCATTCTTGAGTTGTCCATAACATTAGCATATATTATGTTGTCAGTTAGATCTGCTGTGTTTGATAAGAACTTTTCAACCAATCAGATACATTTTAAACAGGTTATCAACAAACATACACAGGAATTAATATACAACACTTTTGAGGGGTCTCACTCTTCTCCCAATTTTTTATCAAATCCCAAAATTGAAAAAAAATCATATCATCTGAAGAATTCTTCAAGAATCACGTGAAATATCACTTTAAGTAAAGTTGAGGGCCCTAACCTGTACATACCTGTGTTACAGAGGCCCCTGCAGATGTAGATGGTATACCACCCCAGTCCTGTCACATATTGTATTATACTATACAATATGATGAAGACTAAATGGCTCTATATCATATACATCCAATGTAATTAGTTAAATCAAGGTTAAATAAATAAAAAATAAAAAACATGTAATCACATCTGTTACATATTATATTTGAAAATATACGCGTATAAGTACACTGAAAAGTGTAATGAACTGATTATTATGATATCTAGGTACCTGGGGTGGTAGTGTCATGACTAGGTTGGAGGAGTTGCATGTAACACTGATGTCTCCCTCTGCTGGTGAGAGAGAGAAGTGAATCTGCTGGGCGTCCCCGTACATCTTATTGTCTCTCTCCCAGGTGTAGGTAAGGTTGGAGTAGCAGGACTCGTTGCACACCAGCCGCACCGTACAGGAGTGGTTGGCCAATAGCTTGATGTCTGTCTGGATCACCACCTTGGATATAGGTTCTGACCAACCAGGAGAGAGATAGAGACTCATAATCAGTCATTTAAATGAACCCTACCATAGCCACACCCCCAGGAGAAAGACAACAGAGGATAAAACTTGAAAATGTGATGTAAATGTAACAAAGCATGGTGAGTAAGGTCAGTATAAAATCAATAAATCAGTTATAGTGGAAATATCATCAGTCGAATCAATACATCATGATATGTAAAGGAATATAGATATTATGTAGGGTTATTAAAACAAACGTTTAGAGATATCCAACCAATCACTGATGACTAGGCAAAGACTTACAATGAAGTTAAAGAAAGTTAACGGTTTTCCTAACTTTATCATGCAATCACATGCAATAAATTCTGTTTGAGAATTATTCTACCCTCTTGGTTTCACATTAGACTAAGGAGACCGTTGTAAAGACCCTAAGCAGCCAACTGACTAAAGCCAGTAAGAGGTTATACATTTAGGCAAGACAGAATGTTTCCTGTTTGGTTCCAAACACAAAGTGAGAAACTCTTCCCCCCTTCACTCAGCTTGAGAGTTAGACGATGAGGCGTGGGTGTGTTTGGGGTCTGACACTGTGTTGATCCGTCTGATGGTGGTGGTTTTGGAGCCTGTGTTTCCTAGCTACTATTGGTTGTGTGGTTAACGGTCATGGTGTTTCACAGATACTGGTAGCTTTGTTAATTTATGAGCAGACCACTCAAAGTTAGAGACAGAAAAAGGAGGGAGAGAGAGAGAGAGAGCTAGACAGAGATAGAGGGAGAGAAATTGATAGAGAGATAGGGACAGAGGGCCAGATGTACATACATTTGCGAACGCAGCGTTAATAGCGCCATGGCCAAGACGCAGAAAGCGCTTGATGTGAAACCGCAGTGTGCGTGTTATGTACCAAACCTGCAGTTCATCAGGTAATCAGCGCGTATTTAAACACGCAATTGAATGGGCCTCCTCTCTTTCCATCATGGATCAGCCACCAAGTCAGGCAAAACAGCGAAAACAAAAATGTATAATTGTAATGTAGCAGGAGTTTAACAACTGCTGTAATGGAATGTGAACGCTGAGTCGGAGATTGGATGTAATCTTTGATTTCTTCCAGTAACTGTAATATTGCGTAGCTGCTTAATCTGTAAGGCTAAATGATTTCCTTTTCACTCAACTGAAAAAGTGTGATTCTTGTGGCAAAAATCTTTTCCTCCCGTCTCCTTAGCCTTCGTCTTGCTCGGATTACTGCTGCCATCTCACCAGGAGGCATATGGCAGGAAACCCGCTTCCTAAATTACACCTGCTTTTAAGAGGCGGAGGATTTTCAACGCAAAATAGAGGCGCTCTTTCACCGGCTTTTTCTGTACATTATGCGGAATACATAATTAGGCGCAGATTACGCTTCCCGTCCCATCTCTTTATGTGACACTCCCACTTTCCACTCCCACTTTCCCCTTGACCATCCCATGGATGCATATGCATGACACGAAAAGCTCATTTTGCCATTTTCAGGTCCCGCGACAGGCAGTCTGCGCTTTCATCTCGGTGCGTCCCGTTCGTACATACCTCGCCATGGTTTTATGCGCACTTTGCGAAACAAATACGCCTGAAGTGGGCGCAAAAGCGTTAGTACATCTGGCCCAGAGATAGAAAGAGAAAGAAAGGGATAGAAAGAAGGGGGGGGGCTAGAGAGATCAAGACTTTCATAACAGTGTGTGTGCATTTTCATCTAGGCTTCATATGCCTGCAGAAGTGTTTGCATGACTACTTCTGCATAATCATTGGTCAGTGTGGCTGAGGGACATGAAACACCTGCCAACTTTTTGGGAAGATGGTTGGTCCCAGGCAGGTTGTGACACAGCCTGTGATTGAACCCGGGTCTGTAGTGACCCCTGCATAGAGGATATAACATCATAAAACTGAGAAGAACTGTTATTTTCAGGCACTCTCTTCCCCAAAAAGTCATTCTGAAAATCTCAATGTGTCTTCAGCTGATGGGGTACGGCATTTGAACTTTGATCATGAAGTATTTATGTTATATTATTCAAGATTCAATGGGTATTTATAATTAAGTCCAACAATGGATGTAGCAATGACAGATTGTACCTTTAACTCACACATTGTGGAGCCTAAGATCTATACTGGGCTGAAAGGTGGTTTGACCAAATTAGGTTGTATGGAAACATTTACAATGACAGCATCCATTTACTGTTAGAAATCACTCATTATATCTGGTGGATAAAAAATAGTTTATTAAAGTCCATTTACTGTTAGAAATCACTCATTATATCTGGTGGATAAAAAATAGTTTATTAAAGTCCATTTACTGTTAGAAATCACTCATTATATCTGGTGGATAAAAAATAGTTTATTAAATGCAAATATTATTTAAAAGTACAGGTCATTAGAATAAAACTTGAATAATACTTATAATATTTAGGAAATTAAAACACAAATATGTTATTATATCATCAGAATGACAAACACAAGAATCAAAGATAATATATTTTAATACATTTACAACAAAACAATACAATTCAATCCATAATATAAAGTGGATACAATTGCTGTATCTGAAGATAAGATCCATTATAATTTCAATATATAATTAAACAAAGCTCTAACAGTAATACACAACTAAACCAAGCTTAAATACATCTATTGGTAAATAAATTAAGTAAAACAAATCTTTAATGTAAAGTGTGAGTGTGTGTGTGCGTGGCTGCGTGTGTGTGTGTGTGTGTGTTGAGCGTGCATAACCCATGTTCCTGGGTCCTCCTCTGATGGTGTGTCCCTCCATCTCTCCATCCCTCCATCCCTCTATCCCTCCATCCCTGCCCCCCCTCAAGGACCTGCAACAGATCACCACACAAAGTTGTTAAGGACATGCAGTCAAACAAACTCTTAAGAATCAAACAAAGAGACATACTTTAAATAGATACATTATACTTTAATATCAGAGCATTAGTTCCATATTAGTATCATAATATATATCAATAGTATACGACTAAAATTAGTATTACCTGGGGCTGTGCCTGGCTTCACTTGAGAATAGACTGAATCTGCCTCAGATGGGGTTTCTAATATCTCTACTTAGTCTTAGTATGCTAGTCATATTAAACATGTGAAGAACAACTGCAACAACAACTAACTGTATTCATGCTAAACTTAACATACAGTATACAGTACCATTGTCATTATTGTCTGAGGGAGAGATTGTATCGTAGATGTTAGCGTCACCTGTTGGTCAAAGAAGAGAGAGAAAGATGAGTTGGTTGGTTTTCCCTCAGTTTGTCTGGGGACATAGAGAACGGTAACATGTTGTATACAAAGTGGATGGTGAAAAGTCAGTGTGTGACGTTACAGAGAGAGGAGAGTGACAGTGGTCTGGGCTGAGAGACTGACCATACTGCAGACTTGTGTACACAGCATCAGGAACCCAGCCCTGGGTATATCCTTGGTCCTGTTGGGGGTCCAGGTTGGTGCTCTGGGGCTTGGGGGGCCTACAGGGAGAGAGATAGTCATGAAACACACACATTATATTTTACTGTATGAAAAGGAACATAGTTGAAAGACAGGTGTACTCACGATAATGTCATGTTGCAACAGAAAACTGTAATGAGAAATGCATACTATTCTATCAGGTGGTATCTGTTTTGAACTTTATTCATTAGAAATGTTTCTCCTAAACATGAAATGAGAAATGATAAAAGTCTCACCTTTGGCATTTTTAAATTGACACAGCAGTACCAGAAGGACGGCCAGTAGAACACCAGCAACAACCAGGCCCACAACCACTCCTACTAGGACTGATGTAGAGGGTCCAGGAGTTACGCCTGGAGAGAGAACAGCAAATCACCATCAGACTCTGAGGTTGTTGTAGAAAATAAATAAAGTAGTGGAAAATGTGAAACAGTCCTGTAGATACATTATATATATAACTGACTTGAGATCAGATGACTAGCATGATCTTGCACCTCTAAACCTGCAGTATGCTTGTTAACATTACAATTCACTGATGACAACAGATATTATGAAAAGGTCATGTGATGATAACCGTTGTCTCACCTCTCACTGTCACCCAACTCTCTGGGGATTCTCTGTTATTAGATGTACACTTATAGAAGCCTTCATCTGACTTGGATACTGCAGGGATGGTCATCTCTCCTGTGGTCTCATTCTTGATGAGTACTCCATCTTTGTAGAAATCAACCTTGGGTTTTATTTTCTGATATCTATGTGTACAGCGCAGAGTCACAGAGTCTCCCTCAGTCATGGGAAAGGCAGGGCTCTCCAGGATCAGAATGCCAACTATGTAACATAATATATAAATAAAACTGTACATCTGGAGTAATCATATATCAACATCTTATTAGCTTGTATTTTCTGATATACAATCAACCAGTTACAGAATTGAACATCGTTATCATACATTGAAATGTAAAAAAGGTTAGTGAATGTTGTACAATAGACGTACCATCCACTGTGATGTTGACAGCATTACTGTACTCTCCTGATCCAGACTCACACCAGTACACTCCAGTGTCACCTGTATATGATGACCTGATGGTACATGTAGACCCTGCTATTGATCCCCAGTAAAGGCCACACCCTGACATCACTCCTCTCTCTCTGTATCTCTTCAGTATCAATCCAGTAGAGTTCACCTTCTCCTCACAGCTTAGTGAAATGGATGTCTTTGTAAAGTGTTGAGTTCTGTTGGGTCTTGTTTTGAGAGACACTGACGGTTGTGGATCTGAAACAAAGAGTGACAGAGTCCAACTTATAGTTATATATACACGTGAGGGTGACTTATGATTAAATGCAGTTTCAATGTAGTTAGTTACCTCCTGACCAGGAAAACTGAGGTTCACTATAGAGTGTGTTATAGACTGGGTCTCCTCTCCCAGCTCTACACACATATCCTCCTGTGTGATTAGGACCAGTAGGGTTCAGAGTGTAGGAGCCTTCAGTAGTCCCATTGCCAGATAGAGTCTCTACAGAGTAGGACTTGTCCCATAGAGAGGGTAACCCAGCTGTGTAGGGAACAGTTCTGTACCAGAAGAACCTCCAGCCTGTAGATGACTCTTTAACCCCACAGCTCAGAGTAACTGAGTCTCCAGGGTTCAGCCACTGAGGAGAGACACTCAGGACAGCTTGGGGTTTAGCTGTTATGAAGGAGATGACATTATTAAATGTTCAGTCTTTAATTCAATCATTTTAGTTCAACGTTTTTACCCATTTTTGTATTATTGTGCTGTACCTTACCCCAAAATCAAACTATAGTTGTATTCCATCATTGATCTCACTGTCTGCTATTTGATCTCATCCCTTTGGTCTTTTTATCACTATTCTATCTCTTTCTCTTACAATCCCATAAAATCAGAACACGGTCAATTGTATAGCATTACTTGTCTCAGAGTGTTTTAAGCCATTGTTCTTCTGAACACCTTCACAGGTATATTGACCCTTCTTTGCAGGACTGATTCTGTACTCAGGCTCTGCATTCGTGTAGACCGACTTCCCACTGTTATAAAAAGCATAATCAATCTCTTCTCCTCCCTGTATGTTACATCTGAGAGTGACAGTCTCTCCCCTGAATATCTGGGGCCAGTTGGGTTGGATGGTCAGATCAGCCACAGGTCTCTCTACACAGACACACCACAGAAAACAAATATTATCACACACCTTAGAATGTAAAATCATGTGGATCAGCATTTATCACAACATGACCATATCATAAGTTGTCCTTTCTCAACATACAGTATGCAGTCTGAACTGTCTGACTGACCAAGAAATAGTCATCAGAATACTCACATATACAGTGATGTCCACACACACACACACACACACAAACACACACACACACGATCGATTTATTGAGTTAAATGAAGACAAATGCAGTTAGCTCACAAATCAGTGAAAAGTATGATCTTAGTACCGTACACCATCTTTCTTCAATTATTATATAAAATGAGAATTAATTAATTGAGTAATCTGAACATTGAAGCAGACCTTTTTAAAACAACTAAATATCATCCTTAAAATGGGGCTCAATGTCAAGTGATTATGGGCAAGGAGTCACTGATGTGAATGATGAATATATGACTTACCTTTCACTGTCAGTCTGACTTCATCACTCCACACATAATACTTCTGATCAATATGTGTAATCAGACACCTGTAGACACCACTGTCTGAAATATTAACCTTACTGATCTCATATTCATGCTTCCTACTGATGAAGTCTACACCATCCTTGAGCCATGTGTATTTCCAGTCAGTGACTTCTCCCCTCTGTATGTTACATCTGAGAGTGACAGACTCTCCACTGAATGTCTTGGAGGATGTGGGGTGTTTGGTCAGAACAGCCTTTGCCAGTCCTGCACAAAATAGAATTATACAATTGCTTTACATGTGTTAGTTTGACACACTCAAAACACTAAATATGTCTATTCAAAATCATCTTTAAAAATGACAAAGAAATATTATGAAGCATTAAGAGATGAAGGCTTGATCAAGTGTACAAATATCTACCATCATCACCTTCAGAGTGTCCAGAGTAGATGTGTTTACTCAGCACTACAACAAAGAAAGTCACATTGCTCCAATATTAGCTTGAAATAAATAATAACATGTTATATATTAATGTTACTGATTACCAAATCTATCCTGTACTTTATTTTAAAGGTGACATTTCTACATCGATTTTATACTTAAAAATGTATCAGCCATTCAATAATGAAACCTTTTAATTGACTTATTATCTTAGTATAACTGTCTTGTCCAATTAAAATATAAGGTTATGTAATGACAATTATTGTAAACAATGTAGATGAATTGACTTCCTTGCCCAATCACACAGCCGTATTCCACAAAAAGTGGCAGGGCGGCTGTTTTGTGCTAGTTTGAATTACAGACTGCAGCTTTAAATGGCCACTGACTTCCCATGTTCTGCACAGAGAGAGAGAGTACAGAGACTAAAAACACCATTCATCTCTTAACACAGTTTACTATAACTGTAGTGAAGGAACTCTCAACCAGTTACAATAATCACAACTTGATACTACAATACATCCAACTAATATTGCATTTTGTATTCATTGTCACTTCATATCTACACCATATTTCCTTTTAGTGCCATTTACTAATCTTTTACACGTTTCTCAGTAAGGGCTGAAACACCAAAAACAAAGTTAAAGCATGAGACTGTCTTCATTTCCATTAATGTCTTATTCCATTTTCCCTTAAAGCCTTATTAAATCAGGTCATTTTTGTTTCAATAAACACACTAACTCAGTACTTACATAGCAGCAAACAGTACAAGATTTGCTCCATTCTGTTCCACAGACAAGTAACTTTCTCTACAACTACAGTCCTTCTGACAAAACCTTCTACTTCCTATATGATGACAGTCTGCTTAGATCACACCTCTTCACCGTCACAGAAAAACAGAGAGCACAAGATTCAAGAAAATGAGTAGCGGTTGATAGCGTGCTTCTATTCTGACCAACTTCTCCTTTCGGTTAGCTATATGGTGTAACACTGGTTCCTTCCTTATTGTTGGAAGAATCAAGAATAGAGACCTGAATTGATGAGACCAGAGCTTGTGGTTTGATATCAGATTGTGCATATGTTTGTTTCATGTTGCACCCACGGTACACAGATACATAGATAGATACACTACATGACCAAAAGTATGTGGACACCGGCTCGTCGAACATCTCATTCCAAAGTCATGGGCATTAATATGGAGTTGGCCCCCTCTTTGCTGCTATAACAGCTTCCACTCTTCTGGGAAGGTTTTCCACTAGATGTTGGAACATTGATGCTGGGACTTGCTTGCATTCAGCCACAAGAGCATTAGCAAGGTCGGATACTGATGTTCGGTGATGAGGCCTTGCTTGCAATCGGCATTCCAATTCATTCCAAAGGTGTTCGATGGGTTTGAGGTCAGGGCTCTGTGCACACCAGTCAAGTTCTTCCACACCGATCTTGACAAACCATTTCTGTATGGACCTCGCTTTGTGCACGGGGGGCATTGTCATGCTGAAACAGGAAAGTACCTTCACCAAACTGTTGCCACAAAGTTGGAACCACAGAATTTCGTAGAATGTCATTATATGCTGTAGCATTAAGATTTCCCTTCACTGGAACTAAGGGGCCTAGCTTGAACCATGAAAAAGAGCACCAGACCATCATTCCTCCTCCACCAAACTTTACAGTTGGCACTATTCATTGGGGCAGGTAATGTTCCCCTGGCATCTGCTTAACCCAGATTAATCCATCGGACTGCCAGATGTCTAAGTGTGATTCTTCACTCCAGAAAACGTGTTTTCACTGCTTCAAAGTCCAATGACGGCAAGCTTTACACTACTCCAGCCGACGTTTGGCATTGCGCATGTTGATCTTAGGCTTGTGTGCGGCTACTCAGCCATTGGAAACACATTTCATGAAGTTCCCGAAAAAACAGTTATTGTGCTGACCTTGCTTCCAGAGGCAGTTTGGAACTCGGTAGTGAGTGTTTCAACCGAGGACAGGCAATTTTTGCGTGCTACAGAATTCGGCGGTCCCGTTCTGTGAGCTTTTGTGGCCTACCACTTCACACTGAGGCGTTATTGCTCCTAGACGTTTCCACTTCACAATAACAGCTCTAGCAGGGCAGAAATTTCATGAACTCAGTTGTTGGAAAGGTGGCATCCTATGACGGTGCCACGTTGGAAGTCACTGACCTTGTCAGTAGGGCCAATCTATTGCCAATGTTGTCTATGGAGATTGTATAGTTGGGTGCTCGATTGTATACACCTGTCAGCAACAGATGGTGTGTCCACATACTTTTGAGAGAGAGAGAGAGAGAGAGAGAGAGAGAGAGAGAGAGAGAGAGAGAGAGATAACAATGTCCCTATATTTTCTACACTCGCCAGTTTTTGTCTTAACTGTTGACTCATTTTATTTATTATATACAGTCTTTTTGCTTATCCTTATCAAGGTTGCCAATCATTTTGAACCAGACTGTTTATGGTATAAAACTACACTATATAGATTCCAAAAGTTTCTCAGGCTCATGTTACAACCTGAATAAAAGCTGCAATGACCAACAACTCTATTTCTCTGTAGACGGTAAACAAAATGTAACCAGGAAATGTCATCATCTGTTGCAACATTTATTGTTCATATATGACATACTTCATATTCTATGAATGAAACATTTTCTCGTCCACTAAAGGAAATAGTTAGCTAACAATATTCAAAATACAGATAAATACAGCTGGTGAAATAAGTATTGAACACGTCACCATTTCTCAGTAAATATATTTCCAAAGGTGCTATTGACATGAAATCAATTTCACCAGATGTTGGTAACAACCCAAGTAATCCATACATACAAAGAAACCAAAACAAATAAGTTCAGAAATTAAGAAATGATATAGGGAAAAAGTTTTGAACACATGAAGAAAGGGAGGTGCAAAAAGGCATGGAAAGCCAAGACAACAGCTGAAAACTATCAGTAATTAAAAAGCAATCCAGCCCCCTGTCAGTGCAAATTAATATCAGCTGGTTCAGTCCCAACTGATGGCCTACAAAAAGGTCTCATTGCCAAGGTGTCACACAAGACACATCTCATGATGGGTAAAAGCAAAGAGCTGTCTCAAGACCTTCGCAACCTAATTGTTGCAAAACATAATGATGGCATTGGTTATAGGCACATTTCTAAGCTTCTGAATGTTCCAGTGAGCACTGTTGGGGCCATAATACGGAAGTGGAAAGAATCATTTCACCATAAATTTGCCTCGACCAGGTGCTCCTCGCAAGATTTCTGACAGAGGAGTGAAAAGAATAATCAGAAGAGTTGTCCAAGAGCCAAGGACCACTTGGGGAGAGCTTTAAAAAGACCTGCAATTAGCAGGTACTGTTGTCTCAAAGAAAACAGTAAGTAACGCACTCCACCGCCACGGCCTGTATGCACGCTCACCACGCAAGACTCTGCTGCACAACATTTGGAAAAGCCAGTGAAATACTGGGAGAATATAGTGTGGTCAGATGAGAGCAAAATTGAACTGTTTGGATGTCATAATACACACCATGTTTGGAGGAGAAATGGCACTGCACATCACCCTAAAAACACCATACCAACAGTGAAGTTTGGAGGTGGGAACATCATGGTGTGGGGCTGCTTTTCAGCAAATGGTACTGGCAAACTTAATAATTGAAGGAAAGATGAAAGGGCAAATCTACCGAGACATTCTTGACAAAAATCTGCTGCCATCTACCAGGATGATGAAGATGAAACGAGGGTGGACATTTCAGCAAGACAATGATCCCAAACACACAGCCAAGGAAACTCTCAATTGGTTTCAAAGAAAGAAAATAAAGCTGCTAGAATGGCCCAGCCAATCACCTGACGTAAATCCCATTGAAAATCTATGGGAAGAACTGAAGATCAAGATTCATAGAAGAGGCCCACGGAACCTTCAAGATTTGAAGACTATTTGTGTGGAAGAATGGGCCAAAATCACACCAGAGCAATGCATGCGACTAGTTTCCCCATACAGGAGGCGTCTGGAAGCTGTCATTACCAACAAAGGCTTTTGTACAAAGTATTAAATAAATATAAATATATACAGTGGGGAGAACAAGTATTTGATACACTGCTGATTTTGCAGGTTTTCCTACTTACAAAGCATGTAGAGGTTTGTAATTTTTATCATAGGTACACTTCAACTGTGAGAGACGGAATCTAAAACAAAAATCCAGAAAATCACATTGTATGATTTTTAAATAATTAATTTGCATTTTATTGCATGTCATAAGTATTTGATCACCTACCAACCAGTAAGAATTCCGGCTCTCACAGACCTGTTCGTTTTTCTTTAAGAAGCCCTCCTGTTCTCCACTCATTACCTGTATTAACTGCACCTGTTTGAACTCTTTACCTGTATAAAAGACACCTGTCCACATACTCAAACAGACTCCAACCTCTCCACAATGGCCAAGACCAGACAGCTGTGTAAGGACATCAGGGATAAAATTGTAGACCTGCACAAGGCTGGGATGGGCTACAGGACAATAGGCAAGCAGCTTGGTGAGAAGGCAACAACTGTTGGCGCAATTATTAGAAAATGGAAGAAGTTCAAGATGACGGTCAATCTCCCTCGGTCTGGGGCACCATGCAATATCTCACCTCGTGGGGCATCAATGATCACGAGAAGGGTGAGGGATCAGCCCAGAACTACACGGCAGGACCTGGTCAATGACCTGAAGAGAGCTGGGACCACAGTCTCAAAGAAAACCATTAGTAACACACTACGCCGTCATGGATTAAAATCCTGCAGCGCACACAAGGTCCCCCTGCTCAAGCCAGCGCATGTCCAGGCCCGTCTGAAGTTTGCCAATGACCATCTGGATGATCCAGAGGAGGAATGGGAGAAGGTCATGTGGTCTGATGAGACAAAAATTGAGCTTTTTGGTCTAAACTCCACTCGCCGTGTTTGGAGGAAGAAGAAGGATGAGTACAACCCCAAGAACACCATCCCAACCGTGAAGCATGGAGGTGGAAACATCATTCTTTGGGGATGCTTTTCTGCAAAGGGGACAGGACGACTGCACCGTATTGAGGGGAGGATGGATGGGGCCATGTATCGCGGGATCTTGGCCAACAACCTCCTTCCCTCAGTAAGAGCATTGAAGATGGGTCGTGGCTGGGTCTTCCAGCATGACAACGACCCAAAACACACAGCCAGGGCAACTAAGGAGTGGCTCCGTAAGAAGCATCTCAAGGTCCTGGAGTGGCCTAGCCAGTCTCCAGACCTGAACCCAATAGAAAATCTTTGGAGGGAGCTGAAAGTCCGTATTGCCCAACGACAGCCCCGAAACCTGAAGGATCTGGATGGAGGAGTGGTCCAAAATCCCTGCTGCAGTGTGTGCAAACCTGGTCAAGAACTACAGGAAACGTATGATCTCTGTAATTGCAAACAAAGGTTTCTGTACCAAATATTAAGTTCTGCTTTTCTGATGTATCAAATACTTATGTCATGCAATAAAATGCAAATTAATTACTTAAAAATCATACAATGTGATTTTCTGGATTTTTGTTTTAGATTCCGTCACTCACAGTTGAAGAGTACCTATGATAAAAATTACAGACTTCTACATGCTTTGTAAGTGGGAAAACCTGCAAAATCGGCAGTGTATCAAATACTTGTTCTCCCCATTGTATGTGTTCAATACTTTTTCCCTGTGTCACTTCACATTATTACACATAACTTAATTTCTGAACTTATTTGTTTTGGTTTCTTTGTATGTATGGATTACTTGGGTTGTTACCAACATCTGGTGAAAATGTCATGTCAATAGCACCTTTTGGAAATATATTTACTGAGAAACATGGTGACGTGTTCAATACTTATTTCACCCGCTGTAGATGAATCATACTCACAGAGAAGAACATAAAGTGAAGTGTGCTCCATTCTGAGTCGTTGATAAGTGACTGTCGAAACCGGAGCGTCAGAATGGGACTTAGACAGAATTAGAAAGATACAGATGCTTAAAGAGAAGTGAAAAAAATGGACTCTGATGTCATGTTCATCTCTATACAACTTCCTCTTACTGTAAAAGGAATGGACACATCAACACTGTGGTCTTTCTGTTGGTGGAAGAGAGAAACAAACTATAGTCAAGATCTGGGGAAGGAGTTTTGTGGATAAGTTGTATTTGAACAAGATTGTTAAAATTATAAATTCATGTTCGTTCAAAACAACTCAAAACCACGCCTATCATTATTCCAGCATGCAGGGCCGGCCCTGGGCATAAGCGATATAAGGGGTCTCTTAGGGCCCCCAGCCGATAGCGGGTCCCCAACCCCCTTAATTAGCTTTTAAACCTCAACATTTTCTCTATACCTCATGGCAAAAGGGAGAGAATTACAGGAAATGTACCAAATAAATCTCTCTACCATCAAGAGAGGGACCACCTAAAGATTAACCCGCAAAGTGGGGGGCTCGAAAACCAAATCATATAAGACCATCTACAATCCACACTTAACCAAGGCTCTCCAGCATATACTCTCTGATTACATCATTGATGCCTGGGGAGCAAATAATCCTAATTCAAAAGAGGACACTTTCTACTAACAGGCATAAATCATTCTCTAAAATCAATGTCATTCTATTATCTACAACTCTTTTCTTTGACATATGATCTTGTCTGATCACCATGACTACTACTGTCAATCACACATTTCGGGAATCTCCTAATTGTAACTTTCCCTCAAGGAAAAGCATAAGGCCTTATGAGATACTGAATATATGAGAATCAACAAAGAGAGAAGATTAAAATCATGAAAAATAAGCAAATAGTGCAGTTTGTTATGAAATTAAACAGTAATATCTAGGCCTATCTACAGAATGTACACATGTAAGATGCAGAGGATGCAGTGGGTTCTATATCTATGGAAGGCCCAGACTTTGACCACATCCTGTTCAGCTCACAGTTCTTTCTGCTAGGGAGAAGTGGGTTATTCTGGGCATCCAAATGCTATCTTGTCATATAGTCTGTGGCTACATGTGGCAGATAATCAAGAAGAAACTGTTCAAGGAAGGTATAGACTATTCTCAAAGTAGACTACATAGTCTTCCATTCAATCACAGACATTTTACCATTATGACCATTTATATCTTAACAGGGTGAGCAATAGTTCACGTGGCGACCATTTTGGTTGTATGTTTATTGTTTTGATTAAGTGAATAAACATGTTTGGTGGCAACTATCGCTCTGCGCCTCGTTCCCTTCACACGCCTCGTGACAGATATATAATGTCGGCAATGCATACTTACATCTTTCATTCTTGAGTTTAACCATAACATCAGCATATATTGTGTTGTCAGTTAGATCTGCTGTGTTTGATAAGAACATTTCAACCAATCAGATACATTTTAAACAGGTTATCAACAAACATACCCAGGAATTAATATACAACACTTTTGAGGGGTCTCACTCTTTTTCCAATTTTTTATCAAATCCCGAAATTGAAAAAAAATCATATCATCTGAAGAATTCTTCAAGAACCACGTGAAATATCACTTTAAGTAAAGTTGAGTGCCCTTACCTGTACATACCTGTGTTACAGAGGCCCCTACAGTAGCACACTGCCACAGCTACAGTGAGGATCAGCACCACAGCGCCTCCTACTGATGCTCCGATGTAGATGATATACCACACCAGTCCTGCCACATATTGTATAACACACATGATTATACTATACAACATGATAAAGACTAAATGGCTCTATATCATATACATCCAATGTAATTAGTTATATCAAGGTTAAATAAATAAAAAACATGTAATCACATCTGTTACATATTATATTTGAAAATATAAGCGTTTAAGCAGACTGAAAAGTGTAAGGAACAGATTATTATGATACAGTGGGGAGAACAAGTATTTGATACACTGCCGATTTTGCAGGTTTTCCTACTTACAAAGCATGTAGAGGTCTGTAATTTTTATCATAGGTACACTTCAACTGTGAGAGACGGAATCTAAAACAAAAATCCAGAAAATCACATTGTATGATTTTTAAATAATTAATTTGCATTTTATTGCATGACAAAAGTATTTGATCACCTACCAACCAGTAAGAATTCCGGCTCTCACAGACCTGTTAGTTTTTCTTTAAGAAGCCCTCCTGTTCTCCACTCATTGCCTGTATTAACTGCACCTGTTTGAACTCGTTACCTGTATAAAAGACACTTGTCCACACACTCAATCGAACAGACTCCAACCTCTCCACAATGGCCAAGACCAGAGAGCTGTGTAAGGACATCAGGGATAAAATTGTAGACCTGCACAAGGCTGGGATGGGCTACAGGACAATAGGCAAGCAGCTTGGTGAGAAGGCAACAACTGTTGGCGCAATTATTAGAAAATGGAAGAAGTTCAAGATGACGGTCAATATCCCTCGGTCTGGGGCACCATGCAAGATCTCACCTCGTGGGGCATCAATGATCATGAGGAAGGTGAGGGATCAGCCCAGAACTACACGCCAGGACCTGGTCAATGACCTGAAGAGAGCTGGGACCACAGTCTCAAAGAAAACCATTAGTAACACACTACGCCGTCATGGATTAAAATCCTGCAGCGCACGCAAGGTCCCCCTGCTCAAGCCTGCGCATGTCCAGGTTCGTCTGAAGTTTGCCAATGACCATCTGGATGATCCAGAGGAGGAATGGGAGAAGGTCATGTGGTCTGATGAGACAAAAATAGAGCTTTTTGGTCTAAACTCCAATCGCCGTGTTTGGAGGAAGAAGAAGGATGAGTACAACCCCAAGAACACCATCCCAACCGTGAAGCATGGAGGTGAAAACATCATTCTTTGGGGATGCTTTTCTGCAAAGGGGACAGGACGACTGCACCGTATTGAGGGGAGGATGGATTGGGCCATGTATCGCGAGATCTTGGCCAACAACCTCCTTCCCTCAGTAAGAGCATTGAAGATGGGTCATGGCTGGGTCTTCCAGCATGACAATGACCCGAAACACACAGCCAGGGCAACTAAGGAGTGGCTTCGTAAGAAGCATCTCAAGGTCCTGGAGTGGCCTAGCCAGTATCCAGACCTGAACCCAATAGAAAATCTTTGGAGGGAGCTGAAAGTCCGTATTGCCCAGCGACAGCCCCGAAACCTGAAGGATCTGTATGGAGGAGTGGGCCAAAATCCCTGCTGCAGTGTGTGAAAACCTGGTCAAGAACTACAGGAAACGTATGATCTCTGTAATTGCAAACAAAGGTTTCTGTACCAAATATTAAGTTCTGTTTTTCTGATGTATCAAATACTTATGTCATGCAATAAAATGCAAATTAATTACTTAAAAATCATACAATGTGATTTTCTGGATTTCTGTTTTAGATTCCGTCACTCACAGTTGAAGAGTACCTATGATAAAAATTACAGACTTCTACATGCTTTGTAAGTGGGAAAACCTGCAAAATCGGCAGTGTATCAAATACTTGTTCTCCCCACTGTATCTAGGTACCTGTGGTGGTAGTGTCATGACTAGGTTGGAGAAGTTGCACGTTACACTGATGTCTCTCTCTGCTGGTGAGAGAGAGAAGTGAATACAAATACTAACATTGTAAAACTGTAACACATTGTTATGTTGTTAGCGTATTGTAGAGGATATAACAGGGCTTGGATAACAGAAATAATAATATATTTATCTTTAAACATTTCTTGAAAATAAATTATACAGCACAATCAAGCCCAGTCTACTTTGTGTATTTTTTGTTCAGCTTCAAAAGAAGCTGGTTTTCAAAGTTTTTGCAGCCTAGTCTCTCTTTTACTTGTAAAAATGAGTCCGGCACAATTGAACAGTCTTTGACCTGCAGCAGATGCAGGCAGTGGAGTGTTGATCCTAACAGATAGATTATTTATCTCAGGGAAAGAGTGCAGCAACTCCATCAAAACGATTAGGGTCCTGGCTAGTAGTGACAGAGACAGAAACAAATGCCCCAGGGGAAACTAGCCTATTTGAACTAATGTTGCTTGTGATGGTTGGAGGATGAAAAGCCAAGATTTCCGCGTTTTGTTGAGTCAAAGACAACATTTCATGACGATATTATTGCCTCTTTTACGTTTGAAAATAAAAATATACAGCAATTGTGGCCAAGGGTTGTCACGACTTGCCACATCTTGATCCTCTACTGGGCTGTTCATGCTTGACTGATGATGAGGAGGAGATTAGTAGTGAGAATGGGTTGCATTTGTCTTAATACATGATGAGTACGAATTGGCTTACAAAAATACCTGAAGATAACCTTTGTTTTTTCCGTTACAAACTAAATGTAGCTGAGTAAAGAGTACTTTACTTGCTGGAAAAAATACTTGAGTAAGAGTAAAATTACAGCCCACAGAAAGTAACGCAAAAAAGTATTCGTTACTCCAAATGCGTACTCTTTTACTCATGTGCGTTACACCCCTGGATCCAGGTGAATATACAACTTCTGAGGTGAATTCTGCAATATCCTTTCCTCTGTACTTCCACTCAAATGATTTGACATGTCCCCTCTCTAAGCCTGACAGCAGCTCCACGGATTCCCCCACTCTCTTGTTGATGAACAGAGGAGCACCAACACCTGAAACACACAGACACACATTAGTTACATGTCAGTCTGAAGCAATGTATTTAAAACACTTACATAAAAAAACTCATCCATGAATTGAGAAAAAAATACAGTTACAGTTCATTGAATAATTTAAGGAAGAACTGCAGTTATCATAGTCCTGTAATGTATCTTATTATGTAATAGAACCAATCATTGGATACAGTCCCATACCACCTTAAATGTAATGAATGACATGCATCAATCACAGGACCGTAAGATCTGTTGAGTTCTAGAAGCACTGCAACAGCTGCTGACCAACCACACCATTGGTACTCATTAAAAACTGATGAATCAATACATCATGATATGTTAAGGAATATAGATATTATGTAGGGTAATAAAGCAAACGTTTAGAGATATCCAACCAATCACTGATGACTAGGCATTCTACAGTCAACAGAGAGCAGAGACTTCCTTTAGATGAGGGCTGCTGTTCTATAAAATCATTCCTGGATGTTAGTTGAAAAGGAAGTCACATTCTATAGTTGCTCTCAGTAAATCCCCCTTCACTCAGCTTGAGAGTTAGATGACGAGGCGTGGGTGTGTTTGGGGTCTGACACTGTGTTGATCAGTCTGATGGTGGTGGTTTTGGAGCCTGTGTTTCCTAGCTACTATTGGTTGTGTGGTTAACGGTCATGGTGTTTCACAGATACTGGTAGCTTTGTTACTTTATGAGCAGACCACTGAAAGTTACAAAGACAGAAAAAGGAGGGAGAGATGGTTCGGGGGAAGAGAGAGAGAGAGAGAGAAAGTTGGTGAGAGATTAAGAGTGGGGAAGGGTGTTAGAGAGAGAGCAAGAATATCAGAACATTGTGTGCATTTTCATCTAGGCTTCATATGCCTACAGAAGTGTTTGCATGACTTCTTCTGCATGCTCATCGGTCAGTGTGGCTGAGGGACATGAAACACCCGCCAACTTTTTTGGAAGGTAGTGTGTCCCAGGTTACTGACAAAGGCCCCCCTTCTACGTTTCAGGTACCATCTTGTGGTGATGTCACTTCCTGTGACTTGTGGTCTACGTGGCGACCTGTGGTCTACGTGGCGACCTGTTTTTCTTTCTCAAGAGCAGTGACAATGACCGGTCGGTCGGTCGGCCCATCCACATGGAGACAGAAACCCCTTAACTGGAACAGGGACCTTCCAGACCGTGCAGAGACACTACAAATAGCAGTCAGAGACATACACCACTAATGTTTTTAATCGTCATGACCTGTCTGTAGGATGAGGAGGCAATATGGGAGAACTGGTAGTCATGCATACCTAGGTTACTACTTGGAATTCAACACAGTAGTATAAATATTCAATATTGTTTCCATGTAAATACCACACCCTGGCTCATGAGCCTGACCTTTGCTTACTTGGAAGACCCCTTTGCCATCATAGACGTGCATGTCCACATTTCAATATTAAAGAGGTGATACACAGTACCAGTACTAACCAGCTCCTCAGAACTCCTGCATAGTATATGACATCATAAAACTGAGAATAAATATTATTTTCAGGCACTCTCTTCCCCAAAAAGTCATTCTGAAAATCTCAAAGGGGTACGGCATTTGAACTTTGCTCATGAAGCATTTATGTTATATTACTCAAGATTCAATGGGTACATATAATTAAGTCCAAAAATGGATGTAGCAATGACAGATTGTACCTTTAACTCACACATTGTGGAGCCTAAGATCTATACTGGGCTGAAAGGTGGTTTGACCAAATTAGGTTGAATGGAAACATTTACAATGACAGCATCCATTTACTGTTAGAAATCACTCATTATATCTGGTGGATAAAAAATAGTTTATTAAAGTCCATTTACTGTTAGAAATCACTCATTATATCTGGTGGATAAAAAATAGTTTTTTAAATGCAAATATTATTTAAAAGTACAGGTCATTAGAATAAAACGTGAATAATACTTATAATATTTAGTAAATTAATATACAAATATGTTATTCTATCATCAGAATGACAGACACAATAATTCAAAGATAATACATTTAAATACATTTACAACAAAACAATACAATCCATAATATAAAGTAGATACAATTGCTGTATCTGAAGATGAGATCATTTCAATATATAATTAAACAAAGCTCTAACAGTAAAGACAACTAAACCATGCTTAAGTAAAATATATATGTTAGTAAATAAAATAAGAAAAAAATGTGTGTGTGTGCGTTGAGCATAATCCATGTTCCTGGGTCTTCCTCTGATGGTGTGTCCCTCCATCCCTCCATATATTCATCCTTCCATCCCTCTATCCATCCATCCCTGCCCCCTCAAGGACCTGCAACATATCACCACAAAAAGTTGTTAAGGACATGCAGTCAAACAAACTCTTAAGAATCAAACAAAGAGACATACATTAAATAGATACATTATACTTTGATATCAGAGCATTAGTTCCATATTAGTATCATAATAAATATCAATAGTATACGACTATAATTAGTATTACCTGGGGCTGTGCCTGGCTTCACTTGAGAATAGACTGAATCTGCCTCAGATGGGGTTTCTGTTTCTGTAAGGGGTGAGGATAACACATCATAATAATATAACAGTTATATACAGAATAATATACAGCTAGTCAATACGGGTCAAAGAGGTGTGAGGTTATGATAGGAGGAACATGGATGGAGGGATGTCTAGTCTAACCTTTAAGGAATTAGCTTATTGCATATTCTGTGTTAATCGAAACTCCAAAATTTCTTTTGGAACAGCTGGGGGTTTTTTAGAAGGAGGAGGAGGAGTAAGAGGGGGAGGAAGAGGAGGAGGATAATTTTTTAATGAGTAAAAAACTGCTACATTTTGCATTAATTGATGTGACAGTTGAGAATTACTTTTCTTTGTCTTGTCCAACGTTTTGAGTTGAATCTGGACGTACATCACATCACCTGGTCCAGCAGTAGCAGCAGCACCATCTGAAACATACAGGTAAAACACTAATATCTCTACTTAGTCTTAGTATGCTAGTCATATTAAACATGTGAAGAACAACTGCAACAACAACTAACTGTATTCATGCTAAACTTAACATACAGTATACAGTACCATTGTCATTATTGTCTGAGGGAGAGATTGTATCGTAGATGTTAGCGTCACCTGTTGGTCAAAGAAGAGAGAGAAAGATGAGTTGGTTGGTTTTCCCTCAGTTTGTCTGGGGACATAGAGAACGGTAACATGTTGTATACAAAGTGGATGGTGAAAAGTCAGTGTGTGACGTTACAGAGAGAGGAGAGTGACAGTGGTCTGGGCTGAGAGACTGACCATACTGCAGACCTGTATACCCAGCATCAGGAACCCGGCCCTGGGTAGATCTTTGGTCCTGTTGGGGGTCCAGGTTGATGCTCTGGGGCTTGGGGGGCCTACAGGGAGAGAGATAGTCATGAAACACACACATTATATTTTACTGTATGAAAAGGAACATAGTTGAAAGACAGGTGTACTCACAATAATGTCATGTTGCAACAGAAACCTGTAATGAGAAATGCATACTATTCTATCAGGTGGTATCTGTTTTGAACTTTATTCATTAGAAATGTTTCTCCTAAACATGAAATGAGAAATAATAAAAGTCTCACCTTTGGCATTTTTATATTGACACAGCAGTACCAGGAGGACGGCCAGTAGAACACCAGCAACAACCAGTTGTACAGCCATTCTTACTAGGACTGATGTAGAGGGTCCAGGAGTTACGCCTGGAGAGAGAACAGCAAATCACCATCAGACTGAGGTTGTTGTAGAAAATAAATAAAGTAGTGGAAAATGTGAAACAGTCCTGTAGATACATTATATATATAACTAACTTGAGATCAGATGACCAGCCTGAACTTGCACCTCTAAACCTGCAGTATGCTTGTTAACATTACAATTCACTGATGACAACAGATATTATGAAAAGGTCAAGTGATGATAACAACATGACCATATCATAAGTTGCCCTTTCTCAACATACAGTATTTAACTGTCTGACTTACCAAGAAATAGCCATCAGAATACTTACATATACAGTGATGTCCACACACACACACACACACGATTGATATACAGTGGGGAGAACAAGTACTTGATACACTGCCGATTTTGCAGGTTTTCCCACTTACAAAGCATGTAGAAGTCTGTAATTTGTATCACATTGTATGATTTTTAAGTAATTAATTTGCATTTTATTGCATGACATAAGTATTTGATACATCAGAAAAGCAGAACTTAATATTTGGTACAGAAACCTTTGTTTGCAATTACAGAGATCATACATTTCCTGTAGTTCTTGACCAGGTTTTCACACACTGCAGCAGGGATTTTGGCCCACTCCTCCATACAGATCCTTCAGGTTTCGGGGCTGTCGCTGGGCAATACAGACTTTCAGCTCCCTCCAAAGATTTTCTATTGGGTTCAGGTCTGGAGACTGGCTAGCCCACTCCAGGACCTTGAGATGCTTCTTACGGAGCCACTTAGTTGCCCTGGCTGTGTGTTTCGGGTCGTTGTCATGCTGGAAGACCCAGCCACGACCCATCTTCAATGCTCTTACTGAGGGAAGGAGGTTGTTGGCCAAGATCTCGCGATACATGGCCCCATCCATCCTCCCCTCAATACGGTGCAGTCGTCCTGTCCCCTTTGCAGAAAAGCATCCCCAAAGAATGATGTTTCCACCTCCATGCTTCACGGTTGGGATGGTGTTCTTGGGGTTGTACTCATCCTTCTTCTTCCTCCAAACACGGCGAGTGGAGTTTAGACCAAAAAGCTCTATTTTTGTCTCATCAGACCACATGACCTTCTCCCATTCCTCCTCTGGATCATCCAGATGGTCATTGGCAAACTTCAGACGGGCCTGGACATGCGCTGGCTTGAGCAGGGGGACCTTGCGTGCGCTGCAGGATTTTAATCCATGACGGCGTAGTGTGTTACTAATGGTTTTCTTTGAGACTGTGGTCCCAGCTCTCTTCAGGTCATTGACCAGGTCCTGCCGTGTAGTTCTGGGCTGATCCCTCACCTTCCTCATGATCATTGATGCCCCACGAGGTGAGATCTTGCATGGTGCCCCAGACCGAGGGAGATTGACCGTCATCTTGAACTTCTTCCATTTTCTAATAATTGCGCCAACAGTTGTTGCCTTCTCACCAAGCTGCTTGCCTATTGTCCTGTAGCCCATCCCAGCCTTGTGCAGGTCTACAATTGTATCCCTGATGTCCTTACACAGCTCTCTGGTCTTGGCCATTGTGGAGAGGTTGGAGTCTGTTTGATTGAGTGTGTGAACAAGTGTCTTTTAAACAGGTAACGAGTTCAAACAGGTAATGAGAGGAGGGCTTCTTAAAGAAAACAGGTCTGTGACAGCCGGAATTCTTACTGGTTGGTAGGTGATCAAATACTTATGTCATGCAATAAAATGCAAATTAATTATTTAAAAATCATACAATGTGATTTTCTGGATTTTTGTTTTAGATTCCGTCTCTCACAGTTGAAGTGTACCTATGATAAAAATTACAGACTTCTACATGCTTTGTAAGTAGGAAAACCTGCGAAATCAGCAGTGTATCAAATACTTGTTCTCCCCACTGTATATTTATTAAAACCATTTTATTGAGTTAAATGAAGACAAATGCAGTTAGCTCACAAATCAGTGAAAGTATGATCTTAGTACCGTACACCATCTTTCTTCAATTATTATATAAAATGAGAATTAATTAATGGAGGAATCTGAACATTAAAGCAGACCTTTTTAAAACAACTAAATATCATCCTTAAAATGGGGCCCAATGTCAAGTGATTATGGGCAAGGAGTCACTGATGTGAATGATAAATATATGACTTACCTTTCACTGTCAGTCTGACTGCATCACTCCACTCAGAATACTTCTTCTGATCAATATGTTCACCCAGACACAAGTAGACACCACTGTCTGAAATATTAACCTCACTGATCTCATATTCATGTTCCCTACTGATGAGGTCTACACCATCCTTGCTCCATGTGTATTTCCAGTCAGTGACTTCTCCCCTCTGTATGTTACATCTGAGAGTGACAGACTCTCTACTGAATATCTGGGAGGATTTGCGTTGTATGGTCAGAACAGCCTTTGACGGTCCTGCACAAAATATAATTATACAATTGCTTTACACATGTTAGTTTGACACCCTCAAAACACTAAATATGTCTATTCAAAATCAGCTTTAAAAATCACAAAGCAATATGATGAAGCATTAAGAGATGAAGGCTTGATCAAGTGTACAAATATCTACCATCATCACCTTCAGAGTGTCCAGAGTAGATGTGTTTACTCAGCACTACAACAAAGAAAGTCACATTGCTCCAATATTAGCTTGAAATAAATAATAACATGTTATATTATTGTTACTGATTACCAAATCTATCCTGTACTTTATTTTAAAGGTGACATTTCTATTTTTATACTTTAACATTAACCAGCCATTCATTCATGAAGAAAATAACTTTTAATTGACTTATTATCTTAGTATAACTGTCCTACACCATCATAACCCAAAATATAAGGTTATTTTATGACAATTATTGTAAACAATGTAGATGAATTAACTTCCTTAGCCCAATCCCACAGCCGTATTCCACAACAAGTGGCAGGGTGGCTGTTTTGAGCTAGTTTGAATTACAGACTGCATCTTGTCACGGAATGGGGTTTGGAGAGACCAAGACGCAGCGCAGGGATAGTTGTTCGACATGATTTTATTTTTACTATGTATAGAATAAAAACACTGCTATACTATGTAAAAACAAATCCAAATGACGAACTAACGAAAAACAAAAAGACTTAACGAACAGACTAACGTCACGTTCACAACACACACCAAATGAACGGACGAAAAGAAACACACTTACTTCACCCGTGACTGAGAATTACATATACCATATAACGATAACGACCCACACCAACGTGATGGACAGACTCCACATATATTGGATCCCTAATTAGAGACAATGCCGTGCAGCTGCCTCTAATTAGGGATCCAACCTAAACCCCACCTAGAAACAGAAAAGGACGACACTGTCAGACTCTGACCACAGCTACATAGAGAAGCAAGTTAGGCTTCTCTATGGCCAGAGCCTGACAGTACCCCCCCCCAAAGGCGCGGACTCCCGGACGCCTAGACACAAAAACACAAAACACGGGGGGGTAAATGGGAAAAAAACTAGTCCATCGGGGGCGGCTCCGGCGACGTGGACAGTCTTGTCCCATGCCCCTTCCTTATCAACGGTCCGGGGCTGTGTACCGGTGGGGCAAAAGGCTCCGGCCATGGAGCGGGGAAAACAACCGGGCCCGGACTGGGCACCGGTGGGGTAAACGGCTTCGACCATGGAGCGGGGAAAACAACCGGGCCCGGACTGGGCACCGGTGGGGCAAACGGCCACGGCCATGGAGCGGGGAAAACAACCGGACCCGGACTGGGCACCGGTGGGGCAAACGGCTCCGGCCATGGAGCGGGGAAAACAACCGGGCCCGGACTGGGCACCGGTAGGGCAAACGGCTCGGCCATTGAGCGGGGAAAACAACCGGGCCCGGACTGGGCACCGGTAGGGCAAACGGCTCCGGCCATGGAGCGGGGAAAACAACCTGGCCCGGACTGGGCACCGGTAGGGCAAACGGCTCCGGCCATGGAGCGGGGAAAACAACCGGACCCGGACTGGGCACCGGTAGGGCAAACGGCTCCGGCCATGGAGCGGGGAAAACAACCGGGCCCGGACTGGGCCCCGGTGGGACAAACGGCTCCGGCCATGGAGCTGGGAAAACAACCGGGCCCGGACTGGGCCCCGGTGGGACAAACGGCTCCGGCCATGGAGCTGGGAAAACAACCGGGATCGGACTGGGCACCGGTGGGGCGGACTGCTCAGGCTCTGAAGCGGAGCAGACGGCTGGAGCCGGACTGGGCACCGGTGGAGCGGACTGCTCTGGCTCAGGAGCGGAGCAGACGGCTGAACCCGGAAACGGCACCGGTGGAGCGGACTGCTCTGGCACTGAGGCGGAGCAGGGGGCTGGACCCGGCCTGGGCACCGGTGGAGCGGACTGCTCTGGCACTGAGGCGGAGCAGGCGGCTGGACCCGGAACGGGCCCCGGTGGAGCGGACTGCTCTGGCACTGAGGCGGAGCAGGCGGCTGGACCCGGAACGGGCACCGGTGGAGCGGACTGCTCAGGCACTGAGGCGGAGCAGGCGGCTGGACCCGGAACGGGCACCGGTGGAGCGGACTGCTCTGGCACTGAGGCGGAGCAGGGGGCTGAACCCGGATTGGGTACCGGTGGAGCGGACTGCTCTGGCACTGAGGCGGAGCAGGCAGCTGGACCCGGACTGGGTACCGGTGGAGCGGACTGCTCTGGCTCTGAGGCGGAGCAGACGGCTGAACCCGGAATGGGCACCGGTGGAGCGGACTGCTCTGGCGCTGAGGCGGAGCAGACGGCTGGACCCGGAACGGGCGCCGGTGGAGAGGACTGCTCAGGCACTGAGGCGGAGCAGGCGGCTGAGCCCGGAATGGCTGGAGGCTCCGGGGCGCTGACCCTCGCTGGAGGCATAGGGGCGCTGACCTTCGCAGGAGGTTTAGAGGCGCTGACCTTCGCAGGATGTTTAGAGGCGCTGGCCCTCGCTGGAGGCTCAGGGTTGCTGACCTTCGCTGGAGGTGCAGGGGCGCTGACCTTCGCTGGAGGTGCAGGGGCGCTGACCTTCGCTGGAGGTGCGCCGACCTTCGCTGGAGGTGCAGGGGCGCCGACCTTCGCTGGAGGTGCAGGGGCGCCGACCTTCGCTGGAGGTGCAGGGGCGCCGACCTTCGCTGGAGGTGCAGGGGCGCCGACCTTCGCTGGAGGTGCAGGGGCGCCGACCTTCGCTGGAGGTGCAGGGGCGCCGACCTTCGCTGGAGGTGCAGGGCTGCTGACCTTCGCTGGAGGTGCAGGGCTGCTGACCTTCGCTGGAGGTGCAGGGCTGCTGACCCTCGCTGGAGGTTCCGGGTCGCTCACCATCGCTGGAGGTTCCGGTCCAATCACACGCCTCGCCACGAGATTCATCTGGCTCTTGAAGTCCTCCAACGCCAGGACGACCAGCGGATCCATCTGAGTCTCCAAAGGAAGAGCATTCCAGGCTCTCCACCACCTCGTCTGCTCCTCCTCCGGGTACTCATAGAACCCCTCTGGCCGCTCCCGATCCAGCTCTGTGGGCATACGAAGTGGAGTTGGTTCCTCCAGGAGCCCCCACGGGTAAAGGAACTGAAGCACGTCCTCGTCGTCGTCCTCCTCCGACGAGTCCAACTCGAACCCTCCGAGGAGTTCCGTGTCCGTATACCGACGCGGGAAACTCTCTCTCTCCCTCTCTCCCCAGTCACGCTGCTTGGTCTCATACGGGTGGGTCGTTCTGTCACGGAATGGGGTTTGGAGAGACCAAGACGCAGCGCAGGGATAGTTGTTCGACATGATTTTATTTTTACTATGTATAGAATAAAAACACTGCTATACTATGTAAAAACAAATCCAAATGACGAACTAACGAAAAACAAAAAGACTTAACGAACAGACTAACGTCACGTTCACAACACACACCAAATGAACGGACGAAAAGAAACACACTTACTTCACCCGTGACTGCGAATTACATATACCATATAACGATAACGACCCACACCAACGTGATGGACAGACTCCACATATATTGGATCCCTAATTAGAGACAATGCCGTGCAGCTGCCTCTAATTAGGGATCCAACCTAAACCCCACCTAGAAACAGAAAAGGACGTCACTGTCAGACTCTGACCACAGCTACATAGAGAAGCAAGTTAGGCTTCTCTATGGCCAGAGCCTGACACATCTTTACAGACTACAGCTTTAAATGGCCACTGACTTCCCATGTTCTGCACAGAGAGAGAGAGAGTACAGAGACTAAAAACACCAAAACACCATTCATCTCTTAACACAGTTTACTATAACTGTAGTGAAGGAACTCTCAACCAGTTACAATAATCACAACTTGATACTACAATACATCCAACTAATATTGCATTTTGTATTCATTGTCACTTCATATCTACACCATATTTCCTTTTAGTGCCATTTACTAAGCTTTTACACTGTTTTCTCAGTAAGGGCTAAAACACCCAAAACAAAGTTAAAGCATGAGACCGTCTTCATTTCCATTAATGTCTTATTCCATTTTCCCTTAAAGGCTTATTAAATCAGGTCATTTTTGATTCAATAACAAACACACTAACTCAGTACTTACATAGCAGCAAACAGTACAAGATTTGATCCATTCTGTTCCCACAGACAAGTGACTTCCTATATGATGACAGTCTGCTTAGATCACACCTCTTCACCGTCACAGAAAAACAGAGAGCACAAGATTCAAGAAAATGTACAACGACAGTTAGAGAAATGAGTAGCGGTTGATAGTGTGTTTCTATTCTGACCAACTTCTCCTTTCGGTTGGCTATATGGTGTAACACTGGTTCCTTCCTTATTATTGGAAGAACCAAGAAAAGAGTCCTGAATTGATGAGACCAGAGCTTGTGGTTTGATATCAGATTGTGCATATGTTTGTAGAAACACTACTTGACCAAAAGTATGTGGACACCTGCTCGTCAAACATCTCATTCCAAAGTCATGATGTACACAGATTTATAGATACAGTTGAAGTCGGAAGTTTACGTACAACTTAGGCAAATACATTTAAACTCACTTTTTCACAATTCCTGACATTTAATCCTAGTAAAAATTCCCTGTCTTAGGTCAGTTAGGATCACCACTTTATTTTAAGAATGTGAAATGTCAGAATAATAGTAGAGATAATTATTTCTTTCAGCTTTTATTTCTTTCATCACATTCCCAGTGGGTCAGAAGTTTACATACACTCAATTAGTATTTGGTAGCATTGCCTTTAAATTGTTTAACTTGGGTCAAACATTTCAGGTAGCCTTCCACAAGCTTCCCACAATAAGTTGGGTGAATTTTGGCCCATTCCTCCTGACAGAACTGGTGTAACTGAGTCAGGTTTGTAGGCCTCCTTGCTCACACAAGCTTTTTCAATTCTGCCCACAAATTTTCTATAGGATTGAGGTCAGGGATTTGTGATGGCCACTTCAATACCTTGACTTTGTTGTCCTTAAGCCATTTTGCCACAACTTTGGAAGCATGCTTGGGGTCATTGTCCATTTGAAAGACCCATTTGCGACCATGCTTTAACTTCCTGACTGATGTCTTGAGATGTTGCTTCAATATTTCCACATAATTTTCCTTCCTCATGATGCCATCTATTTTGTGAAGTGCACCAGTCCCTCCTGCAGCAAAGCACCCCCAAAACATGATGCTGCCACTCCCGTGCTTCACGGTTGGGATGGTGTTCTTCGGCTTGCAAGCATCCCTCTTTTTCCTCCAACACAATGATCGTCATTATGGCCAAACAGTTCTATTTTTGTTTCATCAGACCAGAGGACATTTCTCGAAAAAGCATGATTTTTGTCCCCATGTGCAGTTGCAAACCGTAGTCTGGCTTTTTTATGGCGGTTTTGGAGCAGTGGCTTCTTCCTTGCTGAGCGGCCTTTCCTGTTATGTCGATATAGGACTCGTTTTACTGTGGATATAGATACTTTTGTACCTGTTTCCTCCAGCATCTTCACAAGGTCCTTTGCTGTTGTTCTGGGATTGATTTGCACTTTACACAACGCGTCTCCTTCCCGAGCGGTATGACGGCTGCGTGGTCCCATGGTGTTTATACTTGCGTACTATTGTTTGTACAGATGAACGTGGTACCTTCAGGCATTTGGAAATTGCTCCCAAGGATGAACCAGACTTGTGGAGGTCTATAACCTTTTTTCTGAGGTCTTGGCTGATTGCTTTGGATTTTCCCATGATGTCGAGCAGAGGCACTGAGTTTGGCCTTGAAATACATCCACAGGTACACCTCCAATTGACTCAAATTATGTCAATTAGCCTATCAGAAGCTTCTAAAGTCATGACATAATTTTCTGGAATTTTCCAAGCTGTTTAAAGGTACAGTCAACTTAGTGTATGTAAACTTCTGACCCACTGGAATTGTGATATAGTGAATTATAAGTGTAATAATCTGTCTGTAAACAATTGTTGGAAGAATTACTTGTCTCATGCACAAAGTAGATGTCCTAACCGACTTGCCAAAACTATAGTTTGTTAACATGAAATCGGTGGAGTGGTTGAAAAATGTGTTTTGATGACTTCAACCTAAGTGTATGTAAACTTCTGACTTTAACTGTACACTACATGACCAAAAGTATGTGGACACCTGCTCGTCAAACATCTCATTTCAAAGTCATGGGCATTAATATGGAGTTGGTCCCCTCTTTGCTGCTATAACAGCCTCCACTCTTCTGGCAAGGTTTTCCACTAGATGTAGGAACATTGATGCTGGGACTTGCTTGCATTCAGCCACAAGAGCATTAGTGAGGTCGGGCACTGATGTTCGGCAATTAGGCCTTGCTCGCAGTCGGCGTTACAATTCATTCCAAAGGTGTTCGATGGGGTTGAGGTCAGGGCTCTGTGCACGCCAGTCAAGTTCTTCCACACCGATCTTGACCAACCATTTCTGTATGGACCTCGCTTTGTGCACGTGGGGCATTGTCATGCTGAAAGAGGAAAGTACCTTCCCTAAACTGTTACCACAAAGTTGGAAGCACAGAATCATCTAGAATGTCATTGTATGCTGTAGCATTAAGATTTCCCTTCATAGGAACTAAGGGGCCTAAATTGAACCATGAAACCATGCTCCTAGACGTTTCCACTTCACAATAACAGCACTTACAGTTGACCGGGGCAGCTCTAGCAGGGCAGAAATTTTATGAACTCAGTTATTGGTGGCATCCTATGACGGTGCCACGTTGGAAGTCACTGACCTCGTCAGTAGGGCCAGTCTATTGCCAATGTTGTCTATGGAGATTGTATAGTTGGGTACTCGATTGTATACACCTGTCAGCAACAGGTGTGGATGAAAATGGCCAAAACCACTAATTTGAAGGTACTTGTCAGGTGTATCATTCTAAAAGGCTAATTGATCATTAGAAAACCCTTTTGCAATTATGTTAACACAGCTGAAAATTGTTGTGCTGATTAAAGAAGCAATAAAACTGGCCTTCTTTAAACTAGTTGAGTATCTGGAGCATCAGCATTTGTGGGTTCGAATACATGCTCAAAATGGCCAGAAACATTGAACTTTCTTCTGAAACTCATTAGTCTATTATTGTTCTGAGAAATTAAGGCTATTCCATGTGAGAAATTGCCAAGAAACTGAAGATCTTATACAACGCTGTGTGCTACTCCCTTTACAGAACAATGCAAACTGTCTCTAACCAGAATAGAATGAGGAGTGGGAGGCCCCGGTGCACAACTCAGCAAGAGGACAAGTACGTTAGAGTTTCTAGTTTGAGAAACAGTGCCCACAAAACACCAGTCTCAACGTCAAAAGTGAAGAGGCGACTCCGGGTTGCTGGCCTTCTAGGCAGAGTTGCAAAGAAAAAGCCATATCTCAGACTGGCCAATAAAAAGAAAAAGATTAAAATGGGCACAAGAACACAGACAGTGGACAGAGGAAGATTGGAAAAAGGTGTTATGGACAGACAAATTTAAGTTTGAGCAGTTCGGATCACAAAGAAGAACGTTGAGACTGGTGTTTTGTGGGTACCATTTAATTAAGCGGCCAGTTGAGGACTTGTGAGGCGTCTGTTTCTCAAACTAGACACTCTAATGTACTTGTCCTCTTGCTCAGTTGTGCACCGGGGCCTCCCACTCCTCTTTCTCTTTCTTTTAGCCTTTTAAAATGATAAACTTGGATTAGCTAACACAACGTGCAATTGGAACAAAGGAGTGATGGTTTCTTATAATGGGCCTCTATAAAATATTGATCACTCAAGAAGTCCTAGATTATTACAGCTGTCTAGTAACAACATTGACCGACGCGTAAGCATCTACAAAGTGAGATGAACATCTCACACCACGACGACCCGGAAGACTCTACAAAGGCCAATTTTCGACCTCGACTGGGCAAACCAGAGCCTCACTTCACCAGCTCAGCTATCGGCTAACAAAGGTTTTGAAAACAATGTCAAGTTGATGTTAATATGAAATTCTAAGATAAAGTATAAAAAAATGTTTTACCTTAAACAATGATCTGGTCAGCCAAACTCTAAAAATAGAGAATAACTTAATGCTGAACCTAGATATTAGAGATATACTCCCGCCTGGTTTCATCCCTTGCAGACAAAGTTTTATAGGGAGACAAAATGTTATGAAATCACTTTATGATCTTAATAAAGATGGCACCTAGAATCATTTGAATACCTCTCAAATACATTCAATATACACATCTTCTTTAGATATACAGTATTTACCACAGGTGCCACCTCACACCATTTTCTATGATATATTCAAAACCAACTCTATCAGCTGTTTATGAACCAACCAAATTATGAACTGCTGGGATTCCTTGCCTACAGACATTGTGATCGACTTGTGGACAGGATTTAGGAATATACATTTCAAGGTGATACACTATATAAAACTGGCTAGATTATACTACCAAGTTGACCCCAAACGTGGATAATGCTAGCATACTACTGCAACTCATGTTTGGTTATGTCCGAAACTAAACGACTATTAGGATGCTATTTTTAAGCACTACCCCATATTATCCCACACTATGAAATGCTACCAAATAAACCTTAATTCATTCATAACACTGTGAATATATAGTTTCACAGACATATTGTTGCTTTTTTTTCTGGTTTGTGCGAAATCGTTAAGAATAATATTAAACCAGTCTGCACACCACCAAGGTGAATTGGTTTAGTCTTGACTCTTGGTTTACAGTGTTGGGGGATGGGTAATGTATTGATGCTCGAGTGACAAATCAACACAAATTCATTAGAAAAGGTCTAAGCCATCAGGTGCCGTGTTTAGGAAAAAGAGGAAAGAAGAAGAGGGGAAACGTGTGAAAGATAAAGGTATGCAGCGATGACATCTCTTTATGAGTATAATATTATGCATGTAATGAAATAGCCTAGTATAACACTTAGGTTTGTTAGCCTATGTTGCTATGTTGCTTGCTATGCTATTACACATATTCCGTTTTCTGTCCAACTAGCTTACATAACTTGCATGTTTGCAGTCTGCCAGTCCTGAGTTTGCTAAATAAATGTTCTTCTTAGAAAAGAGTTCGCAGCAGAAGCAGGAGAGGCTGTTGTTTCTTTCAGAAAACACCAACCAACTTCTAGGGATTTTTTCACCACTCACCAAGGTCTTCCTAAAATACTGGTGGTGGCTACTTCTTCCATCACTGTCATTCCTTGATAAAACAAAGTTAGGTGGTACCTCACTTGGTCCTCTGCAAACTAGTTGTGTCTGAATTCTGTCAGTCAGAACTGAAGACCAGTCAGCAGGGTCTGTAGACAGTGGTTCATCCTCAGCAGCAGGATTTGGTGGGGATGCTGCTACAGGCATTTCTAATGGAGAGCACATAGGCATTAGTTTACACACGTTATTCACAGAATCCCACAACATACCCAGTAATAATACAAGAATCATCATTGTTACCTACAATATGGAAACTTAAAACTTTGCAAAAGGGAAATTATTTATGTTGTTTATGTTATGCAGGGTTGCACACATAAACACTTGTGCGTGTACCCACACACACACACAAACACACACGTGCGCGTGCGTACAAAGAATCCTGAAGAATCCCGTGTCAGGCTCTGGCCATAGAGAAGCCTATTGCTTCTCTATAATTCTATGGTCAAAGTCTGACAGTTCTATGCGTTCTATTTCTGTGTTGTGTTTTGTGTTGGATCCCTAATTAGAGGCAGCTGCTATGCGTTGTCTCTAATTAGGGATCCTACTTAAGTTTGTATGTTCCACACCCCGGGGGGGGCTATGGGGGTGGTCTGGCCAAACTCTTTTCTAAGAAGAACATTTATTTAGTAAACTCAGGACTGACAGACTGGAAACATACAAGTTCTTTGCTGATTTCACACGACAGCAGTCCAAAGAACATTTATTTAGTAAACTCAGGACTGACAGACTGGAAACATACAAGTTCTTTGCTGATTTCACACGACAGCAGTCCAGAAAAACAAAACTGCATGAAAACATGGAACGAACTGACAATGAGGATAAAAAAAAGGGGAAACAATTGATAAGCATGATATGGCACTTATGGAGGCTGAGAGGATAAGATGGAGAGAAGTGTTGACAGGTCTGACTGCTATTGTGCAGACTCTGGCAATTAGAAATCTGTCGCTAAGGGGACACACAGAAACACTGTACTCTCCATCAAATGGACATTTTCTCAAAGAGGTTGAACTGATGGCACAATTTGATCCAGTCATGAAATAGCACCTTAACCGTGTCCAAAAATGGACCTCGAGTCACACCAGCAGCTACCTTGGCCACCAAATACAGAATGAACTCACTGATTTGTTGAGCAGCAAGGTCATTTGATTAATGGTGAGTGACATCAAGCTGGCAAAATTATTCTCTATCATTCTACACTGCACCTCAGATGTCAGCCACACTGAACAGTTGTCAGTTGTGATTAGAATTGTGTCACTGAAGGAGGAGCCCCACGGGACAACATTTGGCATCCCTGATTCTCAAAAGATTAGAGGAGGTAAAGATTCCTTTTGAGGACTGCAGAGGACAGTCTTATGATAATGGGGCCAACATGAGAGGCAAAAACAAGCCAGACTCCTGGAAATGAATCCAAGTGCTTTATTTGTGCCATGTGGGGCTCACACACTGAACCTGGTTGTGGCTGATGTTGCTAAAAGTTCTGTCGATACCACAAGTTACTTTGGCATCTTACACAAACTGTACGCCTTGTTCTCAGCCTCCACACAGCGATGGGCCATCCTGAAAAAACATGTGGACATCACTTTGAAGATGTGGACTGAGACAAGGTGGGCGAGTAAAGTTAAGAGTGTCGAACCACTGAGGTATCAGGCAGCAGTGGTGAGAGAGGAACTGACTGAGTTGAGGGATCAAACCAAAGACCCTGTGATAAAGATTGAGGCCCAGTCCTTGTCAGAGGAGGTGGGATCGTACCGCTTCAGCATCTGTACAGTGGTGTGGTATGACATCTTGAGCCAGATCCAACATGTGAGCAAGCTGATGCAGTCTCTTCTCAGAAAGACAGAGAGAGGTCTCAGGAACTACAGGGCAACAGGCTTTGTGACTGAACAAACGTCAGCCAATGTTATTTGCCAGGGTATGAATGTAGAGGCCGTTCTACAACAAAAAAGGCTGAGGTTCACAAAGCGGCACTTTTCATATGAATCATTTGATGAGCCTTTGAGTGATGCCCTGAAGAAGCTGGAGGTGACATTTTTCAAAGATTTTCCACATTGGAAAAATGTGGGAGAGAAGTTTGGAGTGCTGTCAACTTTCCAAAGTCTCTCAAATGAGGAGCTGACAGAACAACGTGAGGCCCTTAGTATGACACTGACAGAACAACGTGAGGCCCTTAGTATGACACTGCACTATAAAGAACTCTCAGACTTGGATGGCAGAGAGCTGGCACAGGAACTGAAGAACTTGCCGGACTTGCCATCGAAGACCATGACCCTGCTCTCAGAAATGGTCTAACTCTTCCAGTGACCGTAGCTGAAAAAGAGAGGAGCTTTTCAAAGCTGAAGCTCATCAAATCCTACCTGAGGTCCACCATGTCACAGGAACGCCTTAGTGGCCTTGCTGTCATCAGTATTAACCATGCAATTGCTGGGCAGATTTCTTATGATAATGTAAATGAGGACTTTGCATCAAGGAAGTCAAGAAAGGTCAGGGTTTAGATGGCAGTTGTGCAATTTAGTTTGTGTGTTTCTTGTTCGAAGTGCAATAGTGTAATAACCAGGTTCTCTTCTTTATAAGTGTGTTATTCTATTTGTGTTTTTGTGGGATATAGGATTTGTGCAATTCAGTTTTATTTGTGTTTTTTGTTAACAATAGGGTAATAGTGTAATAATTCGATTCTCTTTTTTATTTGTATTTATATTCTACAATTTGTTTCTATATGTCTTCGTTACTGTCACGAGAGGGTGCATGGAAAGACCAAGGCACAGCGCAGTAACAGTTTGACATTTTATTATATAATAACACTTCCAAAAATGACAAACTAGCAAACAAAAACACGATATAACAAACGTACCACACTTACTTTCACCGTGACTAGAGAATAATGACCCACACCCAAGTGTGGGACATACAAACATATGTAGGATCCCTAATTAGAGACAATGCACTGCAGCTGCCTCTAATTAGGGATCCAACACAAACCACCACCAGAAACAGAAATAATAGACCTGTCAGACTCTGACCATGGCTACATAGAGAAGCAATAGACTTATCTATGGCCAGAGCCTGACAGTACCCCACACCCAGGTGTGGGACATGCAAACATATGTAGGATCCCTAATTAGAGACAATGCACTGCAGCTGCCTCTAATTAGGGATCCAACACAAACCACCACCAGAAACAGAAATAATAGACCTGTCAGACTCTGACCATGGCTACATAGAGAAGCAATAGGCTTCTCTATGGCCAGAGCCTGACAGTTACTTATTTTTGATATTCATGAGTCTTATTTTTGTATATATTTTAATATTTATTTAAATGTTATGATTATTTATTTGTGTTGTTCCAAATGTCTGAATAAGAATTAGTTAGTGCAGAATTCGGAAGGGTGACATACAAGCTAGAACCGCCACTGTCTACAGGTGAGTAAAAATGTATTGTACGCCAGAAATTAAATTAAATTATTTGTCATTGGTAGAATGTTGTGACTGAAAAAATGAATGTATATGTGTTGGCATTATTCAAACCTTATGGCCTTTTACAAAGAGCCTGATTTGCTTTAATTAAATACATGTTAATATTATTCTGCTTATGTAATCGTAGGCATTTATTAGTTCTTAAAATCTTTCTTACAGTGATGAAACCCTGAACAGAATTGGGAAAAGCCTGAATTTGGAAACAAATGCAACTCCAACAGGAGAGAGAGAGTGACAGCGAGAGCAAAAGAGCAAGTGCAAGTCTGCCAGCCAATCAGCACCAATATCTGTGTGTCTAGCGTTAATGATCAACTGTAGCCCCATTCACTCAGTATTTACAAAGCTTCTCAGAGTAGGAGTGCTGAACAAGGGTCGGTTTTCCCTCTTAGATAATAGCGAATAAGATTACTAAGGGAACGTTGAGAGCTACATTACTCCACTCTGTCTCTCCCAAGAGGATAATGCAGATGACGATGAAGAGGACGGCTACAGTCTGGCTGGTCTTGCTGGGCTACGTGTGTCTGGCTCAGGGAGAGGTGGTCTTGGGTTCTGTGGTGAACATCTACACTGAACTGAAGGAGCTTAGGTCTTTGGTAGGGGAGCTGAGTACTAAGCTCCATACAGCAGAGGCAGACCTGAAAGAGCAGAGAGCTATGGTGGAGGAGCTGAAGAAAGAGAGAGAAGGTAGAGTACATTGTAAATATCAATTAATGAGTATTGATAAGCATACATTTATAAAGCATTTATAAACATGTATTCAGCTTATTATCATGAAAATGTGTTACCCAATGCTTTACAGGTCAATAGTGGTCACAAATGAGAAAGTCCTCCCCTTACTCCTTTTTTTCTACCAATGGGCAAATTTTTCTCTTTTTTTGCATGGGGTGGGCGGAGTTTGCTCCTTTTTATACCATTCCATTGGTCCTAAAGTGAAATCTCCAACAACCCGGGGGACAAGGCCATGCAAAACGAACTCCCCCATTGTTAGGGATGATGATGTTCTCATTGCTGTGTTGTTGTTGTTGTTGTTGTTGGTACTGTCTTTGCTGGCAGAGCAACCCAAGGTAGCCTTCTCAGCAGCCTTGCTGTCGTCTGAGAGTAAACACCATGGGCCCATCGACGCAGAGACTAACCTCATTTTCGGAAAAGTCCTGACCAACATTGGCAGTGCATACAACCCAATCACAGGTCTCGCACTGAACACACTGTATCTCATCTCATCATTAATTATAGCAGGGATGGTCGAAAAGGGCCTGTGAGGTGCAGGCTTTTTTTTCCAGCCAGTCAGTAAAACATCTCATTCAACTAATCAACTATTTTCAATAAATACTTTTGATTAGTTGATTCAGGTGTGTTACTGCTTGGCTATAACAAAAGCCTGCACCAATAGCGTCCCTTGGTGCATACGACTGGTCCACCTCATATTAGCCTCTAATAGCAACGGCTAAATGCTAGATGCAACCACTATTTATTAACTCCTTCTATGCCTCAGGTGTCTTCACAGCGCCAGTGAGAGGGGCGTACTACTTCAGGTTTTCTGGAAACGGCTTTGCAGGCCATGACATGGGTCTGAGCATATTCAAAGATGGCCAAAGGATGATGTCTGTGTATGAATACCAATCCAGTGGAGAACAGAATGACCATGCATCCAATGGAGTTACACTGCAGTTGGAGAAGGGAGAAGTGGTCAACATGCGTCTCTGGATCAACACATGGGTCTTCATTGATGGGCGATATGACTACTGCTCCTTCAGTGGCTTCCTGCTCTTTCCTATGTGAAGCATACAGCACAATGAGATAAAACCCTGATGCAGAAAAATATATATTTATATCCTGTTTTGAAGATGTTTATATTGGTCCGCTAATACAGGACTAGTGAAGACCCAGTGCGCTACTTTTGTGAGTTTTAATAACTACAGTGGGGAGAACAAGTATTTGATACACTGCCGATTTTGCAGGTTTTCCTACTTACAAAGCATGTAGAGGTCTGTAATTTTTATCATAGGTACTCTTCAACTGTGAGTGACGGAATCTAAAACAAAAATCCAGAAAATCACATTGTATGATTTTTAAATAATTAATTTGCATTTTATTGCATGACATAAGTATTTGATCACCTACCAACCAGTAAGAATTCTGGCTCTCACGGACCTGTTAGTTTATCTTTAAGAAGCCCTCCTGTTCTCCACTCATTACCTGTATTAACTGCACCTGTTTGAACTCGTTACCTGTATAAAAGACACCTGTCCACACACTCAAACAGACTCCAACCTCTCCACAATGGCCAAGACCAGAGAGCTGTGTAAGGACATCAGGGATAAAATTGTAGACCTGCACAAGGCTGGGATGGGCTACAGGATAATAGGCAAGCAGCTTGGTGAGAAGGCAACAACTGTTGGCGCAATTATTAGAAAATGGAAGAAGTTCAAGATGACGGTCAATCTCCCTCGGTCTGGGGCACCATGCAAGATCTAACCTCGTGGGGCATCAATGATCATGAGGAAGGTGAGGGATCAGCCCAGAACTACACGGCAGGACCTGGTCAATGACCTGAAGAGAGCTGGGACCACAGTCTCAAAGAAAACCATTAGTAACACACTACGCCGTCATGGATTAAAATCCTGCAGCGCACGCAAGGTCCCCCTGCTCAAGCCAGCGCATGTCCAGGCCCGTCTGAAGTTTGCCAATGACCATCTGGATGATCCAGAGGAGGAATGGGAGAAGGTCATGTGGTCTGATGAGTCAAAAGTAGAGCTTTTTGGTCTAAACTCCACTCGCCGTGTTTGGAGGAAGAAGAAGGATGAGTACAACCCCAAGAACACCATCCCAACCGTGAAGCATAGAGGTGGAAACATCATTCTTTGGGGATGCTTTTCTGCAAAGGGGACAGGACGACTGCACCGTATTGATGGGAGGATGGATGGGGCCATGTATCACAAGATCTTGTCCAACAACCTCCTTCCCTCAGTAAGAGCATTGAAGATGGGTCGTGGCTGGGTCTTCCAGCATGACAACGACCCAAAACACACAGCCAGGGCAACTAAGGAGTGGCTCCGTAAGAAGCATCTCAAGGTCCTGGAGTGGCCTAGCCAGTCTCCAGACCTGAACCCAATAGAAAATCTTTGGAGGGAGCTGAAAGTCCGTATTGCCCAGCGACAGCCCCGAAACCTGAAGGATCTGGAGAAGGTCTGTATGGAGGAGTGGGCCAAAATCCCTGCTGCAATGTGTGTAAACCTGGTCAAGAACTACAGGAAACATATGATCTCTGTAATTGCAAACAAAGGTTTCTGTACCAAATATAAAGTTCTGCTTTTCTGATGTATCAAATACTTATGTCATGCAATAAAATGCAAATTAATTACATAGAAATCATACAATGTGATTTTCTGGATTTTTGTTTTAGATTCCGATGTTTTGTGTCCTTTTTCTATGTAAATGTTTGAGGATTTTGTTCTTTATGGTGTCGTGTCTCTGGCTTTGATTAAATGTGAGACATGCTATTTTATAAAATAGATTATTCAACGCTTAATTGATGACGTGATTGAATTAAATCCTGCAACAACTAACTCATTAATAACCTGGGGCACCACGGAAGTGTGTTTATCGAGTACCGTCTTCCGATTAAAAAACTCTTAAAGATCTGAAGATCTCATTATCAAGTCAGTCTCATTCTGAACATCGTAAGATCTAAATCTGCTAGAATCCTAGCTCCCATGTTTAAATCAGCATCCACAAATTGTCTTAATGATTTATTTACTAGCTAAAGCATCACACAGAATTACATATATATATACATACAGGATAAATCATACATGTTAGCAATCATGCCAGAAAAAGTCCCTAGTGGGCTCTTTCGATACGACGGCTAGTTACACAAAGGAAGGGGAGGGGTTGGATGAAATGAGCAGGAGAAAGAGAGAGATGAAGTCTCTATCTGACATGGGATGTTATGCTCAAAACCCTTCAAACTCAGTGCCTCTTTGCTCGAAATAATGGGAAAATCCAAAGAAATCAGCCAAGACCTCAGAAAAACAATTGTAGACCTCCACAAGTCTGGTTCATCCTTGGGAGCAATTTCCAAACGCCTGAAGGTACCACGTTCATCTGTACAAACAATAGTACGCAAGTATAAACACCATGGGACCACGCAGCCGCAATACCGCTCAGGAAGGAGACGCGTTCTGTATCCTAGAGATGAACGTACTTTGGTGCGAAAAGTGCAAATCAATCCCAGAACAACAGCAAAGGACCTTGTGAAGATGCTGGAGGAAACCGATATAAAAGTATCAGTAAAACAAGTATATACAGTGGGGAGAACAAGTATTTGATACACTGCCGATTTTGCAGGTTTTCCTACTTACAAAGCATGTAGAGGTCTGTAATTTTTATCATAGGTACACTTCAACTGTGAGAGACGGAATCTAAAACAAAAATCCAGAAAATCACATTGTATGATGTGATTTTTTAATAATTAATTTGCATTTTATTGCGTGACATAAGTATTTGATCACCTACCAACCAGTAAGAATTCCGGCTCTCACAGACCTGTTAGTTTTTCTTTAAGAAGCCCTCCTGTTCTCCAGTCATTACCTGTATTAACTGCACCTGTTTGAACTCGTTACCTCTATAACAGACACTTGTCCACACACTCAATCAAACAGACTCCAACCTCTCCACAATGGCCAAGACCAGAGAGCTGTGTAAGGACATCAGGGATAAAATTGTAGACCTGCACAAGGCTGGGATGGGCTACAGGACAATAGGCAAGCAGCTTGGTGAGAAGGCAACAACTGTTGGCGCAATTATTAGAAAATGGAAGAAGTTCAAGATGACGGTCAATCTCCCTCGGTCTGGGGCACCATGCAAGGTCTCACCTCATGGGGCATCAATGATCATGAGGAAGGTGAGGGATCAGCCCAGAACTACACGGCAAGACCTGGTCAAAGACCTGAAGAGAGCTGGGACCACAGTCTCAAAGAAAACCATTAGTAACACACTACGCCGTCATGGATTAAAATCCTGCAGCGCACGCAAGGTCCCCCTGCTCAAGCCAGCGCATGTCCAGGTCCGTCTGAAGTTTGCCAATGACCATCTGGATGATCCAGAGGAGGAATGGGAGAAGGTCATGTGGTCTGATGAGACAAAAATAGAGCTTTTTGGTCTAAACTCCACTCGCCGTGTTTGGAGGAAGAAGAAGGATGAGTACAACGCCAAGAACACCATCCCAACCGTGAAGCATGGAGGTGGAAACATCATTCTTTGGGTTTACTTTTCTGCAAAGGGGACAGGACGACTGCACCGTATTGAGGGGAGGATGGATGGGGCCATGTATCGCGAGATCTTGGCCAACATGGGTAGTGGCTGGGTCTTCCAGCATGACAATGACCCGAAACACACAGCCAGGGCAACTAAGGAGTGGCTCCGTAAGAAGCATCTCAAGGTCCTGGAGTGGCCTAGCCAGTCTCCAGACCTGAACCCAATAGAAAATCTTTGGAGGGAGCTGAAAGTCTGTATTGCCCAGCAACAGCCCTGAAACCTGAAGGATCTGTATGGAGGAGTGGGCCAAAATCCCTGCTGCAGTGTGTGAAAACCTGGTCAAGAACTACAGGAAACGTATGATCTCTGTAATTGCAAACAAAGGTTTCTGTACCAAATATTAAGTTCTTTTTTTTCTGATGTATCAAATACTTATGTCATGCAATAAAATGCAAATTAATTACTTAAAAATCATACAATGTGATTTTCTGGATTTTTGTTTTAGATTCCGTCACTCACAGTTGAAGAGTACCTATGATAAAAAATTACAGACTTCTACATGCTTTGTAAGTGGGAAAACCTGCAAAATCGGCAGTGTATCAAATACTTGTTCTCCCCACTGTATATATATCGACATAACCTGAAAGGCCACTCAGCAAGAAAGAAGCCACTGCTCCAAAACCGACATAAAAAAGCCAGATTATGTTTGGAGGAAAAAGGGGGAGGCTTGCAAGCCGAAGAACACCATCCTAACTGTGAAGCACGGGGGTGGCAGCATCATGTTGTGGGGGTGCTTTGCTGCAGGAGGGACTGGTGCACTTCCCAAAACAGATGGTATCATGAGGAAGGAAAATTATGTGGATATATTGAAGCAACATCTCAAAACATCAGTCAGGAAGTTTTGTGGGAAGCCATGACATCAAGCTGTTTAAAGGCACAGTCAACTTAGTGTATGTAAACTTCTGACTCACTGGAATTGTGATATAGTGAATTAGTGAAATAATCTGTCTGTAAACAATTATTGAAAGAATGACTTGTGTCATGCACAAAGTAGATGTCCTAACCAACTTGCAAAAACTATAGTTTGTTAACATGAAATCTGTGGAGTGGTTGAAAAATGAGTTTTAATGGCTTCAACCTAAGTGTATGCAAACTTCCGACATCAACTCTATATATAAAATCTGGTTGCTGTTTGACTCATCAAATATGTCCATGCATGTTAGCTGTTATTGTGTGATACTTTGGAACTGTGAGAACACAGGTTACAACATGACAGGTTACAACATGAGGCCAAATAGGCGCAATATTACACATGAATGGACACTTCAGAGATAAGAGGTGTTTCATTATTTGCAGCATTTTTTATGAATTACATCACGTTTTTAATTATATCACAGTGAATATTACAATAGAAAATCTATGTACAGTGTGTGCAAATGTAGTAAGATTAGGAAGGTAAGGCAATAAATAGGCCATAGTGGCGAAATAATTACAATTTAGCGTTAACACTGGAGTGATAGATGTGCAGATGATGATGTGCAAATAGAGATACTGGGGTGCAAATTAGCAAAAATAGCAATATGGGGATGAGGTAGTTGGGTGGGCTATTTACTGATGGGCTGTGTACAGGTGCAGAGATCGGTAAGCTGCTCTGACAGCTGATGCTTAAAGTTATTGAGGGAGATGGTAGTCTCCAGGTTCAATGATTTTTTCAATGTGTTCCAGTCATTGGCAGCAGAGAACTGGAAGGAATGGCGGCCAAAGGAGGTGTTGGCTTTGGGGATGACCAGTGAAATATACCTGCTGGAGCGCAGGCTATGGGAGGGTGTTGCTATGGTGACCAGCGAGCTGAGATATGGGGGGGATTTACCTAGTAAAGGCTTGTATATGACCTGGAGCCAGTGGGTTTGGCAACGAATATGTAGTGAGGGCCAGCCAACGAGAGCGTACAGGTCGCAGTGGTGGGTAGTATATGGGACTTTGGTAACAAAACAGTTGGCACTGTGATAGACTACATCCACTTTCCTGAGTAGAGTGTTGGAGGCTATTTTGTAAATGACATCGCCGAAGTCAAGGATCGGTAGGATAGTTAGTTTTACGAGGGCATGTTTGGCAGCATGAGTGAAGGAGGCTTTGTTGCGAAATAGGAAGCCGATTCTAGATTTAATTTTGGATTGGAGATGCTTAATGTGAGTCTGGAGACTTTACAGCCTAACCAGACACCTAGGTATTTGTAGGTGTCCACGTATTCTAAGTCAGACCCGTTCGAGAGTAGTGATGATAGTCCGGTGGGCGGGTGCGGGCAGTGTTCGATTGAAAAGCATGCATTTAGTTTTACTAGCATTTCAGAGCAGTTGGAGGCCATGGAAGGAGTGTTGTATGGCATTGAAGCTTGTTTGGAGGTTTATTAACACAGTGTCCAAAGAAGTGCCAGATGTATACAGAATGGTGTCGTCTGCGTAGAGGTGGATCAGAGAGTCACCAGCAGCAAGAGCGACATCATTGATATATACAGAGAATAGAGTTGGCCCAAGAATCGAACCCTGTGGCACCTCCATAGAGACTGCCAGAGATCCGGACAACAGGCCCTCCGATTTGACATACTGAACTCTATCTGAGAAGTAGTTGGTGAACCAGGCGAGGCAGAACATTTGAGAAACCGAGGCTATTGAGTCTGCCGATAAGAATGCAGTGATTGACAGAGTCGAAAGCCTTGGCCAGTTCGATGAAGACGGCTGCACAGTACTGTCTTTTATTGATGGCGGTTATGATATCTTTTAGGACCTTGAGCGTGGCTGAGATGCACCCATGACCAGCTCGGAAACCAGATTGCATAGCGGAGAAGGTACGGTGGGATTCGAAATGGTCGGTGATCTGTTTGTTAAGTTGGCTTTCGAAGACTTTAGAAAGGCAGGGCAGGATGGATATAGGTCTGTAACAGTTTGGATCTAGAGTGTCTCCCCCTTTGAAGAGGGGGATGACCGGGGCAGCTTTCCAATCTCTAGGGATCTCAGAAGATACGAAAGAGAGGTTGAACAGGCTAGTAATAGGGGTTGCAATAATTGCAGTGGATAATTTTAGAAAGAAAGTTGCTGCGGGGGTTGCAGAGCTGTTGGCCGGGGTAGGGGTAGCCAGGTGGAGGGGTAGGGGTAGTTTCTTTACGCATGCTTTTTTGTGTGTTTTACACAATTTTCATCACAACACATTTCGTGTGTATTACACAATTTTATTTTTTCATAACGCATGTGTACATTACACATATTCCAATTTGTTGTGGGTAATGTTAGCTAGGTGGCTAACATTAGCTAAACTAGGGGTTAAGGTTAGGGTTAGGGGTTAAGGTTATATTTAGAGAACATGATAAATAAGTAGTTCAAGGGTTAAGGTTAAGTTCAGGTTAAAGGGTTAAGGTTACATTTCACAATAATCTGTGATTCAGGGTTGCTAAACAATGTGTCTCAAGCAACTTCCTGTCTCAATGACAAAATCATGTATTTCAGCCACACTTGATTTACATCTCTCTCTCTCTACCCCAGCTCTCTCTCTCTCTCTCTCTCCCAGCTATCTCTCTCTCCCCCAGCTCTCTCTCTCTCTCAGCTCTCTCTCTCTCCTGCAGCTCTCTATCTCTGTCTCTGTTTCTGTTTCTGTCTCTGTCTCTCTCTCTGCTCTTCATGGGCAGAGTCTGGGAGTTTGGAGAGGGAGTGTGTAAGCTCCTGCACTATATATGCGATACCTTGGCGTGGTACGCCCCTTCCTGTCCCAGCGCGTCCGGACGAAGTCGAAGCTCTTCCCTATCATGGGAGTGGTTTGGGCGCTGGCTATAGTGCTGCCCACTCCTCTGCTTGTGTACTGCCAGGTCCGAAAGGGGGAGTGTACCACACATCACCCCGGGCCCACCCACCAGGTAACTTAACTGACAGAATATTCCTTCATCCATCTTGTAATTTTAGTGTTGTACAGTATATTAGTATTGTACACCACATTATTTCATATTGTGTTATCCGTTTTCCATAAAACATGTTTTTTTATTCTATATCCATATTTATTCTAAATAGATATAGTGTGACGGCCCCTCCCTGCTCTGTCTACTGTGTTTTGCTGTGCTTTCTTCCTGCAGGAGATTGGTAGGAGAGGTGGGCGGAGCTGGGAGGGTCGTCGGTGCTGATGGGGCTCACCTGGTTGGGGCTCAACCTCCTCAACGGTTTTTCACCTGCGTGAAGTTTTCCCAACGCAAAACGTCGGGAAAATAGTCTCAATCTTTAGTGCTCGGTTTGTGCTGCAATTATTTTAGTTTGTGCTGTTTTAATTTTTTAGATATTAAAGAATACTTTATAGGTCATTCAGAGGTCACTCAGCCCCCCACATGCTCAGAATTAACCCACAACAGTTTCGATCGTTGGTGCTCCGTTTGTTCTGGTTTGTGCCGTTCAAATTGTGGTTTGTGCTGTTGCGGTACTTTTTATATTAGCCATTTATTTATGGCAGATGACGTCACCAGCCCCCCACTTGCTCCAAATTAACTGGGAATAGTCTCAATCGTTTGTGCTGCAATTATTTTCATTTGTGCTGCTTTCATTTTTTTTTATATTAAAGAATCTTTCATAGGTCACTCAGCCCACCTCATGCTCAGAATGAACCCAAAATATTGTCAATCGTTTATGCTTCGTAAGCTTTTGTGGAGTAGCGTTTAGTAGCGGAACAATTTATCCACATCTCGTTACATAAATCATATTCCTGGCAAATGTAAGTCAAATGTTTTGTTACTGTCAGTTAATAAAACAACTTTTTTATTAATGATACAACAAAAGCTACTGGCTGTGCCGGGTGGAGATTATAACAATTCATGGCCATTAAGGCCAGTTCTTTCTCCAAGATGTTCAAAATGTTCATCGATGACCAGCAATAATAATAAAAGTAGTTGTGGAGGTTGCAACAGGTAAATACATCAGGAGTGAATGTCACTTGGTTTTTCAGTGCAATAGAGCGCAGGTGCGGTAGAGAGAGAGAGATGAAAACAGCAGGTCTGGGACAAGGTGGCACGTCCAATGAACAGGTCAGGGTTCCATAACCGCAGGCAGAAGAGTTGATACCGGTGCAGCAGCACGACCAGGTGGACTGGGGACAGCTAGGAGTCATCAGGGCAGGTGGTCCTGAAGCATGGTCCTCCGGGTAGGCTCAGGTCCTCCGGGAGGGGAGGTAGAGTGGGAGAGAGAGAGAATTAGAGGGAGCATACTTAAATTCACACAAGACACCGGATAATAACATCAGATTTAGCAAACTGACCCTAGCCCCCCGGCACATAGACTATTGCAGCATAGATACTGGAGGCTGAGTCAGGGGGGGTCAGGAGACACTGTGGCCCCCTCCGACAATACCCCCGGACAGGGACAAACCAGGCAGGATATAACCTCACCCACTCTGCCAAGCACAGCCCCTACCCCAATAGAGGGATATCAACAACCACCAACTTACTACCCTGAGACAAGGCTGAGTATAGTCCACGAAAGATCCCCTCCACTGCACAAGCCCGATGGGGCGACAAACCGGACAGGAAGTGACGCACCCCTCCTAGGGATGGCATGGAAAGCACCAGTAAGCCAGCCCCCGTAATAGGGTCAGAGGCAGAGAATCCCAATGGAGAGACGGGAACCAGCCAGGCAGAGACAGCAAGGGTAGTTGTCGCTCCAGTGCCTTGTCGTTCACCCTTGCACCCCTGGGCCAGACTAAACTCAATCATAGAGTCTTCAGTAAAGACTTAAAGGTCGAGACGGAGTCTGCGTCTCTCACCTGGGTGTGGGTCATTATATCTCCAGTCACAGTACAAGTAAGTGTGTTACGTTTGTTGGATCGTGTTTTCTTTGTTGGATCGAGTTGTATTTGTATAGTTCGTCATTGTGTTAATATATATATTATAATTGAATAAACAATGTCGAACTACAAATCCTGCGCTGCACCTTGGTCTCTCCATGCACCCTACCGTGACACCGGAGCGTACGTGTAGGTATGTACGGCAGGACCAAATCTGAGAGATAAGTAGAGCAAGCCCATGTAATGCTTTGTAGGTTAGAAGTAAAACCTTGAAATCAGCCCTAGCCTTAACAGGAAGCCAGTGTAGAGAGGCTAGCACGGGACTAATATGATCAAATCTAGCAGTCGTGTTTAGCACTAATTGAAGTTTATTTAGTGCTTTATTCGGGTAGCCGGAGAGTAGAGCATTTCAGTAATCTAATCTAGAAGTGAAAAAAGCATGGATTAGCTTTTCCGCATCATTTTTGGACAAAAAATGTCTGATTTTTGCAATGTTACAAAGATGGAAAAAAGATATCCTTGAAATATTCTTGATATGTTCATTAAAAGAGAGATCAGAGTCCAGAGTAATGCCGAGGTCCTTCACAGTTTTTTTGGGGGGACGACTGTACAACCATCAAGATTAATTGTCAGATCCAAAAGCAGATCTCTTTGTTTCTTGGGACCTAGAACTAGCATCTCTGTTTTGTCAGAATTTTTAAGTAAAAGATATGCCGCCATCCACTTCCTTATGTCTGAAACACAGGCTTCCATGGCAGGCAATTTTGGCGCATCACCATGTTTCATCGAAATGTACACTAATACAGAACTAATGAAAAACAGACACAACATCTGGTCTGCTTTAGGGTTTAATCATGAACGTGATCATGAAACAAGTGGCAGTAGTGATGACACAAATTTTGAGCCACAGTCATTTCCTCCCACACCAGAAGACTGCAAGGCTTTTGAGCTTGATGTTCCATTTGAGAAATGGATAGAATTTATGCCTGAAACAGTTCAATACAAAGACAAGTTCTTTAAAACACAAAAAAGGAAATACACAGTTTTGAAGCCTGGCATCATGTAATAAATCACCAAATTTGGAAAGAAGTGAAAAGCACATGCACATTTGTATTTAAAAGAGCCAAATGCTATCCATCAGCCACAACAAAATACATTGAAATCAGAAGCAACTGTAAGGAGTGTCATGGCGACCTTTACATCAAATGTGACAGAGAGCCTGAAATGAACAACCCAATGATGCTGAAATGTTTTATTAAAAACATTGATGACTCCCTGTGTAACAGGTGTAAATTATACTTTATGTATTTCACCGAAAATCCCTCATATTTATTTTTATTTATTATTTTAAGGTTATTTTGAGATGTATTACACTACTTTCAAGTGTGAACTATTTTATTGTATTTATTTTCTATATTGTGTTAATGCTGTGATGTCATCAACGGGAGCCATGCTTTTACTCCTCAGTTTGCTCAGAGCGTGATGAGGAGAGTTATGTGTTATGTATGCTCCGGTCTTTTGAATGCACATGTTCGCAAATGCACAAGAAAAGACAAAGCAAAAATTATATTGTCACTGATTTAGTGTTGCATTACGTTTATAGGAATATATATTGTTCGAGTGCAACTTTGATTGCAACTTTGCAAGGCTAGCCCAGCTGTCGTTAGCTTGGTGGCGGGAGAGGGTCTCCTTCAGGTGTAGACAGCGCAAGTTTTCTGACCATTTTCTCACGGGCATTCTGTTGTCTTTTATCAGGCAAATATACTTGTATGGAGTCCAGACGGCACTTTTGCCTTGTATTTGTATCCATTCCATGCAGGTATGTTGTAAAAGTGACGATTTTGTATTTCATGTGTGCCTAGTTAGCTGTCGTTCGTTTTGTTACCTGTCCGGTCATGTCAAAAATTGCGTTGTTGCTTCAGTAGTATGCCTCAGGTATAATGGTACAATAGTACACTCTCTAAGAAATATTTAGTACTTATTAGCAAATTATTAGTTTATTGGTGTACAACATTTATAAAACGAAATGTGAGTCTTTTGAAAATATAAACATGTACATTTTGTACAATGTATTTTTTTGTTTGATGTGAGTTTGCTCAGAGCGTGATGATGAGAGGCAAATATACTTGTATGGAGTCCAGTTGGCAGCATTAACTTTTGCCTTGTATTTGTATCCATTCCATGCAGTCATTAAAAGAGAGACAACCGGCAGAGTTGTGTGCAGAGCCTTGCCTTCCACCTACACCTTACCAGAACAACGCAGAAAGTTACCGGCACAGAACCGGTTACACCTGCACATTGGCCTTTCCAAGCGTGCCATATCTGGAAACGTGCGTGTGCAGATAGCCAAGGAACTGGGTGAGGGTAGAATGGAACCACATGTATGGAGGGCATCGGAGGCAACAAAGTTGATGGATTTTGGAGATCCTGAGCCAAGCCATCTTCCTAATTTGGCCACCCTGCGCAAATCAAAGCAAGAGAGAAATTATTTAGAATTAGGTGACAAGGATCCTATTTTATCACTGCAGATGCTAAAATACAGTGCACCTCACAATGGTAGCATTAAAGATATTGGACTGGACAAGTTTTTCTGTCACTACTGGAGTCAAACACAAATGTACATGTACAAGTCGATATCAAAGAAATCTCACCCCACTGTGAGTTTTGATGCAACTGGTTCAGTAGTCAGGAAACTACAGAGACCAGTTGGTATGTCTGGCCACATCTTCTTATACCAGGGCGTTCTGGCAGGGGATGGGAGCGCAAGTGTCCCAGTGGTGCAAATGCTGTCAGAGAGACATGATGTTAATGCAATTAAACAATGGTTGACAGAATGGATTCGCACAGGTGCACCAATTCCAAAAGTGGTTGTGAGTGACTTTTCTCTGGCTTTGCTCGGAGCTCTGGTCAAGGCTTTCACTCCTCATCCTGATCTGAAGACCTACATCAATGAGTGTTTTGGTGTCTTACTTGGTAACCAGTCTGCACAGCTGCCACCTTGTTTTGTCCGGGTTGATGTTGCACACTGCAAGATGATCTGCCAATGGGACTGCTTGAAAAGAAAACCACATCACATTAAAGATTTCTTTGTGAGGTCGTTGGCACAGCTGCTCAAGTCACAATCTGTGAACAATGCAAGAGAGCTACTACACAGTGTTACAATTGTGGCTCTCAGCGAAGCAGAGGGCAATGACAGCTCTGGAGCCCCCCTCATATCAGAATGTTGCAAGAACTACCTGAAAGCCCAAATTGCAGAAGAGTGTGTCATCATTCCAGATGAAGAGGGTGAGGATATGGAAGGAGTGGATCAATGTGAAGAAATACACACCGACATACGGCAGTGGGTGACAGACATATGTGATGAGAGCATGGCCAACGGTGATCGAGATAACATGCACTTCCTCCCAGAGATTGTTCCCAATATTATAAGACTTGCAAGTTACTTACCACTCTGGACAGGGGTAATGATCCCTCACTTCCGTAGTACCAACATGACCGCAAGTTCAGCCAACGTTGAAGCAGAGTTTAAAAACATCAAGCACAGCCTTTTCAAGCATGAAAACTTACCTATTTGGGTGGATCGATTCATTGCTCGACATCTTTCCTACATTGAAGGCAACATGCACATTTGTTCTGCAAAACAAAAAGGTACAGAAAATGCTCATGTTGAAACAGTGATGGTCACAGGACCCAATCCACTACCCACTGCGACCTGCAGTCGTCTGACACTGTCAACAACATCCATTAAACAAACGAAGACGTTGTTAAAAACTGGAGAGGCCTAGCTTTCTCCTTGTCCTGAATGGCTCCATGCAGATCCATCTGTGAGGGGGAAAAAGTAAATATGGAACTGTTAAAAAATTAAAACAATCAACAGCCTGTTAAACTCAGCAAGTCAAGAGTCTCTGTGCTTAACACGTGCATTTTATGCTTTTTGTCAATGCTTATGTTGTGCTTTCTGCGACAGTAACACTTTTGGAAATATTGTTTGCAGTGAAGACTCCAACAACCTCCTCCAGCTAGTCAAAAGCATCACCACAAAGGGTCTTACCCCACAGGCCTACATTCAGAGGGCAGAGCTGCTAAGTTAAATATTCAAAGCTGTCCAATTGAGGTCTGGTGCTCTCCAAATCGATGCACAGTGCCACATCTCTGCTATCATTGAAAAGACATGAGAAAACTTGCAAGTGTTTACTTCACAAAACAGTGCTCCTCACAGTATTGCAGCCTCAACACACAAGTCACAAGGGCAATTCCATTTGTTTCTACTACTGTTGCTGTACTGCAGGATTTTGGCATGGCTCATCTTCAGACCGCAGTGGAACAAGGACTTAACCTTCCAACAAGGACAAGGAGTCCCCCTGCCTCAGGCCAATCCAAAGTCTGTCTCAGTGTCCCTCTGCATTCAAGACAGAATCTACCTCGCGAAAAGTGCTCTGTGCAGGGAAAGTTTCTCACAGTTACAGTCTAGGATAACTTCTGTGGATTGATACTGACCTTGGAAACGATTCCACAGCAACTCCAACTCAAAGGAATTCCTGCCCAAGAGAATTTCCATTGTGTGAATTTCCCTCCAGTCTGGTGCTCCAAGGAGAGACATTTACCTTAAGGGCAGTGATTGCTTTCCAAGGAGGCTTAGCCCAGGATGCTCTTGGTCATTATGTGGCCTACTGCAGGAGGTCTCCATGTGTTTGGGAGATGTATGACAACCTGAGAAGTGGAGTGATGGGAGCATCAGAAAAAAAAAATAATATGCCCACATGCTGTGTTATACACAAAATCATAATTGTGTGGTTGATGAAGATGTGGATGTTGTTGTTCAATGTGCAATTTTCCTCTTTGAAAAAGGTTTATTGTTTGTGTAAATGGATTTGATTGCACACAGTAATTAAATTTCACAATTAAACAAATGTTTTGTTAATTCCTGGAGTCATTAGTTTCCACATAAATATAGTACATATAAGTATGTAATAACACTCAGCTACAGAAAACATAATAACATGTATCAAATTAATACATTTAACTATATACATGATATAAAATACATACCTGTATGGTTACATTTATGCACCAACAATTAGCTAACACTAACCTAAAGTGCACTTAGTTAAACACATTGGTGAGAAACACTTAAAAATGTTGGTTCAAAAACTGGAAACACATCGATAAAACTGTCTTACAAGTTAGGTAATGAGATTATTTAAATGTATGGGGAAAACATAACAAATGTGTTTATGACATAACGTTGATAACTGCATTTTTTGTGCGGGGAAATATTCACATAACAACATCACAAGTAAAAACACACACGATTAGAGTATTTGGAGTTAATTTGGAGCAGGTGGTGAGGGCTGGTGACGTCATCTGCCATAAGTAAATGTCTAATATAAAAAATACCGGAGCAGCACAAACAGAACTTGTAACGGCACAAACGGAGCACTAACGATTGAGACCACTTCCAATTAATTTGGAGCAAGTGCGGGTCTGGTGACGTCATCGGCCGTAAATAAATGGCTAATATAAAAAGTACAGCAACAGCACAAACCACAATTTGAACGGCACAAACCAGAACAAACGGAGCACCAACGATCGACACTGTTGTGGGTTAATTCTGAGCATGTGGGGGGCTGAGTGACCTCTGAATGACCTATATGAAGTATTCTTTAATATCTAAAGAATGAAAGCAGCACAAACGAGCCACCCTTTGCATTGATGACAGCTTTGCACACTCTTGGCATTCTCTCAACCAGCTTCATGTAGTCACCTGGAATGCTTTTCCAACAGTCTTGAAGGAGTTTCCACATATGGAGAGCACATGTTAGCTGCTTTTCCTTCACTCTGCGGTCCGACTCATCCCAAACCATCTCAATTGGGTTAAGGTCAGGTGATTATGGAAGCCAGACCAACTGATGCACCTCTCCATCACTCTCCTTCTTGGTCAAATAGCCCTTACACAACCTGGAGGTGTGTTGGGTCATTGTCCTGTTGAAAACAAATGATAGTCCCACTAAGTGCAAACCAGATGGGATGGCGTATCGCTGCAGAATGCTGTGGTATCCATGCTTGTTAAGTGTGCCTAGAATTCTAAATAAATCACAGACTATGTCACCAGCAAAGCACCATCACACCTCCTCCATGCTTCACGGTGGGAACCACACATGTGGTTCATCCGTTCACCTATTGTGCGTCTCACAAAGACAGCGGTTGGAACCAAAAATCTCAAATTTGGACTCCAGACCAAAGGACAGATTTCCACCATTCTAATGTCCATTGCTCATGTTTCTTGGCCCAAGCAAGTCTCTTCTTCTTATTGGTGTCCTTTAGTAGTGGTTTCTTTTCAGCAATTTGACCATGAAGGTCTGATTCACGCAGTCTCCTCTGAACAGTTGATGTTGAGATGTGTTACTTATTTATTTGGGCTGCAATTTCTGAGGCTGGTAACTAATGAACTTATCCTCTGCAGCAGAGGTATTTCTGCATCTTCCTCTCCTGTGACGGTCCTCATGAGAGTAATGATGGACTGTCGTTTCTCTTTGCTTATTTGAGCTGTTCTTGCCATAATATGGACTTGGTATTTTACCAAATAGGATTATCTTCTGTATACCACCCCTACCTTGTCACAACACAACTGATTGGCATTAAGAAGGAAAGTAATTCCACAAATAAACTTTTAAACAAGGCACAACTGTAAATTGAAATGCATTCCAGGTGAATACCTCATGAAGCTGGTTAACAGAATTCCAAGTGTGCAAAGCTGTCATCAAGGCAAGGGTGGCTACTTTGAAGAATCTCAAACGTAAAATATATTTTGATTTGTTTAACTTTCTTACTACAGTACATGATTCCATGTGTTATTTTAGAGTTTTGATGTCTTCACTATTATTATACAATGTAGAAAATAGTAAAAAATAAAGAAAAACCCTTGAATGAGTAGGTGTGTCTAATCTTTTGACTGGTACTATACAGTATACACAAAGGGTCTGAATACTTGTAAATAGTTTTTTAAAATATGTATAAACCTGTTTCCGCTTTGTCATAATGGGGTATTGTTTGTAGAATGATGAGTATCCATACTCCTTGACTTATTCCACATTTTGTTTTTTTACAGCCTAAATTCAAAATTGATTTTTTTTAAATTATAATATAATAGTCCATCTACACACAATACCCCATAATGACAAAGTGAGAAAATGCTTTTAGAGATGTTTGGCAAATTTATTGAAAATGAAATACAGAAATATCTACATAAGTATTCAAACCCCTGAGTCAATACTTTGTATAAGCACCTTTGGCAGCGATTACAGCTGTGAGTCTTTCTGGGTTGAAGTCTTTAAGAGCTTTCCACACCTGGCTTCCAGTTGAATCTCGCGTCAACTACAAAACCATGGTGCTTGTCTATGGCAAGATGAACTGCTCCTTCCTCCCTAACTTCAGGCTATGATGAATCCTACATTCAGTATGTGGTCATAGCCTTAGCTCACCTCAGCAGTGCCGTCAACCCTCTGCTCTATGCCACGGCCGGCTCCTGCTCTCGCTCCTCCCTCACACGCTCTGGCTCCTCCCCCAGGGGTGTGGCACAGCTGCTTGAGGTGACGGCCTCAAACATGGACACGCCCAGCATGAGAGCAAAGCATGATGGTAGCGGTAGATAGAAAGAGAAAGAGATGGAGGAGGATGAGGAAGAAAAATACAATAGTTCCAGGAAAAAGGAGGAGGGGGAAATGAATTTCTTGAAGGCAAAGAAATGACTGGACTGACTGTGAAAGACCTGCATGCTATTGCTTGACAGCCTGTGATGACTCTTCTGATCGCTGTCTTGTTGTGAATGTTGGTCTCACCTCTAAGAGTTTCATTATACAGTGCTCTTTTTACTCTGTAACAATTTGGTATTGCTCTGTACTTACAGCAGTAAATCACATGCACATTGACTCTGTACTGGTACCCTCTGTATATAGCCTCACTATTATTTTACCGCTGCTGTTTAATAATTTGTTACTTCTATTTTTTACTTAACACTTGTTTCTTAAAACTTCCTAAAGCATTGTTGGTTAAAGGCTTGTAGGTAAAAAAAAAAAAGAAAGAAATGTTGATTTTATATGATTTAATTTGATTTGATGCATGCACACAAATGGAGAGAGGGAGACAGTCAGACAAAAAAAACATACTGCAAAGATAATTATCTTAAATTCACCCCACACCCACTGAGTTTGAATCACCACCTCTAAAAACAGAGATATGGTTCAGTCAGTCAGTCATGAATCATTAGGACACATGACTTGCACAACTAGTGGCCAACCTGCAAAATCCAGGAAACTACATTCCCTCCAAAACAGCTTCTGCAATATTTTTCTTATTTTATTTAACTAGGCAAGCCGGTTAAGAACTAATTCTTATTTACTTTACAATGACGGCCTACCCCGGACGACGCTGGGCCAAATGTGCGCCGCCCTATGGGACTCCCGATCATGGCCGGTTGTGATACAGCCCGGGATCGAACCAGGGTCTGTAGTGGCACCTCTAGCACTGAGATGCAGTGCCTTGGAAATTGAACTTTATTCATTTTTTTTATGCATGTTCCTCTCTATGTGTATTCTGACCTTGAACTTAAGCATGAGAATAGTATTCTATTCAACCACTATAATAACAACATATTCAACTGCCAATTTCCTGTTAGTAAGTTCCCTTCAGTTGGTATAGCCTACATTATCGTTCCATTTAATATATATATATATTAAAGACAGCTAATTAAATCGGATAACAGACCAAGCCAGTTTGAACCTGACGCATGGTGCAATACTTGGCTGTGTCATCACACAGTTCCATGGTTAGTGCAGGCAGTAGACGAGTGTATAGCCTACTATTGTACACTATTCTCCCTGTTATAATAGTATTTCTTTTAACCCTAGGATGCATATGCCGGGTCAAAATGACCCGGCCTAATGTTTTGTTTGCTGTATTGATCCCCCCAAAAATGTCATCATCTAAAATTATGGGAATTCCTTAAATAATGTGTATTTAATGTTCTAACATCCTAGTTTTGTTACTATATTACTTTAAAAAAAAAAAAATTAATAGTTTTTGCATCATTACCCCAAGTTTTCATATGTGGGTCAGATATGACCCGTATGTATTTCTTATGGAATTCACTGCATTGCACTCGTCTGACCTTTCTTTTTGCAACAACAATAAAATCCATGTTATAAATATCTTGTTTTTAATGTTCATTAATCACCGTTTTCATTTCTCCTACTCATTGAGTAAAAGGAGTTTCATAAGGAGGCTTATAAGAATGTTGCCAGATATACAACCAACATGGTTTTACAGATGAGGAAGCCATTGGTGCCTCTGACTCAGAATCTGAGGTATCCAATTCAGATGACAGACTATGTGCCTGTGGGTCAAATTGGAGTTGTGGATATACCTGGTAGTCCAGCTGTCCTAGATGATTCTACAGATGGGGAGGACTCCTCTAAGGAGGAGAGTGAAAACCAGTCAAATAGACTGAGTAAAAATGGGTCTTACTGGAGTGAACACCCCCCCCCCCACTAAAGGCAGGACCAGAAGCCATAACATCCTGAGGAGCTGCCCAGGGCCTGTGCCGGGGTCAACAGTTGTGTCATCCAAAGATGCCTGGGAGCTGTTCATTAGAGACAACATCATTGAGGAGGTCCTAAAGTGAACACATTTAGAAGGACGGAGAACAGCGACAGCAAAAGGGAAAGAGTGGAGAGAGGTCATCAAAGAGGAACTAAAGGCCTTTATTGGTTTAACCTTCCTCACCGGCATGGAGAAAAGAGACAATGGACTACCTGGCAGCCTTCCGGTATGTGTCGGACATTTTCCTAGCAAACTGTAGAGGAAGGTTCATCCCTAGCGACTGAGTCACAGTGGATGAGCAGCTTTCCTCCAGACGTGACACTTGGCATTCCGTCCAAAGAGTTAAATCTTGGATTCATCAGACCAGATCATCTTGTTTCTCATGGCCTGAGAATCCTTTAGGTGCCTTTTGGCAAACTCCAAGCGGGCTGTCGTGTGCATTTTACTGATGAGTGACTTCCGTCTGGCCACTCTACCATAAAGGCCTGATTGTTGGAGTGCTGCTGAGATGGTTGTCCTTCTGGAAGTTTCTCCCATGTCCACAGAAGAACTGAGGCAATGGAAAGATGCGAGGTGATGAAAGAGAGCCATGCCACCACCACTCAGAGCAGCCAGGGCCAGAAGAGGAAGAGGTACCAGCTCTGCCCAATCGTAAAGGATAGAAAAGTCAGCTGCTGGTGTTTCTCAGTGCAACACACCCGTCTGCAAAGAGCACAGTCACATGCTTGTAACAAATGCATGGACTAAGAACGCATAAGTAAGCATCACACACATGCACACTTTTTTCTGTTTTCTAAATACACAACATTCACTATTGTTAGCATTGTCATTTAAATTGGTGATGAATTTTCAAATAATGTTTTGAAATATTATAAAACATGCTTAAGGTGGTTTTATTTAGTTCTTCACACTAAAAGGTTGAATGTGAACATTTGTAAGATTGCTTGTATGAAAAATATGCTATTATATTCAATAGCTGTTGTGAATTTTCATAATATGTTATCATTGAAATGTGTATCAAACTGTTGAAGAGCTACTAAAAACATTTCAAACAATAAAATAATTATTGAAAGATCCAAATCATCACTCAAAATAATTATGTTCATTAAAATTGATAATATTTTAGACCCATTTAAATAAAAACACAGATATTACATTATCGGGTCATTTTGACCCAGTTTATGCATTCTTGGGGTGTCATGTTTACTATGCATCCTAGGGTTAATCTACCAATTGGTGCTGAAATGGAGATGAATATATATATATATTTAGATGGCTTTCTTTCATTGATCCCTATATTCTGAACAAATTCTCTCGATATATTCTATTGAGTCTGTGGACAAAATTGAAACTGAAAGGTCCGCCATATTTAAAGGGATGGCAAAATAAATGTACTGAAAACTTCACTAGAAAATCTGTTGGCCATCAAGTGAGAGTGTTTTCAGCAGTTGAATGGCATTTATTCAGTGCGCGTAAGGGAATCACGCCTGTGAAGCCCGTTACGCACCTTCATAAGTCTGAATACCAACTACTGAGAAATGTGTAGGAAAGCTGTGTATAAGAAAGGGATAATTTTCTAAGTCAGGCCCCATTTGCCATTCTTCACAGGTTTCACACTGATGGGACTCAAGACATTGGTGCTGGTTGTCGACTCCAGATCTCCTTCCCTTTCCTTCATTCCGACATCCTCTGCGTCCCGGTCTTTCTCTTTGCTATTCTGGCTGTTCTGTCGGCTCTTCCTGGTCCCAGAGTCCTGTGTCGTGCCCTCGAACAGGCGGGCCATGAAGGCAAAGCCGTCCCGCCGGATGTAGGACTTGCCAACGAAAGTGTAGAGGACAGGGTTGGCACAGCTGCTGATGAAGGCCAGGGCCGATGTGACCACACGGCTGGTCTGCCAAATGTGGTCAAGCCTGGGGGAGGGAGGGAGGGGAGGGGAAGGGAGGGAGGGAGGGAGTGAGATACAGAGGACTATAAACGGGTTGTCATTAATTTGACAGTAACTTACAGGCAACTCGGTGGCAAGTAAAATTATGTATTTTTTTCAAATCCAATCTAATTCGTCACATGGTGTAGACTAACAGTGAAATGCTTAGTTACAGGTCCTTCAACAACGCAGAGAGAAAGAAAATAGAGAAATAATAGAAAAATAAAACAACTAATAATAAAAGTAATACTAGATTCATAATGAGTAATGATAACTTGACTATATACACAGGGTACCAGGACAGAGTTGATGTGCAGGGGTACGAGGTAGTTGAGGTAGATATGTACATATAACTAGGAATAAAGTGACAGATAGTAAACAGTAGCAGCATATGTGATGAGTCAAACAGGTTTGTGCAAAAAGGGGCATTGCAGACAGTCCGGGTAGCTATTTGAACTATTTATCTAACTATTTAGTAGTCTTATGGCTTGTCAGTAGAAGCTGTTCAGGGTCCTATTGGTTCCAGACTTTGTGCATCGGTACCACTTGACTTGCCTTGCATTCATACGCATTTTTATCTATTGAAGTATTTCTCTGCCATCGACCTGTATAGTATAGTTAACCATCCAACATCCACCAATGTATAGTGTACATATTCAGCCAACCACCCATACTATGCAATGTCTTTTTATAGCTTTTTTTGCACTCCAGATATCTTGTATTTCTATACTTTTTCATACTGCCGCTAAATCTATATGTATCTGTCTTTTGTGTATTTTCGTTGTGGCATTTTGCACCTGCCCTGTGTTTTGTTGTAGCTGCTTGACAAAGAAATTTCCCCCCCGGGGGATCAATAAAGTACCTATCTATCTATTAGCAGAGAGAACAGTATATTACAGTACACCTACTGTAATATAAATGCGGTATCAAAGCAAGTATTGTGCAATGACACACAGTACAATACCGTAAAATGTACGGTATTATACTGTAAAAAAGTAAATGCCATAATCAGAATGAATGAATGGATGGATGAAATTTGTATTTCACAGTATTTTACTGTAGTTACAAGGGATTGGTGCAAGCAGGTTGGGTACTAGGTATAGTGTTTAAACATTACAGCATATTAATGTATATCTGGTGTTTTCTATCACTTGCACTTCTAGAGGCCTTAAAACAGACCAATATGACATGGAAAAATGCTCAACCATTTAAGGCACATGTGTCACATGCATTCAACAGAGGGCCAGGTGTCTGAAGGTTTTCACTCCTCCCTTGTACTTGATTGATGAATTAAGGCAGTGGTGTAAAGTACTTAAGTAAAACTACTTTAAAGTAGTACTTAAGTAGTTTTTTGGGGTATTTGTACTTTACTTTTTATATTTTTGACAACTTCTACTTTTACTTCACTACATTCCTAAAGAAAATATTGTACTTGTTACTCCCTACGTTTACCCTGACAACCAAAAGTACTCGTTACATTTTGAATGCTTAGCAGGAGAGGAAAATAGTCCAATTCACAAACTTATCAAGAGATCACGTGGTCATCCCTACTACCGCTGGCCTGGCGGACTCACTAAATTCCAATTCATCTTTTGTAAATAAGTAAATAAGTGTTGGAGTGAGCCCCTCACTATCCATACATTTTAAAAACAAGAAAATGGTGCCGTCTGGTTTGCTTTAATATAAGGAATTGAAAATGATTTATATTTGTACATTTACTGTTGATACTTAAGTATATTTAAAACAAAATACTTTCAGACTTTTACTCAAGTAGTATTTTACTGGCTGACTTTCACTTTTACTTGAGTAACTTTCTATTAAGGTATCTATACTTTTACTCAAGTATGAAAATTTGGTACTTTTTCCACCACTGAAATAAGGTCACTAATTAGTAAAGAACTCCCCTCACCTGATTGTCTAGATCTTAATTGAAATGAAAAACCTGCACTCACCAAGCCGTCTATAGAATGAGTTTGGCAACCCTGGTTTAATACTTGCTGCCACTCCAATCTGTCCCCTACACCTATCAAATTGATGGGGCTCTATAACCACAAGAGTTTATACAGCCTTCTCACTCACGGGTGCAACAAATATAGCCTCCTACAAGGCACGCCTCAAAATATGTTAATGAGCCAGAAACAATAATAGCATGCAACCACTAGTGGTCAAAAGGGTTTTGGGGCTCCAAAGATGTGTTATGGTACTGTATTCTGTGGGGTGGAATTACAGTACCATTCGAGAAACAGCAAAACCCCACAACGCTACATCATTTACAGTACAGTTATATGTTTCAGAGTTTTTTTGGTGTTTGTTTGTGTTGATAATACCAAAAATTACAGTAGAAATTACAGTAGAAATTACAGTGAGGGAGGGAGGAATAACAGAGTTGTCCTTTCTTTTAATTAAGATTTAGTTAGGGATTTGTAAAGGTTATTATGTCACTACAAATAAAAAGCGGGTGTGGATCTTATGACATTTAGGCAACCCTTTAAGAAAGCCTACCTTGATTTTAGAGCTGAATCATTTGAAGAAAGTGCTGCAGCAACCTGCAAGGAGATATTTAACCTATGAGGATATATTTCATCATAACAGACAGTCGCGTTACAGCAGCACCTACTGTTTTAGCTCCAATAGGGAGGCCCTGGCTATAACTCTCCCTCTCACACACACAGTACCTGCACAATGTTGACGACGTGGTAGGGCAACCAGAAGACACCGAAGGTCACCACGATGGCCAGGATGAGTTTCTCACTGCGGATCCTCCTCCTGAACCTGGTCAAATCAAATCAAACGTTATTTGTATAGCACGTCTTACAAAAAGTGCTTTTCAAAGTCCTTAAACAAACAAAAATAAAATCAAGTGAGAAAGATGAAAACAATACATTCTAGACAAATATTAAATGAAGATAGAGAAATTTGTAGTTAAGATGAAGATTAAGATAGTATAACAATAGTAAAACAGCTGACCTGGTCTGCCTGATCCTCCGCAGGATGCAGACGTAGCTGCCTACAATCACCCCGTAAGGAACTACAAATCCCAGCACTGTCTCCAACGTGTACTGGAGCACCACCTGCGCTGAGGGAACAGGGCGAGTAGCCTACTGTATCAGCATAGAGATCACCTTTATTGACAGCTTGATTGTTTAGTGTCAATGACACTATATACACAAAAGCAATGTAGCGTTTATACTCCATACCTAACAATGTTTTTATGGATGATCTGACTACAGATAAGACTTTGCTACAGTGATAGAACGCTGTCATGAAAAGCAAGTCTTCCTTCAACTGACATAGAAGTCTTTAAGTGTTGATTAAATGCTATTTTCCTTCTCCCATCACTCACATGCAAGCCCTATGGTCCTCCAGGGAGGAAGATGATTAGGTCAGTCAGTCAGTAAATAATTAAGTGTCACTCACATGACTCTGCTGCTTGTGGAACGAATCACACACTAGGCGGATCTTCCCATTGGGGTGCACAGTTTCCCGCTCGTCCCTGAACAGCAACGCAGGGATGGACGCGACCAGCACCAGGCTCCACAATACCACCAACGCACGCCGTACCGCCTTCCGTCCAGCGAGGGCAGCGACGCGCTGAGGCCACACCACGGCCACCAGCCTGTGCAGGCTCATCAGCATGATTAGTTGGATGGAGGCGTACATGTTGGCAAGGCACAGGTAGAAGAGTATCTGATGAAGACGAAAAGAGAGAGCATATTCTTAGCATTTCAAAAGGATAAGGATTCCATTAAAAAGTAAAGTACTCACTGCATGTTAAGTATCAACGGTCTTTTCAAATATGTACGTCTTTGGGCATAATATTATGTAATCGGTCTATTGACATTGGTACCGTTCCAGGCCGGGGATTGCAGTCATTGCATTGCATCAAGCAATGGTTGCTTGCCACGTCATCGACTGCACAGTCGGGCATCAGATTGCTAGATCATATGATGACGTTAGCGGATATGCTTAACACCTATCCAGGCATTGTGATATCTAGCACTGACTGCAATGTAGTCAGCCTGGAACGCAGCCATTATATCAACAATCAACCAGAAAAAGAGTCCCCACTTTGCACATGATGCTGCCGAAAACCCAGGTCTTCTTGACCAGGTAGATCATGAAGAAGGGTGTGAGCGCCATGAGCGACCCGTCGGCCACCGCTAGATTGAGGATGAGGAGGGTGGTGACGGAGCGATGGCGGGCGCGCGCCAGGATACTCCAGATGATGAAGATGTTGCCAGGGAGACCCAGCAGCAAGACCAGACACAGGATGAGAGCCCCTACAGTCGTGGAGGTGGTATTACCCACGATGCTTTGGTTCTTCCCGAAAACAGACGTGCTGGTGGTGTTCAGGATGTGGCTGGAGGCGGACAGGAACAGGGAAGGGGGTGTAGAGGAAGAGAACGGATAGAGGGACGAGGAGGGGTTTGTGAGGGATGGAGGGATGATTTGGGGGTGGGAGAAGTTGTACGGGAGGCGAAGGGGAATGGTTTGGTTGTGGGACATTGCGATGACCTGCAACGCACAGAAAGGTCAAAGGTTATTGATTTCAAAACAGTGTGGCATGTTTTACTAACTTGTATAAAGCAGCAATGCTGAATAGCTGAGCCAACTAGGTGGAACATTGGTCGATATGCCCTTGAGCAAGGCACTAAACCCTAATTGCTCCTATAAGTCACTATGAATAAGAGTGTCTGCTAAATGACTAAAATGTCATAATAGGATACAGACCTGGGTTAAAATACTATTTGAAATTATTTCAAATACTTTATCTGTGCTTGATTGAGCTTTCCTGATTTAGTAAACCAATAGAATTGTCAAATCCCACCCATCTGGCACTCCAGGCAGGCTAGAGTAAACACTCAAAGTATTTGAAAGACTTCAAATAGCATTTGAACCCAGGCCTGATAGGATACGAAACAAGCTTAGATGTATGAGAGGCTATGAACGTATGACTTTACAAGGTAAAGATACAGAGAACGTATTTGCATTGGAGAGTGTGCAGTGCCATAATCCATACAAACACTGTGGTGGTTCTAACTGCAAGTCAAACATGTAATACCCCTGGTTGGGTACCACTGGTTTAGGCCTCTGGAGTGCAGCCAGCAATTGACTGGGCTTATTCCACTCACTATTTAAACATAGCCAATATGCACCTAATGGACAGTGAGGCTGGTGAGTGTCTACCACACAACGGTTGTATACATATTCGTGTGCAGACAAATGTATTTGTATCACAACTATCAGGCTCTGGCACAGAACAATGCCAGAGCAAGGATCTTTGTATTACAACTGATGTGTTGAATGCATTGCTCATCAGTTGTACAACACCAGGGTTGAACAAAGCCAAGCAGAGGAGAGAAGATCGTGTGGAGGACAGAGCAGCCAAGGAGACCTGAGAAAGGGAACACATACCGGAGAAGATCAAACACCACGGGATTAAAGTGGAATTGATTTGGGATTAACAGATAGCTGTGAGTGATTCGCTAATGGAGAATACATTCTCTTGTTGTGTAGCAACTGGCTGGTGTGCGCTGTAAAGGGGTTACTGTGAATTTGACAGTAGCTTACAGACAGCTCGTGGCAAGTAAAATTCTGTATTTTATATTACAGTGGTCTAAGACACTGCATCTCAGTGCTAGAGGCGTCACTACAGACAACCTGGTTCGAATCCAGACTATCACAACCGGCCGTGATTGGGAGTCCCATAGGGCGGCGCACAATTGTCCCAGCGTCGTCTGAGTTTGGCCGGTGTAGGCCGTCATTGTAAATAAGAATTTGTTCTTAACTGACTTGCCTAGTTAGATAAAGGTGACATTTAAAAAATTAAAATAAATTAGCAGCAAGAGATGAACAAATAGACTGAATGACACTGAAGAGGTACATTGACAAAAGATAAATACAGTACAGTACAACTATTGTCATATAAATACGGTATCAAAGCAAGTACTGTGTAATGACACAGTACAATACTGTAATATGTACTGTATTATACTGTAAAAAGGTTTGGACACGCCTACTCATTCAAGGGTTTTTCGTTACTATTTTCTACATTGTATAATAATAGTGAAGCCATCAAAACAATGAAATAACACATATGGAATTATGTAGTAACCAAAATCGAAATATATTTTATATTTGAGATTCTTCAAAGTAGCCACCCTTGGCCTTGATGACAGCTTTGCACACTCTTGGCATTCTCTCAACCAGCTTCACCTGGAATGCTTTTCCAACCGTCTTGCAGGAGTTCCCACATAATATGCTGAGCACTTGTTGGCTGCTTTTTCTTCACTCTGCGGTCCAACTCATTCCAAACCATCTCAATTGGGTTAAGGTCAGGTGATTGTGGAGGCCAGGTCATCTGATGCAGCACTCCATCACTCTCCTTCTTGGTCAAATAGCCATTACACAGCCTGGAGGTGTGTTGGGTCATTGTCCTGTTGAAAACAAATGCTAGTCCCACTAAGTGCAAACCAGATGGGATGGCGTATCGCTGCAGAATGCTGTGGTATCCATGCTGGTTAAGTGTGCCTTGAATTCTAAATACATCACAGACAATGTCACCAGCAAAGCACCCCCACACCATAACACCTCCTCCTCCATGCTTCACGGTGGGAACCACACATGCAGAGATCATCCGTTCACCTATTCTGCGTCTCACAAAGACACGGCGGTTGGAACCAAAAATCTCAAATTTGGACTCCAGACCAAAGGACAGATTTCCACCGGTCTAATGTCCATTGCTCGTGTTTCTTGGCCCAAGCAAGTCTCTTCTTCTTATTGGTGGAAATAATGGCTGCGTTCCAGGCTGACCTTTGGTTTCTTTGCAGAAATGTGACCATGAAGGCCTGATTCACGCAGTCTCCTCTGAACAGTTGATGTTGAGATGTGTTACTTGAACTCTGTGAAGCATTTATTTGGCTGGTAACTCTAATGAATTTATCCTCTGCAGCAGAGGTAACGCTCGGTCTTCATTTCCTGTGGCGGTCCTCATGAGAGCCAGTTTCATCATAGCGTTTGATGGTTTTTGCGACTGCACTTGAAGAAACTTTCCAAGTTTGACTGACCTTCATGTCTTAAAGTAATGATGGACTGTCATTTGTCTTTGCTTATTTGAAATGTTCTTGCCATAATATGGACTTGGTATTTTACCAAATAGGGCTATCTTCTGTATACCACCCCTACCTTGTCACAACACAACTGATTGGCTCAAACGCATTAAGAAGGAAATAAATTCCACAAATTAAATTTTAACAAGGCACACCTGTTAATTTAAATGCATTCCAGGTGACTACCTCATGAAGATGGTTGAGAGAATGCAAAGAGTACAATGTAGAAAATAGTTCAAATAAATAAAAACCCTGTAATTAGTAGGTGTGTCCAAACCTTTGACTGGTACTGTATATATATTCTACTGTAATCAGAATGAATGAATGGATGAACTAAATTCATTGATGGGAGGGGTTTGTATTGCACAGTATATTACTGTAATTACAAGGGATTGGTGGAAGCAGGTTGGCTGCTAGGTAAAGTGTTTACAAGTTATAGTGCATAAATTCATATTTATGGTTTTATATCACCTGCACTTCACAAAGGCTCCCAAACTGGCAGCGACTACAGGGCAAAACAGACTAAAAGGAAATGGCAAAATGCTCAACCATTTAATGTTTAAAGCCCTATTCAGACGGGATTAGTTTTACCAAAGCACCTGTAATTTTAGTCCCATCTGAATCTGCCATGGCAGTAATTTTTACATGGCAGGAGACATAGCCACAGCATCCGCTGAAAAATCTGAATAAAAATTATATTATATATATATTAAAAAACAATAATAATAATAATAATAGAAAAGTCTCACAAAAGTAGTGCACTGGGCCTTTTATAGTCCTGTATTAGCGGATATATGCGTCTGCAGCAGCAGTGAGGGCATAACGGACATTCTGGGGTTCTAATTACATAACCACCGTTCTCTAGTAATACTAGTCCTATGCGAATAGGACTTAAGACTTGCTACCACTCCAATCTGTCCTCTATACAAATTGGTGGGGCACTATAACCACATAGGAGTTAAATTGGTACAGCATTCTCACTCCCGGGTGCAACAAAAAACTCTTAAGTCAACGCACCAGAAATACCATGTGCCCCCTAGTGGTCAAAAGGCGTTTGGTGCTCCAAACTATTGCTGTATTTTTCGAATGGCACTGTAATTACACCCCACAGAATACAGTACCGTACTGTATTCTGTGGGGTGTAATTACAGTACCATTCGAAAAATACAGCAATAGTTTGCAGCGCCCACAACATTTTCCTACAATGCAGCATCATTAACAGTATGAGTGTTTTATTGTTGATAATACCCCAAAATGACCTTATAATTTACAGCGTGCGTGTTTGCGTGCGTACACACGCCTACTGCTCTACATTACCTGACTTCAAATTCTTGAAGTGATAACTTTTATTTGGACGCCTACGTCTTTTATGCAACTTCTTACATTTCATAGCATCAGGCAAAAATCCCCCCGAAACGTATGTGTTCTTACTTCCAAAAGGTGTGTGTCCTTATCTTAATCAATGGGACGAGTTTCTACATGTGTAGGAATGTTAAGAAATAGTAACAGGTTTCTCTCCTATTCTAAATCCTAACCAGCTAGACCGGACTTGAGAGGTGAAGCAAACAGTAAGTATTGTAGCTACAGTGTTTGTTTGAGAAATCATTCTACTTCACTCCGAAGGCCTGTTTCAAATCAGTATGTCTGCTTTCAAAATGGCACCCGATTCGCTAAGTAGTACACAACTTTTGATAAGGTGCCATGTTGGATGAATCTTATATCTTAGTGTTTGGTCCAGAGTGGGCCAGAGTCTGTAGGTCTAATATAATATCAGTGTTGTGTTGAAAGAACAAGACTTTGTTCTTTATAAACGGCTCAGGTTTATAAGCTATAACTCTAACATCCTCAAGTTCTTTAGCTAGCATAACAACACTGTTCAGACCAGGTACAGTGTCTCCTGTTGGACATTAAGGTGAGTCAAAATTAACACACAACAATAACTCCAAGGGGATGCAATAGCAAACATAACAAATCACAATCTAATATATCCTGTGTTTTCCTTGCAGATTAGAACCGTGGGTAACACTATTTTAAGGTGCACACAAGTGTGTATATTGCTAGCTTATAAGGCCTTAATGTCTTATTAGCCATATATTAGGCCTCAATTAAGTGTTTTCTAATTCAAACATTATAAGTAATGTTTTACTGGCCAATCCTTAACCTAATTATTAGCTATAATAAAGATTATTATAAAGAGCATTAATAGTTGATAAAGAGCAAGTTAGACAAGAAACAGACTAGTAAGCGGTCTCAATGTGGGACCAATAAGAGCATAGTACCTCAATATGTGTTCCCTATTCTAAAGTGTGACCATAATTTTACTTGCAGAAGAATTGCTGATTTTTTTTCTTCAGAAATTACCTAATTGGACAGAAAGGGGCACACCCCCAACCATATGCCATTCAGCCAACATTTGATCTAAACAATTAGCAAAACTTTGATTTATACTTCTTTATATGAATCTCGGCTGTGTGGCATTTAATTATATAATGTGAATCGTGCAAAGCCATGTTTCCCTGAAACTAATTGTTTACATCAGACTTGAATGTTGGCTATATGACTTATATTAATCCATTCATCATGTCATCCAAACACAAATCCTCAGTTTCAGGCAGACATTTTATGCTTTTGCTCAAGAGTGGGGGAGGTGTGCCCTTTTGCGATTCATAATCTAATTTTACAGTCAGCATTCATATATGGAATTATAAACGGAAGTTTAGTTGTTTACATCATGGCTGAATGGAATTTATGAGGGGAGGTGTGCCCCTTTCTGTCCAATGAGGTCATTTCTGGAAAAATGTTCTACAAGTAAAAGATATGGTCAAACTTTAGAATAGGGAACACGTGAGGAAGTATGCCGTTATTAGTCCCACATTGAGACCGCTTACTAAGATTCTGTTTATTGTCCAACTTGCTTTTTTATAATCTAGTAATGTGACTTTATAGCAATAAATTAAGTTATTAGGCAGTATTACAAGAAAAAGTGCTGTGAAAGTTCAATGAGTTTTCTTTGCGTGCGTACTGGATAAGGCGTGTTCTTTTACTGAGTAATAGTGTAAAGATGTTTGACATGTCATTACTTGACAAGACAAGAACATTTTACCTAAGATGTATTTACACTGAGTTTACAAAACATTAGGAACACCTTCCTACTATTGAGTTGCACCCCTTTTGCCCTCAGAACAGCCTCAATTCGTCAGGGCCATGGACTCTACAAGGTGTCGAAAGCGTTCCACAGGGATGCTGGGCCCAAATGCTTTGTACACTCAGTGTAAAAGGCAAAACTGATCCTAAATCAGAACTCCTATTCTGAAATGCATTCATATTTCTGATGTGTATAGCTATATATTTTGTAATCTGAGGGTACACTAATAGTTCCCTGACAGTAGGCAGGTGGGGAAGGAAAGAGAGGGAAAACTTACCCACCAAATAGTCCTGGGGAAGAGAAGGAGATGGAGTAGTGGCAGGGTTGAAGGATATTTCCTATATTTTCTTCCTACCTTTCTCGATACTCCTCTTTCTCTCCGTGTTCTCTCTATCTAACGATGTGTTTTCACTGAGCTGTCATGCTTGCTGTAGCCGAGTTAAAGGAAGGGGGTGTATCTTTGTATAATGTAGTGTGTAATGACCCCTCCTGGCATGTTTGACTTTGTGAGTTCTGAGATGTCAGAGTTTAACTTCATGGAGAAACTTGCCCAAACCTATGATGGTGCTGCTGTAATGGCTTTGATTTAAATGGCCTGCAGGCAAAAGAGAAGTAGCTACGAGTGCCACTTTTGTGCATTGCTATGCGCACCGGCTCAATTTAGTTCTGAGTCAGAGGATAAAGTTAATGTCGCCTCTGGTCCTTACTAGCCAGTGACGCACCTGGTTCTTTTGGATTCCCAAAACAGACAAAAGCCAGTACAATTAAATAACTTTATTGTGAATTCATAGGAACATGATAAGGGCATGAACAGGCATGTTGCTGTTGCTTTTTCGTGGACCCACAGAATCTGACGAGTTACAGAGTAGCAGCTACAGTAGTCGTCGCACAGACACATAGAATATCAGTTAACAATAGGTTCACTCCAACCAATAATTATGGACAATAATCACTGCATGTCAAAGACCAACTCCCCCTTATTAAAAAGCACAAACTGCACACACCTCTGCACAAAAGAGCACACCACACTATTATGTTTAAAAGCACAAATGTATCATTAGGCTAGCGTTTAAAACTTGCAGACCACTACACCAGGTCCCCGTTCACGATTCCCCATAGTCCCTTACTTCCGGCTTCAGTAACTTCCTAAACTCCCCCCAACATAAACAACATTTCGATTTTCGTCCGGTTTCGGTCAGATAAAAAACGATAAATTATTACCGCGGCAATATTACAACAACCTCACGATATTACATCCCTGCCAAACATGCCCTTGTAAAACTGACTATCCTACCGATCCTTGACTTCGGCGATGTCATTTACAAACTAGACTCCAACACTCTACTCAGCAAATTGGATGTAATCTATCACAGTGCCATCCGTTTTGTTACCAAAGCCCCATATACTACCCACCACTGCGACCTGTATTCTCTCGTTGGCTGGCCCTCACTACATATTCGTCGCCAAACCCACTGGCTCCAGGTCATCTATAAGTCTTTATTAGGTAAATCCCCGCCCTATCTCAGCTCACTGGTCACCATAGCAAAACCCACCCGTAACATGCGCTCCAGCAGGTATATCTCACTGGTCACCCCCAAAGCCAACACCTCCTTTGGCCGCCTTTCCTTCCAGTTCTCTGCTGCCAATGACTGGAACGAATTGCAAAAATCATTGAAGCTAGAGGTTCCCATCTCCCTCAATAACTTTAAGCATCAGTTGTCAAAGCTGCTTATCGATCACTGCACCTGTATATAGCCCTTCTGTAAATAGCCCACACTACTACCTCATCCCCATATTTATTTTTGTTATTTTCACAAATCTTGCACTCCAGTATATCTATTTGCACATCATAATTTGCACATCCTTCATTCCTGTGTTAATGATGATAATCTGTAATTTATTTCACCACTATGGTCTATTTATTGTCCTACCTCCTAACCTTACTGCATTTTGCACTACATTTTGCACTCTGTATATAGATTTTCTATTGTGTTTTTGACTATGTTTGTTTACTGTGTAACTCTGTGTTGTTTTTGTCGCACTGCTTTGCTTTGTCTTGGCCAGGTCGCAGTTGCAAATGAGAACTTGTTCTCAACTGACCTACCTGGTTAAATAAAGGTGAAATAAAAAAATCCCAATAACCCCTATAAAAACACTCCCTCCCAATAACGTGTTTCCAACCGTAAAATTGTCCAGTCATCAGTTGTCCAATTATTCTCGGCTTCCCTGGACCGAATCTTCTTTCTTCCAATGATTTGATCGGAGTCCTCCTATGGAGAAAAAGTCCCATTAAGCAAAAGGCGACAGCGGTATACTGCATGGAATGGAAACGGTACAATATGATCAGTTTAACTGGTCACCTTAATGTGGGAATAATATCTACCGCTAGTATCAGGAAACGACAGTTCCTTTTAAGTATACTAGCAAGCGTAGTTTTTCCTCTTCCTAGGCACCAACAGCCAGACCAGAAACGCAGTACTCCAAGCACTCTCCGCAGCCGCCGGGTTTCAGTCTTCTTCGTCCTCTGGATAGGTCGACTTTTATCCCATCCTCTGGCCTTGATTGCTTCACCTCCCAATGTTGCCAATCACGCTAATCAGCCATGGCCACCTGCAAAACATAAACTCCCCCACCTACTGTCAATACTAACAGTCCCTCCGTGACATTAATTCCCAAAGTTAAGTCGACCAAGAGGGTGATGTTGCTTGAACAGGCTGGATGTGCACGCTTTCCGAAAAACGTGCAAAAACACGTTGGAATTTCACTTCAAGAATTGTCAACACCAAGCACCCTCTAAAGAAATGAACAGTCTGTGCCCCTCCGAAGAACTGAACAGTCTGTGCCCCTCTGAAGAATGGAACAGTCTGTGCCCCTCTGAAGAATGGAACAGTCTGTGCCCCTCTGAAGAATGGAACAGTCTGTGCCCCTCTGAATAACTGAATCCCCTGGTCCTCTACTGTCTGTTATTCCCCATGTCCCATATTCCCTTTCATCCAGTGGCACATTGAATGTTTCCTCTCCAAGCACTGTGAGTTCCCCTACACATTTTCTTTCATTACTATGTAGTCAATCACATACACAAACCCGATCACATTATTACACATCAATGTGATTTTACTCCTTGCTTGGACTAACTCATTCTTAGCTCTTTTGTCTAACTTTGTGTTATTGTTTTTTGTCTTCCCAGTCAAATCCTGTCCTGCCCTTAGTGGAGGAGTTTGGCTCTTCTCAAACACCATCCATCCATCCATGATGAACCCTGTCCTGCACTGAAGTACAGCATCTGAACACCTCAACCCTGTCCTGCACTGAAGTACAGCATCTGAACACCTCAACCCTGTCCTGCACTGAAGTAAAGCCTCTGAACACCTCAACCCTGTCCTGCACTGAAGTAAAGCCTCTGAACACCTCAACCCTGTCCTGCACTGAAGTAAAGCCTCTGAACACCTCAACCCTGTCCTGCACTGAAGTAAAGCCTCTGAACACCTCAACCCTGTCCTGCACTGAAGTAAAGCCTCTGAACACCTCAACCCTGTCCTGCACTGAAGTAAAGCCTCTGAACACCTCAACCCTGTCCTGCACTGAAGTAAAGCCTCTGAACACCTCAACCCTGTCCTGCACTGAAGTAAAGCCTCTGAACACCTCAACCCTGTCCTGCACTGAAGTAAAGCCTCTGAACACCTCAACCCTATCCTGCACTGAAGTAAAGCCTCTGAACACCTCAACCCTATCCTGCACTGAAGTAAAGCCTCTGAACACCTCTACTGGTGCCATTCAATCACTTCCCAACCTTCTCATTCCAATTCCCAATAATATTTTACTATAAATGTCTGTATTAAACGTTTTAGGTTAAATTATTTGTCTTTAATTATTTTTCAAATGCGCTTTGTCGTTTGCTCCGTGCCTATAACTTGGGTCTTCCATCCTCCTTCTTCAAGTCACCAGCCTCCACTGAGGTACCCTCCTACTCAGGAGGACTAAGGGCCTGATACTTCAACTTCACAATTTTAGTGTCTGAAACTATAACTACTCCAATAACTATCACTAGAGTACTCTAAACTCTACATCGCCTCCTGTTCTACCGATGTCTTTATATGAAACCTCCCCGACCACTCCACCTCCCAGTAACAGCATCCATACAGACCCTCTCTACACAACACCTGAGGGCACGTAGTGAACCTTTCCAGATGGTCAGGATATGGATGGGCTCTGGTTGTATGTCACCTTTCTGGATGAGTGTGTTGTGTGCTGTGTTTGGGGTCCAGCGTGAGCTGCAGGAGTCTTGGAGAAGAGCAGAGCAGAGAGCAACGAGGGGAGATAGAACAATGTCCGATACTGTATCTGCCCTGTCTGATTGTAGCAGAGTAGAGACAGCAATATGAAAATCAGATAAGCGTCTGACTAGTCTTTGACTTTATTTACTAAATGTTTCTATCTTAGGGTTTATGAGGATTGTCAGTAAATATAGACTTAATTACTTCAGGATAATTAAATAGATTTAACGATAAATAACCTTTCCTTTAGCCGACACCGCAGCACCTTTTTTTATACGCAAGGGGAGGTCCTCGAGACTTAACTAAAACATACGCTCAGGTTTTTTAACATCAAGTAGTGGAGCTACACAATTACACGCTACACAACAAGATATTTGTCTATCCCCGGAAACTCTCGTACAAAATCTCTAACACAGGGAATCAAAACATGAGTTGGCGTACAAATCCACACTCTCAAGCTAGGTTTCAATCCAACTGGTGACAGATTTTCATGTAAATATTCTAAAACATTTTTCCCACCAGAGATGTTTCCATCAAATTGACTTGTTGCAGATAAAAGGCTGTGTGTGATGAGGTAGTGCACATAAAAATAACTTTTGCGGTTAAATTCCCATTTAAAAAAAAATAAAAAAATAATCTGAATTCGAATAAACTGCATGCTTTCCCGAGTAGTAGTTGGAGGACCACACAACATCGCGCGACTCACAAGTTTCCGCTGCAATTTCTCGCAGAAGTAATTTTACAGACACAAAAAGATTCCAGCTTTGTTTTGTCGACATTTGTAAAGTTTACAGACAAAAATTGACTGTTTCCATCAGGCCTGTCATGGCATTTTTTGGTACTTTACTCGCATAAAAAGGTTGGATGGAAACCTGATTACAGTCAAAGAACATGTGTTGCGCAACACTCTCTGGAGGGGAGAAGAAGAGAGTGTTCAACTGGCATACAGATAACTTGCCATGTACACACTTACAATTCACAGAAACACTTCTGAATTTGGACTACACCAATGTTGAATAACAGGAAACAGCCAGGTTATATACTGAAGGCCACGCCCTTATTTACAATCAATCTTAAACACCTGGCACTGACAGTGACACAAGGCTGTGTTCACCAGCTCAACAGTTCCACCCTTTTACAATAGCTTTTACAGTAAACTTCTTTATTTTATTTTTTTATATATATTTTTTTAGGGGGTAGATCATCTCTAATATTGCAGATAGATCGTAGCTTACATCAATGTAATTGTCTGCATCACTTCCAATCCCCCATATATATTTTTTGCAAATATATATATATACATATACATACTGTAGCAGTTTCAGGGGATGTGTGGTGGATGGACGGTATGTGCCTGCAAGGTGTCTTTATTTTCTGGTTGCCAGGACCACGGACAGCCATGTGAAGTATTCCCCAGGTGCAGGACCATGGACAGCTCAGGGGAAAACGTCTAGACTGCAGCAGAACAGCCACACCTGTCTCCAGTTGTAATCAGAGCCAAACTGCAGACAGGTGAAACCAATCATCTATCCTCAACCTCTCCAATCTATTTCATGACGTCCATCCGGTCCGTTCTATTTGCCATATCTTTCAAACTGTGCTCTTTCACAAAAGTTCTTAACCTATATTGTTTAACGAACACAGTATGTTTTACATTAGTTATCTAGTTGTTATTAGTCCCAACCTTCAGCTCCATTCAACCCCTCCCATCTATCTCTTAACACCATCCATATTGGATTTCTATTTGCCATATTTTCCCACTGTGATGCTGTGATGTTTTACAAAAGTTCTGAACCTTTCTATTCTCATTGTTTCTACAGATTGTAAATTGAACTCTTTTTTTTTTGCTAAAAGTATTATTTTTGATCGATTGACTATGACTTTTCAGATCACTCAGTAGTGCTATCCGCAGGGTTAGCGCCAGGTAAATATTGCAATTCTTCAGCCATTCCTGGACCTGTGACCAAAAACAGACTACATATGGACAGTACCAAAACAAATTATATAATGCTTCGGTCTCTTCGCAGCAAAATCTGCAGAGCTGGGATGGTTGTATCCCCCATATAAATAACATTCTATTGGTTGCAAGAATTTTGTATAATAATTTAAATTAAAAAATGCTAAGTTTTGAATCCAGTGTCATTTTGCGTATCAGTTCATAAACCATGTGCCATGTAATCGGTACGTCAAAAATCTCTTAAACTATTTTTTAATCTATATGGCACGGCTGTACATTTCTTGGTCCTTGAATTAAACTGGTGTACTTTTTTATTTATCACAATTTTCTTTAACCAATGATGGTCTTTAATTCAGGACCGACAAGTTCCTATTTTTGCGGTAATGCTGCAATTAGTTGGTTGTAATTTTGGGTAGAGCAGACATTTCCATGTTTTTGTTAGTGACATAACTCCACCAGTCCTACCTATGATATAATTTATGAAGATTATACCTTTTTTAATCATTTAAGTTTAACCACAATATTTGTTGTATTATTTGTTCTATCCTTTCCGGTGGTTTAAATTGAAATGGCAACTTTCTATGGCTTGTTTTAAAAGTAGCGATATTTGGGAGATTATTTCCTTTTCAAATAGCTGAAAGTGCAAGGTTTTAATCTGAATAAAGGGGGTGAGACATTCTTACCAATTTGCTAGAGAACCAGTTCGGATTGAAGTAGAACTTTTGTATGACTGAAGCCTTTAGTGAGAAGTCTGATGCTTTAATATTTAATTATTTCTGCCCTCCAAATTCATATTCATTATACTGTATAAATAGGCACGTTTAATTTTGTCTGGCTTGCCGTTCCCAATTTTTTTTTTACAGTACATTTATCAGCATGCTTAGAATTAAAGAGATTACTTTTTAGCCAGTAGTTCTGAAAGTAACGCTCACGAGTCAAAAGTGGCACCTGAAAATTGCATACTACGTCACATATGTGCAGATATGTGTACCACGTCATTGCTCTATTACTCGCTTTGATGTGTGTGCATCTTGCTAGCTGTCAGGCAAATGGCGAGGGGCTGGAGGTCATTGGCTAGAACTCGAATGGCTAGGGGACTGGCTCACGTGCGGGAAAATGTTGAAGCAAATCTTCCAGAAAAACAGTCGCTATCAAACTAGGGATTTTGTGGCTAATTGAGGGTAAGACAGTAATTATGCTCATAGATTATGCATGTATGAACTCCACTGACACATCCCACCCAAAGCGGGAGGTTTAAAAAATATTTAGTAGTCGCCAAAGATCCGGAGCATATCTTTAATTATCAGTTTTACTGGTTTTACCTCACTCCTCAATGCTGCAGCTGACACTGTATGATGGCCTTCATGTCCATCCATAACATTGTTGTGTAATTGTAAGATGCAGGGGTTCGTTGCAAAAGGACAATGGAAATCCCTGTTAAAATAAAATAACACACAAATAAAAGATACATTGTTGATCAGTATCTGCTCCTAGAGTTGTATGGAGGCATTGACCAGCTTGTGCTTCTTAAATCCAGGAATTTTATAGTGAAGTTGGAGGTGAGTCTCGCAGTAAGACACCATACTGGACATGAGGGCTTTCCGCTTTCTGGTCCCAGTGAAGAAATCTCAGGCCACATCTCCAGGTCCAGCATGACACGGAGCAGGAGGAAGAGCAGCCTGGAGTCTTCTTCAGTTTCTACACCATCTCAGCCAACATGTTATTTTTCCTCAGAGCAGGCCTCGGACTGAACGTCTGTCGACACCAGTGGTTCCCAAACTTTTTATAGTATCGTACCCCTTCAAACATTCAACATCCAGCTGCGTACCCCTTCTAGCACCAGGGTCAGCGCAATCTCAAATTTTGATTTTTGCCACCATTGGAAGCCTGCCACACACACACTATACGATACATTTATTAAACATAAGAATGAATGTGAGTTATTGTCACAACCCGACTCGTGGGAAGTGAGAAAGAGCTCTTATAATCAATAATTTTTCTCTTTATTTAGCCATCTTACATATAAAACCTTATTTGTTCATCGAAAATTGTGAACAACAAGTTAATAAGAAGGGTGTGCTTGAAAGGATGCACATAACTCTGCAATGTTGGGTTGTATTGGAGAGAGTCTCAGTCTTAAATAATTTTCCATAAAGACAGAGACACACAGACACAAAGACAGACATACAGACAGACACACCGAGAGAGTGTACTCCGATCAGTTTTGTTTTCTCAAAAGAGAGTGAGAGATCTATCTAAGGGGTGTGTTATAAGGAAGGAGGGAGGGTTTTTAGTCAGTTAAGAACAAATTCTTATTTACAATGACAGCCTATACCGGCCAAATCTGACTACGCTGGGCCAATTGTGCACCGCCCTATGGGACTCGGCCGGTTGTGATACAGCCTGGAATCGAACTAGGGTGTCTGTAGTGACGCCTCTAGCACTGAGATGTGAGAGTGAGAGAACACATTTAAACCTTTATTAACCCCCCTAAACATTAGTTTAATCTATTCTACACTCTTGATAGTGTATCTTAAACATTAAACATCATTATCTAAATAATTTAAAGGAAAATTATGCCTAGTTAGTGAGTAGATTAGCAATGCTGTTTACTGTTCCATCAAGTGGACAGCTTCGTGGTCAAATCATTGTGAAAAATAAATGCACAGAGGAAAAATTAAAATAATATATTAAAGCATCACATCCACTACATGACCAAAAGTATGTGGACACCTGGTTGTCGAACATCTCATTCCAAAATCATGGGCAATAATATGGAGTTGGTCTCCCCTTTGTTACTATAAAAGTCTCCGATCTTCTGGGAAGGTTTTCCACTAGATGTTGGAACATTGCTGCAGGGACTTGCTTCCATTCAGCCACAAGAGCATTAGTGAGGTTGGGCACTGATGTTGGGCGATTAGGCCTTGCTCGCATTCGGCGTTCCAATTCATCCCAAAAGGTGTTTGATAGGGTTGAGGTCAGGGCTCTGTGCAGGTCAGTCAAGTTCTTCCACACCAATCTCGACAAACCATTTCTGTATGGCCCTCGCTTTGTGCACAGGGGCATTGTCATGCTGAAACAGGAAAGGGCCTCCCCCAATCTGTTGCCATAAAGTTGGAAGGACAGAATCGTCTAGAATGTTATTGTATGCTGTAAGATTTCCATTCCCTGGAACTAAGGGGCCAAACCCGAACCATGAAAAACATCCCCAGACCATTATTCCTCCTCCACCAAACTTTACAGTTGGCACTATGCATTGGGGCAGGTAGCGTTCTCCTGGCATCCGCCAAACCCAGATTTGTCCGTCGTACTGCCAGATGGTGAAGCGTGATTCATCACTCTAGAGAACGTGTTTCCACTGCTCCAATGGCACAAGAACTGTCCAATGGCGGTGAGCTTTACACCACTACAGCTTAGGCCATGGAAACCCATTTCATGAAGCCCCCGATGAACAGTTCTTGTGCTGACCTTGCTTCCAGAGGCAGTTTGGAACTCGGTAGTGAGTGTTGCAACTGAGGAGAGACGATTTTTATACACTACGCGCTCCGTTCTGTGAGCTTGTGTGGCCTACCACTTTGCGGCTGAGCCGATGTTGCTCCTAGATGTTTATACTTCACAATAAGAGCACTTACAGTTGACCGGGGAAGCTCTATCAGGGCAGAAATGTGATGAACTGACTTGTTTAAAAGGTGTCATCCTATGACAGTGCCACGTTGAAAGTCACAATGCTCTTCAGTAAGGCCATTCTACTGCCAATGTTTGTCTATGGAGATTGCATGGCTGTGTGCTCGATTTTATACACCTGTCAGCAACGGGTGGGGCTGAAATAGCCGAATCTACTAATTTGAAGGGGTGTCCACATACATTTGTATATATAGTGTATGTAGACCATCACCTCTACTACAGTTAACACATCTCTGAAGTACCGTACCAATACCGCCCAAACTCAGGATAGAGGGGCTGAGTGAATGTGGTCTGGACTCTGTGGAGGAGGGTCATAGTGTCAGACAAGGATACATTTTGTAGAAGGGCAGAGTACCTGCCTTGTGATCCAGGTAAACTACTACTCTGGGGCACAGAGGGCTTGAAACATGAGTCCTAATACTATTATGCATTAAACAATAACCACTACCAGAGCTGGCATCACTAGGGTACCAAAAGGTCCGGGACTTGTCACCGCATCTGAATCCAGAGTCGTAATCTCTTCTGGTGATGTCTTTATATGAGACTGCTATAAAAACAGACTCACCACTCCACCTTCCAATGACAGCGTCCAGACAGTTATTGTTGCTGATGACCACTAAAACACACCAGTAGTCCAGTAGCCATCTTGTCCGACCCTTCACCTTTGACCTTAGGGCCACAGGCTGTCGTCTTGCACGGGGGTCCAGGTGAGGTGGGAGGGGAAGACCAGCCCCCTCTCCAGGGCGTGGCGTCTCCAGTAGTCATCATCCCCCTCGTGGGTCAGGTACCTGCAGCCCATCCTCTTCTCAAACTCCCTCAGGTCACACCACAACTGGAAGTCCTGGGGAGTTATAGTTAGGGTTAAGAAATTTCCCCTCGGGCATCAATAAAGTATCTATCTATCTATCTATCTATCTATCTATCTATCTATCTATCTATCTATCTATCTATCTATCTATCTATCTATCTATCTATCTATCTATCTATCTAAGGTTATGGTTAAGAGTTAGAAGGGTTTGGTTATGGCTAGGGTTGGTGTTGAGCCGGAATGAAGCTAGGGTTAAGGTTAGAGGGAGAGTAGAAAGGACATAAAGAGAGAGAGAAAGTGGTGTGAAATGTAGAGATGGCCTGTCAATGACTGGGTTACAAACTGACTACCCTTCTCACTTGTTATAGGCTATACCCATTGCCTTACAAACTGCTCTGAGATTATTTCCGTTTTCTTGTCAGACACACCAAGAATTTTTTACAATTGTGATTTATCAGGGGGTGTTGCAGCACTTCTACTTCCTGTGGCTAGGAGGCCGTTCCTTCTCTTACTAGAATATGAGACGTAGGCTACCTGCTGCATACTGGTGCCAGCGAACCTGTCATTTCTACTTGTAGAATCGCAATGCTCAGCAGTGTCCGATAACATGACTTTAAGCCAATCAAAGAGCACAAACCTCCACATGGCAGGGAGCCAACTGGTGACAAGAAAAAACTAAAAAGTGCATTGCACCATGTGTAATCCTCCACCTTTTCATCAGAATTGTTCTAAGACAATAAAGCTTCATAATACATATTTTTTTCAAAAGCAAGTCTAAATATTTTCTACATCTAGCTAAGGAGTTTTGTGTTTGAAGAAGTGTTTTTTTTGTTAGGCTTGATAATGTGCACTAGCTCATTAGTTAGCTAGCTAGCTAACGTTAGCTTGCTAACTGACCAAGGCAGTCACAAACAATTCATATGAAACTAATGGGGTGGTAAGTGCAGCATAATGCACAAAACACTAAATGCACTACTAAGATAGCTATCTAGCAAGATGAATAAAACATAATTTAATTCACTCCACACTATCCCACACTGCGTGCCAGTTCGCATTCTACCCAGCAAACATGACCCCATGTGGGTTTTCGGTGGGCAAGGTGGGCTAGCCTGACAGGGGCTAGCCCGCACCAAGCCCAGCTAGAGGCGGGGGCTCATTCTAATATTTGGGGGCGTGGCAGTTTCAGTGTTTTGTTGTGTGCTGCCTATATCTTGTTGATCTTGTAAACTGCCAATGAGCACTTACATAAGTCAATGTGACATATATTCTGTATGTATGACAGTAATAACTTGGCTGTCTTTCTGACAAAATGCACTGCAATTTATGCACTGAATTAAATTGTAATACATAAATATTAAATAGCCAAGGTGCATTGTCCCAATGTGTGCAGCCTACATTGGGCTCAAATTGTGCCAATGTGTTCATGTTTGCTGGGTAGATAACGTTAACATTTAGCATTGCCATTATTTTCCAGTAGCACAGCATAGCTAGCTAGCTCCTCCACTGACTTACAGGCAGCTGCTTCATTAAAAAACAAAACCATTAGGCTATAATTCTAATGTTGCTAGTATCTAGTTGTAGCCATCTGGCTCATATCAACAAGGGCTTACTACGGCTAGCTAAAAGAATTATTAGCGCATCTTGCTAGTTTGCTAACATTAGCTATCTACAGCAGGCATAAGCCAAACAAGCTACTGCCACCTTGTGGTCTGGAGTATTTTGACGGATCTGTGGTGTATCTGTGATATGTGAGCAACAAGAAGTTAACTGTCAACAAGAGGTACCTCAGCAGTCAATATTCTTGGTGTGTCTGAGCCTTAAAGTGTTTCTGTTAGGAGAAGTTGAGGTCTCCTACCTGCAGCCAGTGGTGTCCCAGTGCTTTTCCCACACTGAACCTACGTCTTGCTGTAACCTGGAGCAGGTTGTTGATCAGACTCACCGCTAGAGAAATGGAGAGAGAGATGAGAACGTCAAGAGAGACTGATTCTACCCCCACACAGATACAATGCTAGCCCAGGGCAATGGAATCAAAACCCTGCTGACCCTTTAGTGATATGTTAGCTCAGGGCAGGCGGGGGACATAATTATCCTCCAGTGATATGTTAGCTCAGGGCAGGCGGGGGACATAATTATCCTCTAGTGATATGTTAGCCTAGGGCATGGGTGGGGTAAAGACCTACCCTCTATTGTGGTGTTAGCCCAGGGCAGGCGGGGATACAGACTTACCCTCGATTGAGATGTTAGGCCAGAGCAGGCGGGGGTAAAGACTTACCCTCCAGTGAGATGTTAGCCCAGGGCAGGCGGGTGTAAAGACTTACCCTCCAGTCAGATGTTAGCCAAACAGAGGAAGGGGTAAAGACTTACCCTCCAGTGAGATGTTAGCCCAGGGCAGGCGGGTGTAAAGACTTACCCTCCAGTCAGATGTTAGCCAAACAGAGGCCGGGGTAAAGACTTACCCTCCAGTCAGATGTTAGCCAAACAGAGGCCGGGGTAAAGACTTACCCTCCAGTCAGATGTTAGCCAAACAGAGGCCGGGGTAAAGACTTACCCTCCAGTCAGATGTTAGCCAAACAGAGGCCGGGGTAAAGACTTACCCTCCAGTCAGATGTTAGCCAAACAGAGGCTGGGGTACAGACCTACTTAATATTTCTGAGGGAGACACTTTTGTGAAACAACCTCCCTGGGCGAGCTACCATACCCATCGGAGAAGGGGGGTTGAGGGGTCAAGAAGTCAACTTGATAGATACAGCTATATTGTACGCTCAGAACAATTTGAATATTATATCATTTTATACTAATACAATTTCCCAGAGAAAGAGATTTTCTTTAACAAGTAATAATTGTTATATCTCAAAAAAATAGATTGGCACTTCTTATCGAAAATGAAACCTGCATTAACATTCAACTTTAAGTTAATCTAAACTTAAGGAACTGTGTTTGTGGCCTTCCATGGCTTCCTGTTTCACTGGGATATAAAATGTGGTAACACGCATGCAAAATCCCTTTGTCATCCATCAGCAAGGGGAAAGGAAAAGTACTCACAAATGAAGAGACAAATTGTTGTTGACCTTCATAAATCAGGTAGAAACAGCTAAACAATGAAATACAGTATACCACTTACCACTATTAAGGCAATAATAAAAATGTTTAAAACCACTGGTAGAGGACGCATTTGTATCTTGTCCCCACGCATTACTGAGGAAGATGGTTCGGGAGGCAAAGAAAAGTCCAAGGGCCACAGTTGGAGAATTCCAGAACTTGGTGGCATCTTGGGGTGACCAAGATTCCAAAACTACGATTAGACGCCACCCCCATGGGGTTGCCAGAAGAAGAAAAAAAAGCCTTTATTAAGAGCAACCAACAAATGTAAACGCCTGGAGTTTTGCTAAACGGCCCTTGGATTGGAACCGGTGCTTTGGTCAGATGAGACAAAAATAGAGCTCTATGGCCACGCCCACCAGCGGTGGGTTTGGCTTTGAAAGAACAATGCAAATGCAGAAAAGGACCTCATAACTACTGTAAGATATGGTGGTGGATCACTGATTATTATTGTGGGGCTCCTCTGCTTCCATTGGTCCTTCCAGGGAACAAACTTACCCTCTAGTGAGATGTTAGACCAGGGCAGGCGGGGGTACATGAAGGCAGCGTTGGTGATCTGTTGTCTGATGTCCTCTTCCTCGTTGAAGGGGAACGTTCCACTCAGGCTGACGTAAAGGACCACACCCACCGCCCACATGTCCAGCGAGCGGTTGTAACCATGGCTACTGATGACCTCAGGTGCCAGGTAGGCCGGCGTGCCCACCACCGATCGGCGGAACGACTTCTCACCGATGATGCGGGCAAAGCCAAAGTCACACAGCTTTACCTGAGGGGAGAGGAGTCACTGTGTCTGATGGAAGGATTATTTTCTAACTGACGCACATGCGCACACACACACACACACACTAACCTGAGGGAAGGGGTCTGAGGAGGCCAGCAGTACATTCTCAGGTTTCAGGTCACAGTGAGCGATGTGTTTGAAGTGCAGGTAGCGCAGGGCCTCTAGAATCTACACACACACACACACACTTCTGTGAGTCAACAATCAATTCAAAATCAACTGAATTTGACATAGTGACATTATGCATCAAATAAATTATAAAGCAGAGGCGCAACGTTCCCTGGGGACATGCCCCCCCCGCACATTCTGAAACTGCATTTTTGTCCCCCCAGTTTTATAATTGAAATGTGATACAAAACGAGGAAACGGTGTGCTTTAGGACCATGCGGACACCTCTGAGCGGTCGGGTAGCCTGTTTGGAGTGTTTATCCGACTGGAGAAAACATTTATAAAAACAATTACGCCCCCCCCCACTTCGAAAACTAAAGTTGCGCCCTTGTTATAAAGGCACTACTCCCTCCCCCCCTGTGTTCTATCGCTATGTCACCAGTACCTGTGTAACCAGGAAGCGTGTGGTGCGCTCTGGCAGTCGGCCCATCTCATTGGACAGAATCATCTCCAGCATATCTCCATGGAGCTTCTCCATGACAATGAAGACGTGCTCCATGGACTCAAACATGCCCTCTAGTAGAACTATACCAAGGTGGGATAGATTCTAGACACACACGCACAGACACACACGCACACACACACACACACACACAGACATATGTTGAAGGGGATACTAATATGATAATGGATTGTTCATTTCAAATACTGTACCTCCCTGTAACACAAATGCAATACAAACACACAAATCTAGAACCTTCACCTGTAGAATTGCCTGCTCGTTCCTCAACTGTCTCTCCTGTTTGGTCGGGAAACGGGTTTTGTCGATGACCTTGACAGCCACTTGCCGACCAGACTGTCTGTGGGTGCCTGGGGACGAGAGCAGACTCTCAGCTAGCCAAGTAATACAATGATAATACCCTATATAATCAGAATAGAAGAAACTTATTGCGCCTAACCGGTAACGGTAGAGAAGTATTTATTCTAGTGTAACATCAAACCCACCTCCATACACCACTCCAAACTGTCCTGAACCCAGCACCTCATCGGTGAAGATCTGATACACTGAGCTGACATCCTGAATGACACACACAAACATAAATACAGTGCAATACACACAAATACAGTGTTAGTTACTCATCAATCCATTTCAAACAATGAAACTTGAGAGCTTATACTCAATACAGATCCAACAGCTACTCTCCCCACACACTTACCGGTCTTTCTCCACTCTGGGGTCCATGGTCTATAACAGAAAGAGTTTTTTCTTGATCAAAAGCACTGATTGTCAATCTCACCATTGTTGAAGAACATGACCATGAACATGAACTAAGTCTAAGGATGATGCCAACTTTACTTTAAAACCTTTACGCAAAACAATGTGAGAGACCATCCATTGCCATCACTCGGAGCCCTAGAAAGTTTGGCCAACTGACACAGGACGTAGGTGAGTCGTAGGCGGGACGCCCCCAGAACGTTCAGACAGAACCCACAATGGAAAACTCTCTAAATAGATGGCTCTGATGTCAGTCATTGGCATATATCTGAACAATACTATATAATAGTACCCCAGTCCAAACATGCTACCTCTGTGACTCACCTTGCCCCTGTTTTCCCACCAGCCCGCTGTTCTGTACGGGCATCAGAGCCTGGCGTACGGCGGTCTCCCAGGCCTGTCCGTCTCTGTCCGCCAACACACAGTACACCAGCGTGCCCGTCACCACTTCGAAGGAGTGGGCACTATTGCCTGGCAACAAGGGGACAGAGAGCTGAGCGGGGCCTCGTACCTGCAGCACCTCAGATAGAGGAAGCTCCTAGAGACGGAGGGAGGGATGACGACAGAGGAAGGTGGATAGGAGAGGGTGCGGAGAAGGAAAGACAAGGGAGGGAAAGAGTGAGAGAAAAGGGAGAAGAAGGGAGGGAGGAAGAAAAAAAACGTTTTGTGGATGTTGATGTTCTATTTGCCCACAAGAGGTCAGTGTTGAGGTGACTGTGACTGGCCTTGGTTTGGTAAATGCTGGAATGATAGACGGATCTTTCTTCTCCATTCAACCTACCTTGTAGTACTTGGTGTTGCTCTCGTTCTGGTACAGAGTGATACTCTTCAAGTCCAATATCCAGTAATGACGTTTCCTCTGATAGAAACAAGGGTAAAGTATGGCGTAAGTGTTTTCTCTCTGTGTGTGTGTGGTGTGGTGTGTGGTGTGTGTGTGTGTGTGTGTGTTTTCTCACCAGTGTGTCAGTGTTGGTGTGATGCAGTAGCCAACCCTCTCTCAGTACTCCACTGGCCCTTCTTTTAGTGTGACGGACTGACTGGACTACCCGCATTAGAGGAATATTACTACTGAAACACGGACTGAGAGAGAGAGAGAAGGAAGGAAGGAAGGAAGGAAGGAAGGAAGGAAGGAAGGAAGGAAGGGATGGAGAAATAACTTTTTTACCACTTCAGCAACAACTTCAATGACAGACACTCATATACTACACACTCAAATTATTATCTTACATGATTGGTGGCTGATTTCCCACTTCCTTGTTCTCAGCAAATGGGTCTTCAGTAGATCGCTCGTCATCATCGTCTTCTGGTGATGTTATATTCAAGCTCAAATCCTCCTCATCCCCCTCTGTGTCGTTCTTGTAGCCGAGACTGGACACTGAGTCTGTGTGTCACAACACTTCCTACATCAACACAACACTTCCTACATCAATGTTAAGCTACTGAGGCACTGTTTGAGTCGATTAGAAGTATGACAGTTCTACTCTCCTGTCAAAGCATGTACAGTGGGGAGAACAAGTATTTGTTACAATGCCGATTTTGCAGGTTTTCCTACTTACAAAGCATGTAGAGGTCTGTAATTTTTATCATAGGTACACTTCAACTGTGAGAGACGGAATCTAAAACAAAAATCCAGAAAATCACATTGTATGATTTTTAAATAATTAATTTGCATTTTATTGCATGACATAAGTATTTGATCACCTACCAACCAGTAAGAATTCCGGCTCTCACAGACCTGTTAGTTTTTCTTTAAGAAGCCCTCCTGTTCTCCACTCATTACCTGTATTAACTGCACCTGTTTGAACTCGTTACCTGTATAAAAGACACCTGTCCACACACTCAATCAAACAGACTCCAACCTCTCCACAATGGCCAAGACCAGAGAGCTGTGTAAGGACATCAGGGATAAAATTGTAGACCTGCACAAGGCTGGGATGGGCTACAGGATAATAGGCAAGCAGCTTGGTGAAAAGGCAACAACTGTTGGCGCAATTATTAGAAAATGGAAGAAGTTCAAGATGACGGTCAATCCCCCTCGGTCTGGGGCACCATGCAAGATCTCACCTCGTGGGGCATCAATGATCATGAGGAAGGTGAGGGATCAGCCCAGAACTACACGGCAGGACCTGGTCAATGACCTGAAGAGAGCTGGGACCACAGTCTCAAAGAAAACCATTAGTAACACACTACGCCGTCATGGATTAAAATCCTGCAGCGCACGCAAGGTCCCCCTGCTCAAGCCAGCGCATGTCCAGGCCCATCTGAAGTTTGCCAATGACCATCTGGATGATCCAGAGGAGGAATGGGAGAAGGTCATGTGGTCTGATGAGACATAAATAGAGCTTTTTGGTCTAAACTCCACTCGCCGTGTTTGGAGGAAGAAGAAGGATGAGTACAACCCCAAGAACACCATCCCAACCGGAAACATAATTCTTTGGGGATGCTTTTCTGCAAAGGGGACAGGACGACTGCACCGTATTGAGGGGAGGATGGATGGGGCCATGTATCGCGAGATCTTGGCCAACAACCTCCTTCCCTCAGTAAGAGCATTGAAGATGGGTCGTGGCTGGGTCTTCCAGCATGACAACGACCTGAAACACACAGCCATGGCAACTAAGGAGTGGCTCCGTAAGAAGCATCTCAAGGTCCTGGAGTGGCCTAGCCAGTCTCCAGACCTGAACCCAATAGAACATCTTTGGAGGGAGCTGAAAGTCTGTATTGCCCAGCGACAGCCCCGAATCCTGAAGGATCTGGAGAAGGTCTGTATGGAGGAGTGGGCCAAAATCCCTGCTGCAGTGTGTGCAAACCTGGTCAAGAACTACAGGAAACGTATGATCTCTGTAATTGCAAACAAAGGTTTCTGTACCAAATATTAAGTTCTGCTTTTCTGATGTATCAAATACTTACAGTGGGGAGAACAAGTATTTGATACACTGCCGATTTTGCAGGTTTTCCTACTTACAAAGCATGTAGAGGTCTGTAATTGTTATCATAGGTACACTTCAACTGTGAGAGAAGGAATCTAAAACAAAATCCAGAAAATCACATTGTATGATTTTTAAATAGTGAATTTGCATTTTATGGCATGACATAAGTATTTGATCACCTACCAACCAGTAAGAATTCCGGCTCTCACAGACCTGTTAGTTTTTCTTTAAGAAGCCCTCCTGTTCTCCACTCATTACCTGTATTAACTGCACCTGTTTGAACTCGTTACCTGTATAAAAGACACCTGTCCACACACTCAATCAAACAGACTCCAACCTCTCCACAATGGCCAAGACCAGAGAGCTGTGTAAGGACATTAGGGATAAAATTGTAGACCTGCACAAGGCTGGGATGGGCTACAGGACAATAGGCAAGCAGCTTGGTGAGAAGGCAACAACTGTTGGCGCAATTATTAGAAAATGGAAGAAGTTCAAGATGACGGTCAATCTCCCTCGGTCTGGGGCACCATGCAAGATCTCACCTCGTGGGGCATCAATGATCATGAGGAAGGTGAGGGATCAGCCCAGAACTACATGGCAGGACCTGGTCAATGACCTGAAGAGAGCTGGGACCACAGTCTCAAAGAAAACCATTAGTAACACACTACGCCGTTATGGATTAAAATCCTGCAGCGCACGCAAGGTCCCCCTGCTCAAGCCAGCGCATGTCCAGGCCCGTCTGAAGTTTGCCAATGACCATCTGGATGATCCAGAGGAGGAATGGGAGAAGGTCATGTGGTCTGATGAACAAAAATAGAGCTTTTTGGTCTAAACTCCACTCGCCGTGTTTGGAGGTAGAAGAAGGATGAGTACAACCCCAAGAACACCATCCCAACCGTGAAGCATGGAGGTGGAAACATCATTCTTTGGGGATGCTTTTCTGCAAAGGGGACAGGACGACTGCACCGTATTGAGGGGAGGATGGATGGGGCCATGTATTGCGAGATCTTGGCCAACAACATCCTTCCCTCAGTAAGAGCATTGAAGATGGGTCGTGGCTGGGTCTTCCAGCATGACAACGACCCGAAACACACAGCCAGGGCAACTAAGGAGTGGCTCCGTAAGAAACATCTCAAGGTCCTGGAGTGGCCTAGCCAGTCTCCAGACCTGAACCCAATAGAAAATCTTTGGAGGGAGTTGAAAATCCGTATTGCCCAGCGACAGCCCCGAAACCTGAAGGATCTGGATGGAGGATTGGGCCAAAATAACTACTGCAGTGTGTACAAACCTGGTCAAGAACTACAGGAAACGTATGATCTCTGTAATTGCAAACAAAGGTTTCTGTACCAAATATTAAGTTCTGCTTTTCTGATGTATCAAATACTTATGTCATGCAATAAAATGCAAATGAATTACTTAAAAATCATACAATGAAATTTTCTGAATTTTTGTTTTAGATTCCGTCACTCACAGTTGAAGAGTACCTATGATAAAAATTACAGACTTCTACATGCTTTGTAAGTGGGAAAACCTGCAAAATCGGCAGTGTATCAAATACTTGTTCTCCCCACTGTATGTCATGCAATAAAATGCAAATTAATTACTTAAAAATCATACAATGTGATTTTCTGGATTTTTGTTTTACATTCCGCCACTCACAGTTGAAGAGTACCTATGATAAAAATGACAGACTTCTACATGCTTTGTAAGTGGGAAAACCTGCAACATCGGCAGTGTATCAAATTCTTGTTCTCCCCACTGTATATGTAATTGTAATTTAAAGGACAATTGACATTTTTTTCAACCAAATCTTTATTTTTGATGTAAATGTCATAGACTTTTTTTTGTGATGTCTTGCACTTGGTTTTGAGAAACTTCCTCATGTTTGTTCTGCAGTCGTAGAGGCACAGAAAAACATGAACAAAACAACACTCAAATACGTGTGTCTGGTCACTTCGCCATTTACATCCAAAATAAGAGTTTAAAAAGTACAAGTACATTTTTCCTTTAAGCATGTTCGACATATACTCCATTGGTTTATAAGTTCCGTGGCCTGTCTTGCTCTGAAACCTTGTCTCTCACCTCCTTCCCCATTGGTGTTCCTCCTCTCTCCAGGACAGTCAGCGAGGACCAGGGAGGACTCACAGCGACGATGGCAGTTCAGCTTACAGTCTGGAGAGAGAAAGAGAGCGAGAAAGAAAGAGAGCGAGGGAGAGAGTGTGAGAAAGAGAGAGAGAGAGGTCAACTTTGGTACATAAAAATGACTGACACAGAAATAACACAAAATGTGAAATCTGACCAAGTGATCGACATACCCGCTTCAGCAATGTACGATTAGCGAAGGCATCACCTCTAAATAAAACCTAAATCTATCAGCTGCGCCCATAACCACACGCCCATTCTGAACTACGACCCCCTGACCCATCTCACCGGAGCACTGTAAGCCCTGGCGGAAGAGGCCTTTGAGGAGGTGGCGGCAGTGCTGGCACACGGTGGGCTTGGTGTAGCTGTGGATGTGGAAGGTGTGTGGCACCCTGGCCCTGCCCACATCACCCTGGCCCACCCCCAGCCACACCGGGTGATCTGTCCACGATGGGGGTCTGGACCTGGGCTTGGACATACTGATCTAGAAGGAGGAAGGGGATGAGGGAGAAAGAAAAGAGAGAGAAGGAAGGAAGAAAAAAATTGGGTACAGAAAGAGAGATAATACGAGAGATAAATTTCAGGTCTTTTTTTGTTTGAATTGTTGCTGTTAGAATCACCCAATATTGCCCTGTAAAATAGTGGTGCTTCCATGTTTCCATGCTTCCATGATTACAGATAATCCTGAATGAATCGTGAATAATGATGAGTGAGAACGTTACAGAGGTATAAATATCAAACCCCCCCGAAATGCTAACCTCCCCTGTTATTGTAATGGTGAAGGTTAGCACGTCTTGGGAGTATGATATTTGTGCATCTGTAACTTTCTCACTCATCCACATTAATGTAGAAGTGTTTAGAAACATATTATATTCTTATTTACAATAAAAGTGACTACAAAACATCACAATACATTATTTACCATTCATTTCTATTGGGCACAACATTATCTGAAACTCAAACCAAAACAAACAGTAAATAGAGTCACAAGCTTGATGTAGCCATTACATGCTATGAATGTGGGACCAAATAATACACTTTTGACTACTTTAATACACATAAGATGAAAACTTTTAGTCTCTTAAAATGGGGAGACTACGTACAAAAACTGCTGTAAATTCTAAACGGTTCACCTGATATAGATGACAATTCCCTCAAATTAAAGCTAACAGTCTGCACTTGAACCTCATAGTCATTGTATCCTTTCAAATCCAAAAGTACTGGAGTACAGATCCAAAACAACAAAACATGTGTCACTGTCAATACTTTTGGAGCACACTGTAGCTCTACGCATGCTGACCTCCTCTAGACTGCCTCCTGCAGGTGTGGAGAGGGAGTGCGTCCGGGGCCTGCCAGGGGGGAACAGGGACAGGCTGGGGCCACACACACGACGCCGTGCACGGCTACAGTCACTAGGCAACTGCAGTGCACAGCGCTTATGGAAGTCTAACCCACAATCTACAGAGAGAGAGGAGGACAGAGAGTGAGAGAGAGAGAGAGAGAGAGAGAGAGAGAGAGAGAGAGAGAGAGAGAGAGAGAGAGAGAGAGAGAGAGAGAGAGAGAGAGAGAGAGAGTGAGAGCGAGAGCGAGAGAGAGAGAGAGATGAGACAGAATCTGAGAATTGCAAAATAGATTGAGGTACAAAGATAGATACGACTAAGAATTCAATACAATTCAACATTAAATAAACACTGAAGTAGAGCACTGTGATTAAAGAAAGGATATATGGAAAAAGTAGTACTGTATCCACTTCCTTACCTTCACATTTTAACCCTTGACGTATCAGTCCCCAAAGCATCTCCCCACAGTGGTGACAAAAGGTGGGGGTGCGATATGATTGGACAGCCAGGGAGTGTGGGCGGATCTTTATCTCCGTCACAGCAGCTGATCCTGAGTCAGATCAGAATAGGCAGATTTGCTATCACTATAGACTCATTAACCTAGGTGAAATAAAAAACCTAGGACGCTAATGTCTCAATTAGACCAACAGCGTTCATTGCATCAATGCTGTGTAATAAATTCTGCAGTCAAACTTTTTTCATGATGTAATCCAAAATGTTTGTGGATACGTGTGCAATAAATGTTCAACATTCTCCTTTTAACACTATTTCTGTCAAGTCTGTGCATACAATTTGATGCATACATTGAAGGCAATGCTGCAAGGCAAACGCAGCGTTCCTTTGGAAATGAATGTACTTCTGGCGTACCAAAATGCAATGCCGCTGTCGGTCTGATCGAGGTATTAAACTAGTAAATAAGTAAACTCACTGTGCAGGCCTCGGTCAATAAAAGGAATAGGATGCTACTTGGGACACAACCCCAGTCTGACCTGAGAGGATGACCTCTATGAGGTCGCCGTCCTGCAGTGCATCCTGGTCCGCGAGTCTGTGGAGGAGTTGTTCTGAGCCAGGCTGGTGTCTGAACAGGAGGACCTTCTCCCCTATACCCACCACACTGCTGTCTGGAGCCTAAAATACACAGAGACATTATAAATCAATCACAGAGATAATCAATCAGACTGGTTCTCATCCTGATATGCATCATCAAAAGCGTGCAGACAGACAGACAGACAGACAGGCAGGCAGACAGACAGACAGACAGACAGGCAGGCAGGCACTATACAGACAGACAGACAGACAGTGGGCGTTGAGTGAGGAGGAGGCCATTATAGAGAGAGATTGGCCATGGAACAATGTGAGGGATGTCAACCGTCGATGTCGTTAGATATTCAAATGTGATGGAAACAAGTTTGAGTGTGAATTCATTGTTAGGCGTTCTGACCATTTGTTTGTATGTTTGCTACCAGAAACAGGCAAAAGTGCAACGACCTCTGGGGGGATTATTCACACAGACCACATATAGGTTCATACACAAACATTTACATTTGAGTCACTTAGTAGACGATTTCATCCAGAGCGACTTATAGTAAGCGCACTCACATTTTTCCTCAATAAAGTAGATATCAGCAAAGTCAGAACTAGTAAGAGGGGGAAAAAGTCAAGTGCGAGTTCACAATTATTTATTTTAAGGGGTGAGGAGGTAGAGGTTCAGATGTTTTCGAAGGATGGGCTGGGATCCTGCTGTCCTAGCTTCAAGGGGAAGCTGGTTCCACTAACGGGGTGCCAGGACAGAGAAGTGCTTGGATTGGGCTGAGCGGGAGCTGAGAAACCAGAGATGACAGAACCGAGTGCTCGGGTTGCAGTGTAGGGTTTGAGCATAGCCTGAAGGTAGGGAGGGACAGTTCCTCTTGCTGCTCTGTAGGCAAGTACCATGGTCAAAGACACCTACACAGACACGTACACACACACACTCAGTACATTGCATGTATGCACGTATGCATGCACACACACACAAAGGTTAGTTATACAAAGCCCTAACCTTAACTCTAAACCTAACACTAGCTTGAGCAGAGAGGGGTGTGCGTGTATGATGCAGGAGTGGAGGCTGTGGTTGGAAAGTAAGCTGCAGACATAGCTAAACCACACGGCAGCCCCTCTGGCTGACAGAGTAGCAGGGCTATCTCTCACTACGTTGTGGTATCGACAGTCAGAGAGAGAGAGGTTTTGTCAGTGTAATGACTCTACATTTTTATCATCTACTTCACTTGCTTTGGCAATGTTAACATATGTTTCCCATGCCTATAAAGCCCTTAAATGGCGCGGCAGGTAGCCCAGTGGTTAGAGTGTTGGGCCCGTAACCGAAAGGTTGCTGGATCGAATCCCCGAGCTGACAAGGTAAAAATCTGTCGTTCTGCCCCTGAACAAGGCAGTTAACCCACTGTTCCTAGGCCGTCATTGAAAATAAGAATTTGTTCTTAACTGACTTGCCTAGTAAAATAAAATGGAAATTGAATTGAGAGAGCTGGAGAGAGGGGCAGAGAAAGAGAGAGATGTTTTAGCTACTCTATTGCATCACAACTACTCTAGACTGGGGTGAGGTCTGGCTGGGGATGTTTACCTTGCGTTCTATGATCTCTGCCGCCAGTCTCTTGGCATGGCGAAAGCTGAGCTGCCCTCTAGGCACCCTAACCACCTCCCTGAAGAGGCCTAGCTGGAACTGTACCAAGGCAGGGCCGAGAGGTGCCTGGAGGGGCCCAGGGGCCGCGGGGTGGGGAGGTTGACCAGGGTTACCTGGGCTGGACGGGGTCACTGACATCCTGGAGAGAGAACCTATAGGTGCAGATAGAGATATAGATAGCACTACAGAGGTATGACAGAAATACTGCGGTGCACTTTTAGGAGAACTGAAAGATATGTCACAAATAGAAGTACTGCTAGATCATGGATGCATAGGTACACTTCATATAAAAATAACATTTATTCATATAGAACATTTCCTACATACACAGCAACTGAATGTACTTCACAGGCACTGAGCTTGTCAATAAGTGAACAAAATAACAGAGCATATTGGCACACTATTCTGTACTAAAGTTCAATCAGACAAATATGGCTACTGAGACACTGCACAGTACTTTTAGTGAGGGAAACCCCCTTACTTGATATTTCAGAGTCCATACGGTCTAGTTTATGCCTTCCAGGCCTGGAAAGATCCATCTTAACAGCGCGATATCCTGTCCTCGTTCAAAAGACCCCTTAACAAATGAACAGTAGTTACTGTTCTCAACCTTTTCTTCATAAGCACACTGGTGGATTTTGTTTCCTGTGAGTCCGTAGGCTTATATAAGTGACAGGAAGCCACTGAGTAACACCCTCAGCCCAGAATGTGAACACACACACATCGACCTGATACTTACCAGAAGCCTGGTCCACCATTATCATTCATCCAATAAATGTCAGAGTGGTTTGTTGGTTTATGTGGAGTACAACTTGATCTCGTGTTCCAGTATGCCTCCAGTTATACATGCAAGATGTGTATTTACAACTAATTTCAATCAAGTGGTTTCATTGTGTCAAAAAGAATGACGTCACAAAAACAGATCAGGATCAGATTGAAAAGTGGAGTTTTTCTTTATTGAGCCTTTAATAAAATATTTGAGGTTGTTGGCCCCTTAACAATGAGATCCGCTATACTGAAGTAGAGTGCATCATATACCCCAAATCCCCACCTGCATGGCTACATTCTACAGTTCCCATAGTAACACACTGACATATCTGGAAGAGGAGTGTTTAGGTATGTGTGTGTGTGTGTGTGTTTCATTTAAACATTTGTTGGTGTATAAATACAGCATCTTTAGACCTACAAACTACAGTCCACTGACTTTTACATATCTAGACAGCGTTGGGATGAATGTGTGTGTTTGAGAACGTTTTCGTACATGTTGAGCGTGTACGCTTGAGCGTGTGCGACAGAGACGGAAGTCGTACACAGGCAATTCTGTACATTATTCGCTGCAATGAAACAAACCACTTTCCCCAATGTACCATTTCTTTCTCAGTCACTGATTCTCACTTGTCACATAACATCTCCTTTCCTCATCATTCTTCATCAGTATAGTCTTCCTCCTCCTCAGCCCTGCTAGTCTGTATTTGTCACACTAGCCTTTGCTCCATCATTTCTCTCCATCCAATCAAAAATCATTATACCATCCTATACCCATTCCCCACATCACAAAGCACAACCAACACAATTAGGAGCTGCATATCGTTAAGAACCCTCTCCTTCTCAAAGATATACAATAATATACATTCTTTCCAGGTCTCTTGGTATCTTATAAATAAAACAATTAAAAGGGCTTCCTTCCTGTTCCTCACTCCCATCTCCCATGACAAGTAAAACCCAAGACCTAAACCAACCGTTCAGTGTTCAACAACAATACCCTGCACATCTTCACTTGAGGTTGGAGCCAATCACAGACGAGAATAGACCGAATGGTGACAACTTTGGTGAGAGGACGGTCATTCGTTAGATCATCCTATAGGGTTTTCTGTAAACCAAATCAGATTAATTCCAAATCAACAGTAGTGATCATAAGGGATCATGGTTTTATATAAAAAGAGATGGACATATCATGCTCACATATTCAGTAAACGCCAACCAAGGAAAGAGGACAAGTAACAAGAACTAGAAGCATTGATTGTTACACACTGTTTGCCCAACGATAACCTCTTAAAGAAACACATACTGTAACTCGCCAAACTAATCAGAGAGCAGTACAACTATTTGGAAATCGAATTTGATTGGAGTAATGTTGTGCTGTGATGGCTGTATCCACGCATTCCATTTATACTGAGACGCACTGTTAACGTTTGTCCCAGGACTGAGCAGAACTAAGTTACCCTAGTCTCATATTCATTAGTGCACATCGTAGCGAAACCTTTTGGAGCTACAGAAAACGAGCAGTTCTTATTGGAGAAGTCCAGGTTGTCCCTCCATGTTTCAGTCCATTTTCTACAGTTTAGTGCTTAATGAATACAAACCTGGTCTCAAATCTGTTTGTACTTCTGCCACCTCTTAGGCTGCGTTCACACAGGCAGCCCAATTTTCTTCACTCTGAAAAAGAGCTGACGTGAAAAGATCTGACGTGATTGGTCAAAAGACCAGAACTGGGCTGCCTATGTAAACACAGCTTTAGTTATCACATTCAGAATTGTCTGGCAGGACAACAAATGAGTGTAGTTGGCTAGAGCACAAACCAATCTGGACAGATCAGGCTATAGATTTAGGGGCAAATCCTGACTTCGGCTTAAGTCAAATTTTCACTTGATGTCAATGAGACTAAGTAATACATTTGACTAGAAGTTATATTCCGTCCGTTTATCGCCTCTTCACTATGCTACACTCACCGGACAGCTTATTAGGTACACCACCCCGTTCACAAAAATGAATCGCAGTGAGTCACGTGGCCGTGGCCTGCTATATAAAGCAGGCAGACAGGCATCAAGGCTTTCAGTTACTGTTCTAATTAACATTAGAATGGGCAAAATGAGTGACCTAAGCGACTGATTGTGGAATGATCGTTAGTCAGGGGCAGTCCTGTGGGCAAAAACAGCTTGTTGATCAGACAGGAGAATGGCAAGAAGCGTGCAAGCGGGTCAGTTTACTTGAGTGGCCTGGGCAGTCCCCAGACCTCAATCCAATAGAGCAGGCAACCCTGGTCCTGGAGTGCCCCAGGCACTTCATGTTTTTGCTTTAACTGACCTGGAAGACCAGGTCTGTTGAATTTGGGCAGTCAATGAACTGATCAATTAGCTCAGTTGGTCAGGTGAGGTGCTTAGTTTGGATAAACCTGCGGCACTCCAGAAACAGGGTTGCCTACCCCTGCAATAGAGAATCTTTGGGATTAGATGGTAAAGGGCCGTTCGCAGCATGACTGTACCGCCGTCCAATCTGCAGCAACTGCGTGATGCCATCGCGTCAGCACGAACAAACATCCCTGTGGAACGTTTATGAACACTGTGTAGAATGCCCTGAAGAATTCAGGATGCTCTGGAGGCAAAGGGGGGTCCGACCCGGTACCTAATAAACTGTCCTGTCAGTTTATATTCTCCCAGTTTCTCTTCACTTGTCTGACTGCATTCTTCCAGTGTCTGGCTCCCCAACAAAGATCCTCCTATGCTCTAACCAGTGTAAACAAAAACATTCTGTGTGCAATATACAAATAAAGACATTTCAAATAACTTAAGCCAGTATATACATAACAAAATTTCAGAAGGCTAAAAAGTGAAGTTGAACTGGTCAGTGCCGTTTTTCTCCCATTTGATGTATAAATACACAGAAACACTGATTATTTTCATCATCCCAAAAACATTGTGTACCGTCTTTGTCCATGATGAAGCTTCTACCAGCTGTAGTTCATACCTCTCGTAACTTGTCTTACAATCCTATGATTTATATCGCTCTAGCACTGTGATATCTATTAAATGGGTTGTTAGCATTTACCGTGATCATGCCACTAGTAATCTATGAGTGTAATGCTTCTGGAAGATAGAAATCAGAATTGAACTAGCCTAAGATCGATTGTCTGCACCAGAAGTAGGTAGCTAGGCTACACATTTGTCATGTTGCAATAATAATGACTCGTTATTCTGTTACGATGCCATGCCTCAGTCACCACAACTAGTGCAGACATCCCATGTTCTAGTAAGCAGCATGCAGTGTTAAATATTATTTTTCTGTACTTGTTTGATGCCAGCGAAGTATACAGTGAAGCAGATCGACACAGAGATTTCTGCATCACAAAAAGCCATGTCAAGTAGTGTCTTTCGCAATGATTTGTCTTCAGAAAATATGTCTTGATTGCGAGTGTTGGACCTGAAGTGTGTTTCGAGCGCATCGGACGGCAAACATTCCCTTCTCATTGGCCCTTCCTCCTCTGGTCCCGCCTCCTGCCTGTTTAACCAATCAGGGAGCTACGTCTTGACAAGTCCACGTTGCTGGCGCTCAGTCCTTTGCATTCTGATAGGCCGGTGTTGGCATCCTGGAGAGAGGGAGAGAGCGTTAGGACGGATGTCCCAAGAGTGATGATGGGGGAGGGGGGTCGGGAGGACCCACAAACACTAGAATCATGTAGTCTACATGTGAAACTGTCCAAGTGCAATCCTTTCATCTAGATGTATAACTCAGGACTTGTTTGTGCTCTGTCTGTGAGAGCAGTCATTGAACTGTAACTACCAGGTCAATAACTATATGTGACAGTGAGGGGTGGGGGGGGGTTAAAAGTGTGCTGCTGGTACCTGTGAAGGGTCTTCTGCACTCTTGTTGAGGAAGTTGAGAGAGCTGGCTCTCGTCATCCTGAGGATCACACAGACAAACGTTTTGGCTTCAATAATAAAATAAATTAAATGTAATTGCTTGGATTTTGCTTTATTGTTATGAGTTTACTAACTACGGTGCCTAGTCGGCTCCCCACCAAAGGAAAAAACCCTGTGGGAAACACTGAAATTCATGCATGAGCAATGATTGGCTAGGGACACAGTCTCTCTCTCTCTCTCTCTCTCTCACCCTGGGTTGCGGGGCTCCTGGGGGCCAATGCCTTGTAGTTTCTTCACCAGCATCTCACTGCTCCTGCGCAGGGCGTCACGGATCTTCCCGAAGGAGCCGCTCCGACGCAACGAACCATTACCATCCTGAGAAAACAAGACAGACATAGCCCGTCAAGGACTGGCCTTGAAACATAAATCAAAAAGTGATTTGAGGCATTTTATTATTTTCGAAAACCTTTAACAAACATCACACCCAATTTTTTATTTGAGCTTTTTTTGTGTGGAGTTTTGCTGAATGCATACAGATTTAATCACGATGTCAGCTTATTTATTGTATTGTTTCTTCATTTTACCCGTCTTTGCTAATTGTTGATACTTTGGGAGTAAATTCCCTGTGATTGTACGACTTTCGTCATACATTTGACTGCATGTGCACTCCCATAAAAGGCTCCCCCCCAAATGACAGAGGTTTCGTACCCCGTTCCACTCTGCTCCGTCGTCTCCCTCACAGTCCCCCCGCTGGGGGCCATTAAAACCCTCCCGGCTCTGCCGTCGCTCCCCCCCTCCAGGGGCCCCGTCCTTCAGGAGCTCCACCACCTTGCTCTGGTTAATGGCATCTATACCCTGCGAGAGGGGGGGGGGGGGAACGGGGGGGGGGGGGGGGGAATAGGGGAGGCAGAGAGAGGAGGGGGGAAGATAGGGGAGGCAGAGAGAGGAGGGGGGGGGAAATAGGGGAGGCAGAGAGAGCTTGAGAGACAGATTCATACTAAAACGTCAGCTTGTACCTGCTTTTTGAATGATTGTGTAGTAATTGCTTTTTGACTGATAGCGTTGTACCCGCTTGCGTCAGTGATAGTGTGGTACCAGCTTGCGTCAGTGATAGTGTGGTACCAGCTTGCGTCAGTGATAGTGTGGTACCAGCTTGCGTCAGTGATAGTGTGGTACCAGCTTGCGTCAGTGATAGTGTGGTACCAGCTTGCATCAGTGATAGTGTAGTACCTGCTTGCATCAGTGATAGTGTAGTACCTGCTTGCATCAGTGATAGTGTAGTACCTGCTTGCATCAGTGATAGTGTAGTACCTGCTTGCATCAGTGATAGTGTAGTACCTGCTTGCATCAGTGATAGTGTAGTACCTGCTTGCATCAGTGATAGTGTAATACCTGCTTGCATCAGTGATAGTGTAGTACCTGCTTGCGTGTCTTGGTAGCACACTCCTCCAGTGTCTCAGCTGCCTCTAGTTTACCCTGTCTGCGGTACAGCGCTCCTAAGCTCTTCAGAGTGGTATTGACCGTTGGGCTAAGAGGAATTAAGTACATGTCAATATCATGTCATCATTACGGAAGTCCAGAAAGAATATACTGTACTAGTAAAAAAAAAAATATTCCCTTGTTATGTTGACATCACAACTTACTTATTTTTATTGATTGCTACACTAAGGGATGGTATATTTCATGCTAACATTATGCTTTCATGTGTGTTTGGAGCTCATTATTGGTTTATAAGAATGTTAGCAAGCCAAATATCCCTTACCTTGAGGTAAGAGCTCGTGGGGGAGCTAAGCCCTTTTGGGGCATTTAAGTCCTGAACGTGCATGCAAGCAACAACGCAGCTAACTTGTGAGTCTTGTGAGTGAGCGGGCGATCGAGCTAGCTAGTTAGTCTTGTTAGCTAGACAGCTAGTGTGTTATCGACGGTGGTTGTTAGCTTGCATAACTGATATGTGTATAATTGTGAGGGACACTTCATGTTTTATGGATAATATTTACACTTACAGAGTGGGTGGCCCCATTTCTGACAGGCATATTAACAGTGAATGCATTATGTATATGATTAAGAGTGGGTGTGCTCTATTCCTGGCAGGCTGATCAGATTCAATAGCAGCCTCAGGATGCTGCCTTGTTGGCTGTCTGCAAGGAGCATTACATATGAAACAGCCTACAAGGCGGCATCCTGATTTATCAGCATCTGAGGCTGCTATTGAATCTGATCAGCCTGTCAGGAATGGAGCTCACCCATTGTAAACGTAAATATGTCCCTTATAATTATACACATATCAGTTATGCAAGCTAACAACCAGCAATATTGCTAGCTAGCTAACAAGACTACCTAACTAGCTAGCTCATAAGACTAGCCAAGTTAGCGGTGTGGTTCCTTGCATGCGATTGCCTTTGGTCTTGGGGTCGCAACGCAGCCTGGGAGAATGTGCCGCCTCTCAGGCATCGTTCAGGGCTTTAATGCCCAACGAGTTCATTGCAATCAACGCGGCCACTGGGCTCCTTGAGGTGGTTATCGTGCATCTGCACAAATGAATGAATGATGTGCGGTACTTTTGATTATCTCGTGATCATGACAAAACAACTTTTGTTATGTTGTGATTATGAGATAAATAAGTTGATCGATAATGAGGGAATTTGCTTTTTATTCATGTCCTCTCTGGACTTCAACACATCATTAAAGCACAACGCTAATATAATTTAGAACACTGAGTTGTGTATTTATCTCACATTCAAATTAATTTGGAATACTAACTCTCACCTGTCAACTTTGCAGGCCTTGTACCAGCTCCCATATTCTCCATAGGGCACAGCATCCTTCCTCTTCCCCTGAGCGAGCGAGAGAGGCAGGAAGTTATGGTCCAGCGGCAAAAGGAACAATTTGTGGACTTTGTAATAAAACCCCAAAATTGAAAACACAGCTAGAGCAAGTCCTTAGAAGTGTTTTTAGCTATAGTACCATCGCAGAACTTTTATATTAACCCCCTGGGCACCATTTCTAATATGGCAACCAATCAGCTCCATGGGGCCATATTGGACAGGTGTCACATGGCCATATCTCCATAAATAATAGGTGCATACAGCCCAATGACGGCTTAACGTGTGAAGGAGTGTGGAGAACAACAAAACAGCTCAAACATGCCATATACAGTGTCCTCATCTGCCACTTTATTAGGTACTACCGGTACACAAGGGGGCGCCAAGAAAAGACAATTGGGCATTTGTTACCAGAATGCTAACAAAAGTAGCACAAGTAAAGGCGAATTTCCATGGAGGCAGCTAGCTACATATGCTAACGTGCGCAAACGGTATTTTACTTAAGATGACTGGCAAATTACAATTAGGGGTCGCGTAAATAATCTCATGCTGCGTTTTGTAAAGGCATATCTAAAATGCTTCTTATTGTGATTTCTACTGAGCATCAGACAAATTGTGTGCTTCAGGTGCACTTCTCCACTAAGATGAGAATTCACCAACGGCCATTGAATCATCAGACAGCGCTCTGACTGTAGCTTTTATTCTACGATACTTTTTTTGTGTAGCCAACCTGCCTCCGATAAAAGTTAAGAAAAACATTAGGAAATGTAGCTGGATGCATTATTTCTATGATAATCATTAGAAATGCGATTGCAATGCATCGTTTTTGCAACAAAATAAAAAACATTTACTTGTGGCTGCCAGCCAAATAGTGCTCCACTTCTGTTCATGAAAATGAAGCTATTTTCTACCGAATGTGTTGCACTAATGTATTATCTGTGAAGGAAAACTATCCCTGATCACTCTATTGAAGCAAAAAAAAAAAAAAAACGTTACTTTCAATATAAAAAACGGACTAACCTGCTCCAGCTTTCACCTGCTGTACTATTTACAACAGGTAACTGGCTTAACTGTTCTGGGGAACTAAGCTTCATAGTTTAAAACAATGTGAAGGATGAAATGAAGAACGTGCTTTGTCTTCTAACACAAGTTGACTGCAGGTATTTACTTAAAAGTAGCTACAAATATTAAAATGTATTATCTTCAAATAAATAATTTCAAGGGTATTGATGGTATTGAAAAACCTTCTAGTGGCTATTTCCAAATACCCCGATATATACAGTATATCGCCCAAGCCTAGACCTAACGTGTTCCAGGAAAACATTCCCCACACCAGCACACCACCTCCACTAGCCTGTGCTGTTGACACCAGGCAGGTTTGGGTCCATGGCCTCATGCTGCTTTAGCCAAAACCTGACTCTGCCATCAGCATCACAACAGGAACTGGGATTCGTTAGACCAGACAATGTTTTTCCACGCCTCAGTTGTCTGGTGTTGGTGATCACATGCCCACTGGAGCCTTCTCTTCTCTGACATGCCGTTCTGCACACCACTGTTCTTCTCTGAAGTGTTTTTTTTTGGTAAACCCTTGACACTGTCGTGGGCGGATGTTTCTGAGGTACTGGATCCGGTGTGCCTGGCACCGACGATCCTACCACGCACGAAGTTGCTTAGCTTACTCATTTTGCCCATTCTAACGTCCAATCGAACAGTAACAATGTATCGATGCCTGAATGCCTGCTTTATATAGCAAGCCACAACCACGCGACTCACCGTCTGAAGGAGTGATCAATTTTCGTGAACAGGGTGATGTACCTAAAACTGTATATGTATCCCTTAAATGTTTTGTAAAAAAAAGTGGCAAAAAGTCCCTCAAATCTGTTTTTTGCTCATCTTTTCATGGCAATTTCCAATATTTCACATGTAAACACAAAAAATTGTTATACAAGTGTTCCCTGAAGTCTGCTTACAATGACATGACATACAATGTCAATTTCAAGAAATGTTACACCAAACCTGCACTGTCTCTCTAGGTAAAATCCCATAGTAACGCATTATGTCCAGCAGTGAGACTGGTAACCCATTTTAACCAAATGCCTTTGTGATGACAAAAAAATAACTGCAATGGCACTATAGCTAAAAACACTTAAGGACTAATTTGGTGCCTTTATCACAAAGTCCACAATTACCATACCATTTTAGGCTATTAGCAGCAGTAGTAGTACACACAAATCACAACGTTATTATAACGCCTCTATTAACATTCTCCCTCTCAGTCCTATTAGGTCCACCTATCCATCTGAGTTAATTGCCTGACAGTGATATGAGTTAATAGCCTGACAGTGATAGGAGGACCATGGTTCAGTGCACCATACAACAGGTTCATACTGTAACTACCTTGCTCTCCTCTCTCTCCTCTGCATGCATCCAGATAGGTTTGTTGTCATCTGAAAGAGAGAGAGGGTGTATCAGTGTCACTGTTTTACTTGTACATTCATATACAGTACAAGTCAAAAGTTTGGACACGCCTACTCATTCAAGGGGTTTTCTTTATTTTCTACATTGTATAATAATAGTGAAGACATCAACACTATGAAATAACACATATGGAATCATGTACTAACCAAAATATATTCTTCAAAGTAGCCACCCTTTGCCTTGACAGCTTTGCACACTTGGCATTCTCTCAACCAGCTTCATGAGGAATGCATTTCAATTAACAGGTCTGCCTTGTTAAAAGTTGCAGAGGATACGTTCATTAGAGTTAGCTGCCTCAGAAAATTCCTCCCAAATAAATGATGAGGAGTTCAAGTAACGGACACATCAACTGTTCAGAGGAGACTGCGTGAATCAGGCCTTCATGGGCCTGATAGGGCGGCAGGTAGCCCAGTGGTTAGAGTGTTGGGCCCGTAACCGAAAGGTTGCTGGATCGAATCCCCGAGCTGACAAGGTAAAAATCTGTCGTTCTGCCCCTGAACAAGGCAGTTAACCCACTGTTCCTAGGCCGTCATTGAAAATAAGAATTTGTTCTTAACTGACTTGCCTAGTTAAATAAAGGTAAAAAAAAAAAAAAAAATGGTTGAGTTGCTGCAAAGAAACCAATACTAAAGGACACCAATAAGAAGAAGAGACTTGCTTGGGCCAAGAAACACGAGCAATGGACATTAGACCGGTGGAAATCTGTCCTTTGGTCTGGAGTCCAAATGTGAGATTTTCGGTTCCAACCGCTATGTCTTTGTGAGACACAGAGTAGGTGAACGGATGACCTCCGCATGTGTGGTTCCCACCGTGAAGCATGGAGGTGTGATGGTGCTTTGCTGGTGACACTGTAACCAGCATGGCTACCACAGCATTCTGCAGCAATACGCCATCCCAGTGAAGGAAAAGTGAAGGAAAAGCAGCCAACAAGTGCTCAGCATGTGGGAACTCCTGCAAGATGGTTGGAAAAGCATTCCAGGTGAAGCTGGTTGAGAGAATGCCAATAGTGTGGCTACTTTGAAGAATCTAAAATGTAAAATATATTTTGATTTGTTTAAGACTTTTTTGGTTACTACATGATTCCATATGTGTTATTTTGTAGTTCTGATGTCTTCACTATTATTCTACAATGTAGAAAATTGTAAAAAATAAAGAAAAACCCTCGAATGAGTAGGTGTTCTAGAACTTTTGACTGGTACTGTATCTTGTTCCCTCCCAGGAAAAATAAGGTATTTTAATTTAAAATTGAATGGATTAATTTATGGCATATTACACAGAGGATTTAACCTGTCCATGTATTAACCTGTCAGTGTGTGTTAATTAAAAAAATGTAACCATAATCAACAACTTAAAATGTGTGTAGGGGAACACAAGTGGGTTGTGCTGGTCTGTGCCATGCTAGCTAACCCATGCCAGAGCCTTCCTCTACGGTGCTGTTCTGAGCGTGAGTGTGTAAGGGTTTTATTGGCTTAAGGGCAGTGATCTGGACACAGTGGTGAATTAAGCTGCTCCACGCATGACAGATAGCTCTGATCCCCTGAACTGACCGATCAGGACACAGGGTTTACTGGGCAGTCATGGCCAGAATGGACATACTGTAGAGTCAACCACTCGCCTAATTACTACATGAAGACTTGGTAGGTTTGGTGTGGTGGTAAATGTAGAACTAGTTGTGTCCCAAATGGCACCCTATTCCCAAAGGGCTCTGGTCAAAATAAGTGCACTATATAGGGAATAGGCTGCCATTTGGGACGCAGCCCTAGTCCGTCAGTGATTGTGATGCATTGGTTGTAGGAGACTCACTGTTGACTGAGCCAAACTCCTTCTCGTGTGCTCGGGTCAGGATCTCTTTGTACAGAGACTCAGCATCCTTGAACTTCCCCTGTTTGAGGTAGCAGGTAGCCTAACAAGAAGAGATAAAAAAACGTACACAGGTTTAATAACAAACATTTCACATCAACACATAAAAGCATGTACTGTACATCTATAACAAAACTGTGGATTAAAATATAAAGTTTTAAGTTTCCACAAAACTGGTCATTCTTAAAGATTGCTCTATATTGGAAATTCAGCTAAATGCTCATCTGAGGCGTTCTAGAATTGAGATCCAGAATTCTTCCTCCCCTCCCTATACTATACCATCTCTCTCTCTCTCTCCCCCCCCGCCCCCCCCCCCCCCTCCATCTTCCCTCCCTCCCTCCCTTCCATCCTTCTCACCCCCCTCCCTTCTCACCCTCTCCTCACCAGGTTGTTCTTGGTCTTGGCTACGTTGGGGTCGTCAGCTCCTAGTTTGGACTGGTAGATCTCCAGGGCTCGTCTGTAATAATACTCCACCTCCTCGTACTTTCCCTGGTTCTGACACAGCAGGGCCAGGTTGTTCAGCTGCTTGGCCACGTCGGGGTGGTACTTCCCCAGGACCTGAACACCACAGACAGGGACACACACATCAAGACTTCCTTTAGCTACAATGAAAAGAGATTTTATGACATTTTTTTGACCACCAGTCCAGGGAAAACTCTGGGCACTACACATAACGGGTCATAGACACAATTCAAATCATTAGTGTTATTTTGTGTACCTTCTCTCTGATCTCCAGGGCTCTCTTACAGAGGGGCTCAGCCTCCTTGTACTTGCCCCTCTTCCCGTAGAGCACGGCCAGGTTGTTGAGAGTGGCGGCCACCGCAGGGTGGTCCTTCCCCAGGGTCTTCTCTCTGATGGCCAGGGCATCGTTCAGCAGGTGGGCTGCCTCTTTGTACTTGTTCTGGTCCCTGGAACACAAATACTATACCAGGTAAAAAGACAGGTACAAGCGCAATAATTAAGCAGTAAAGTCTCAATTCATGTTTTTCACCCAGCTATCCACACATCCTCTCCGCACCCAAGCATCCTTTTCTATGAGCACATCCAGCCATCCTTAACCCATCCATCTCCCATGAGCATATCCACCCATTCACACATCCAGCCCTCCATCCATCTCCCTCACTCCATTTCTCCCTTCATTACCCTCTCACCTGTAGACGAGGGCCAGGATGTTGAGCATGGTGGCCACGTCGGGGTGGTCGTGTCCGGAGGTCTTCTCCAGGTCCTCCAGGGCCTGTTTGCAGAGGGGCACGGCCACCTCGTATCTCCCCTGTGAGGCGTACTGGATCACCAGGTTGTGGAGGGTCCTCAGGCGGGCTGGGATCTCATAACCACCCTGCTGGGCAGCCACTTCTCCACTGGGCTGGGCTGGAGAGGAGGTGTGGAGAAGGGAGAGGTGTGGAGAGGGTTAAAGTGATTCATTCTTGATACATTGTGCTGACAGAACAGGGGTTCCAAATCAAAAAGGGATTTCATTCTTGTTACAGAATGGCTAGCTTTCTCTGAGGTACAACTGTAGCAAGATACAATGCTTATTTCAGAAAGGAATCTCCTGAGATGAAGATAAATGTAATTTATTTCACGTCATTTTAAGAGATGGTAGCGTCAGTAACCAAAACATACCTTTGTTCAATCAATAAAATAATCAAATCAATAAATCAACTATCTATCATAAGTCTAACCCTTCTGTAACCCCGTAACACCCATCGTCTTCGACATTACCTTCTAACCCCTCTCTAACCTCGTCCCCTCAATGGGCTTCTTCTTGGCCAATCACTGGTCCTACCTTGTCCCTGGTCGTCGTCGTTGGGGAACAAGTCGTCGAGGCTGTCTTTAGACGTCTCTCCTGCAGCCTTCTCCTCAGACGGAGACGCGTCGTCGTCAAACTTCTTGATCTGGTTCATGAACACCAGGTGTTTCTTTTCCTCCTCCAGCTGGGCAACACTCTGCTCACTACGCTGCAGCTTGTTCTTGGGGGGGGGGGGGGGGGTTGGATGTGGGTAGGAGAAATGGAAATGTTTTGCTTTGGAGGGGATTAAAGTGATTGTATACTCTAAAATCCCTCAAATGTTAGCCAAATGTTTTCCACCCTCAAAAGTAATGTTGCGATGAGTCCACACCCCACGGAGTCGGTTGTGTACATTGGGATATTGACTCATCCAACATCCCCAGAACATTTAACCACTTTTGAGGTCTGAAAACAAAGATGTTGATATTTGAGTGAATGATGCAGTGTTCTATGCTGTATATCTAACGGTGTTAGAATTAGATCTACCTATACAGTTGAAGTCGGAGGTTTACATACACCTTAGCCAAATACATTTAAACTCAGTTATTCACAATTCCTGACATTTAATCCTAGTAAAAATTCCCTGTCTTAGGTCAGTTAGGATCACCACTTTATTTTAAGAATGTGAAATGTCAGAATAATAGTAGTGATTTTTATTTCAGCTTTTATTTCTTTCATCACATTCCCAGTGGGTCAGAAGTTTACATACACTCAATTAGTATTTGGTAGCATTGTCTTTAAATTGTTTAACTTGGGTAAAACGTTTTGGGTAGCCTTCCACAAGCTTTCCATAATAAGTTGGGTTAATTGGTGACAGAACTGGTGTAACTTAGTCAGATTCTGCCCACAAATGTTCTGTAGGATTGAGGTCAGGGCTTTGTGACGGCCAATGCACCTTGACTTTGTTGTCGTTAAGCCATTTTGCCACAACTTCGGAAGTATGCTTGGGGTCATTGTCCATTTGAAAGACCCATTTGCGACCAAGCTTTAACTTCCTGACTGATGTCTTGAGATGTCGCTTCAATATATCCACATAATTTTCCTTCCTCATGATGCAATCTATTTTGTGAAGTGCACCAGTCCCTCCTGCAGCAAAGCACCCCTACAACATGATGCTGCCACCACCGTGCTTCACGGTTGGAATGCTGTTTTTCGCCTTGCAAGCATCCTCCTCTTTCCACCAAACATAACGATGGTCATTATGGCAAAACAGTTCTATTTTTGTTTCATCAGACCAGAAGACATTTCTCCAAAAAGTATTGTCCCCAAAGATCAGTTTTTGGCTGATTTCTTTGGATTTTCCCAGGATGTCGAGCAAAGAGGCACTGAATTTGAAGGTAGGTCTTGAAGTACATCCACAGGTACACCACCAATTGACTCAAATGATGTCAATTAGCCTACCAGAAGCTTCTAAAGCCATTACATAATTTTCTGGAATTTTTCAAGCTGTTTAAAGGCACAGTCAACTTAGTGTATGTAAACTTCTGACCCACTGGAGTTGTGGTATAGTGAATTATAAGTGAAATAATCTGTCTGTAAACAATTGTTGGAAGAATTACTTGTGTCATGCAGAAAGTATTTGTCCTAACCAACTTGCCAAAACTATAGTTTGTTAACATGAAATCTGTGGAGTGGTTGAAAAATGAGTTTTAATGACTTCAACCTAAGTGTATGTAAACTTCCGACTTCAACTGTACATAAGGCTTTAGGATTAGGATGTAGTGTGTCTACCTGCGTTCCTGCCAGTTCGTCTCGTAACCACTGGTTCTCCTGACACAGTCGTCTGACCTGGGCCCTTAGCTTCTGCTTCTCTGACTCCACCGCACTCAGGTGGCCCGATAGGGCAATGATCACCTGGACAAGGGGAGGTGGAGGGGTTAGAACCAACTCTTATTGTCAATGGCAACCTAGCAAGAGAGGGATGTAGGGAGTTCAAATAAAGAGAATATTCCATATTTTAGTTTCAAATGGGAAAGCGACTAGCTTGGGGCCAGACCACATTGTACGTTACCGTGGAATACCAGGCTAGGAAGAGGTGTTTATTATTTTTTTTTTATTTCACCTTTATTTAACCAGGTAGGTCAGTTGAGAACATTTACATTTACAACTGCGACCTGGCCAAGACAAAGCAAAGCAGTGCGACAAAAACAACACAGAGTTACACAGTAAACAAACATAGTCAAACACAATAGAGAATCTATATACAGAGTGTGCAAATGTAGTGCAAAATGCAGTAAGGTTATGAAGACAATAAATAGGCCATAGTGGCGAAATAAATTACAGATTAGCATTAACACTGGAATGATGGAATGTGCAAAATTAGCTAAAATAATAAATATGGGGATGAGGTAGTAGGGTGGGCTATTTACAGAAGGGCTATATACAGGTGCAGTGATCGATAAGCAGCTTTGACAGCTGATGCTTAAAGTTAGTGAGGGAGATAGGAACCTCTAGCTTCAAGGATTTTTGCAATTCGTTTCCAGTCATTGGCCGCAGAGAACTGGAAGGAATGGCGGCCAAAGGAGGTGTTGGCTTTGGGGGTGGCCAGTGAGATACTCACTGTGCAGCATAGTAGAATGTTTATCTGGGATTTGTACTGTGTGCGTTGTAACCTGTTCTGAAACCAGTGCAAAGGATGTCCTTGGAGGACAACATATCATTATTTATATTCCATTCTATTCAAAAGAGGATGAGTTATCAGTCCATCTGTATCTAACCAAGATTCCCACTGCCACCTTCCTACAGGAACAACTCTCATAACCTCTTGATGAATCACCCTCCTCACTCTCTGTGAGGCATGAATCTAAATAAATCATCTCCTTAGTCAGTGTATGAACTAGCAATAACCCACATCAAGCACCAGCATCCTCCTTCTCTCCATTCACCTCCACTCTCTCTTCATTTCATTATCACCCCTTACCTCTAAAACTGAGCATCTTCCACTCACCCACTCTCTTCCATCCCTCCTCTCCCCCCACCTCCCCATCTCTCTCCTACCTGTGCCTCTCCCAGGCCCAGTTCAATGGCCTCCAGGCTTTTACGCAGTAGGCCTGACTTATCCTGGGCAGCAGGTGGCTGTGTGCAGTCCAGCAGGGAGGTGAGGAGCTGGGCATGCTCCTCGCGGAGGGTTTCCAGGCCCTGCATCACAGCCTTGGTGTTGAGCACTATCTCATCCTGGGTCAGGCGCTCCAGGGCCTCCTCGCTGCGTGGGTACACCATGGTGGACATAACCCGGGTTCACACACACTGTAGGAGGGGAGAGGAGTTAGATAGGGACTGGTCTCATGTTACCATTCTCATAATCTTGTACAGAGAGCTTGGAGTCAATGCTAGTTTGAGGAAGAGCTGTATGTATCTTGTATAGAGATTAAAATTACAACACAACAATAATTCATGTTTGATAATGAGATTATTACAAGTATGAGCATTTGAGGAAGAAAATCCCTTCGAATAAATTATGTCCAAATCAAGAGAGATCTTGTTCACACAACTGTTCCGTCTGTTACCAAAAACCAACCAAGGCAGAGCTCATTCCTCTGGACCTTCTGCCTCTGTTCCAATGGGACTCTAATCTTTTGATCTTGAGAAAATAAAGTAAGTAACTGTAAGCATTTCGGTTCCAAACCTATTATATACATAGTTTGAGTGGCACTGCCGTAATCAGTCTTTCTATCTCCCAAAATAACAGAACTGAGTAAATAGATCCACTGCTCTGCTCCGCTTTGGACGAGCACCTGTTCTGTTCTCGCGCCGCCAGGAGGCCTCATCCCACACCACCGTCACATCCCTACTCCGCCCGCCCCATCCATTGACCGCAATGCACCAATTTGAGCGATCCCGTAATTTCACATCCGATTGGCACAGGCACAGCTAACAAATCTCTCAAACGACGTATGGGACGTTTGGCAAATGGCAAGTGTTGTCATCGATCCATTTAACTGGCAATTAGTGTTTACTTGTAAAATATGGGCCGACAATTTATGATGGGAGACAGATCATCAATGTAGGTGACCGATAGAGGAGCGTTACACATAAATGAAATACATGTAGTCTTTTGAGAGACTTAATGTATTAAGATCTATATCGTATAAATAATAGTATGTCTAACTGTCACACTCACACGTAAGATCATGTCCTATAAAACACTCCGACATGTTTGTAAACATTGGCAGGTTTGATTGAGGCCCAGCCAGAAAGATGCTGCTGTAAGGACTTTATGCATGGATGCGGTCGTGAGGTGGAAGTCTCCACACTGTTTCAATATGACTAATAACAATTTCCTAAGCACTTAAAATAAGCGATGACTTCGTCAAAACAATGTCGAGAACCAAGACGAGCACGATTGGCAACATTGTAGAACGCTGGTAATGAGACATTTCACAAGCCTAGCATGGGGACAGGCATTGTTGGTACGTCGCGTAAGCCTATGATTTACTAGCCCAGCTCTCTTTGTTGGACGGCAAAATATATTCCAATATAACTCATACGCTTAAAAACACACCCGATGACCTCGTGTTTGGCCGCACGTTACCTTCGTCCAGCACGAGCTACTGTTGCGCTGCTCTGCTTCCGTCACGCGCCATTGGGCTAGTTACGCTCGTGCACGGCAATGATAAAGTCAAGGCTGGGGATAATAAAACCCTGCACCTATACAACAAAAGTACCTAACTAGGCCTACTGACAACCATGCATCTCTAAAACCATACATTTCCCCCCTCAGGTAGGTGTGAGGAAAGTAATAGCCTGTGCATCACGATAAATAACATTATTTATTTACCTTATCTCCGCTGCCCCCACCGGTAAGATCTGGACGACACGTTATTCGACCTGATCTTGCTATAATAATAGCCCACGAAACACCACTTAACTTACATCCACTGTCGCTGCAGTCTAAAAGCTTGCGAATTCCAAGCGATACATTGTAACCAATTATGTTAGCATTGCTGGATAGTTAAATCAATGTTGTCTTCTCTTGCAACGGTTGGTTTCCACGGGAGTTGCGATCAAAATACAGGAACGCTGTTTGCAATGCGATCCATCCTCGGAAGTTGTTTTGGAGAGAGTGCGGCACCGCGGAGTTCTCAGTTTGAGAAGCGTGTTCGAAGAATGACAGCCTCGACCCGAAAATGGCTGTTGTCCAAATTCTCCCACAATCCTCCAATCCACAGCCCTGTCCGGCCGCTACGACATCACCGCTACCCGTTACATGGGAGAGATCAACATACAAGGATGATGCACAAATAACGTTTATTTTGTAGGCTTGTGGAATTTCCAATGGCTAGTCACCATAGCATTTACAATAATATTCTAATGTCGACCTATGTATTATAATAACTAGCCTACAGATGCCTAAATAAATTGAATTTAAACAAATAGTCTACATTAATTCCTAGATTATATTCAAATGAATAACTGAAAAAGCACCACAGAACACACAATTCAGGAGTATTTATAAAATAAAGAAACAATTTACAGTTCCACTTTTCCATCGCACATTAGTTTATTTGACAACATAATCATGAAAAATAAGTACTACAAAACATAAAAATAAAGAGCTAAGTTACAATACAGAAGTCGTTTTTTTTTATATATATGTACAAGCATTATTAGTGTTTATAGACAAAAGGCAAAAAAGCTACTGAAGAAACAATCGCATGTTTCCAAAAGAAAAAAAAAAGTGCAAAAAAACTCCACAAGCTTAGAATCCTCCCCTCAAACTACTACCAAGCATAAGTGTAGTCTATGCAGTTTTACGCAAAAACAGATTATCTTCTGTGATAGGCTGCTATGTTACAAGCAGGGATCCTTTCAAATGGGCTTTATTGGAAGCAAAGCTTGTGGAATCCTGGAAGAGAGACTCTAGATCTCTTACGGTTTGTTCTGAAACACACTGTGATGATAGCAGAGAGAAAGGACATTATTGATCACTTGGATTTATTCATAGATCAAATAGATCATATTCTTCTTCCCCTCCGGGACAGATGTTTTTCAGGACAATATGACCCGATCTAGGCCGCGTACTCTATAGACTAGAACCCAGAGTTGTTCCTGGAAAAACTCCTGTCCCTATACGTTAGTCATGGACATTAAGACCATCACAGCAACCACAGGTCAATACAGGCACGCATACATCAGGTACAAGTTAGAGAGACAGTCACACAGGAAAAATAGGCCTAGAGAAGGTAAGAAAAACAACATTAATGGTAAGACAAGTGAAAGAAGGGACTGAACTGGGAACAGTTGTTGAGGAGAGACAGAGGAGTAAACCTTGGAATGTATAGTGGAAAAAAACAGCTTCCAACATTAAAATGATTACTTTGGAACAACATTTTGTTATCACCAAAAACATTACAAAACACTGAACATCTATATCTACACCCCCGCTTCAGCTTGGTGTTAAATCCATGTAACATTTGACATTTTGGCAGTGATTTTTTTTTTTGTCCCTTTCAGTGACTACTTAAGATCCCCTTATGAAGAGACAGCAGTTCAAATATAATCACATCTTATACTCCTTATTATGGTAATAACACACTGCAAGGCATAGAGAAATTGGACCTCTGTGTTCTGCTCATAGACGGTAGACATCTCCCCTAACCACTGACACAGGGTCAGATATCTTTTAATCCCCGTAATGGTTGTGGTTAGAACTGGAGGGTAACTGTAATCTGATCCTAGATCTGTGGTTAGGGAGTAGCGTAGCTACAGGTAGTGCTCACTATCCTCAAGCAAAAACGTCCCTCCCATAGATACAACCATGTTGTACATAACATTCATACAGTAGATACAGTCTGTTAAAATATGTATTAAGAGTCCAAGTCCACATGAAGGCATGGGTCTGGGTCTAGCCCTTGACTGGTGGGCAACGACCTTGCTTTGAGCAGCAGGGTTCAATGGTCTGCTTTCACGAGTGCCACTGCCTTTGCCGTAGATCTCTTTGATACTCACAGGGAAGTTGCACAAAGTATCCAAGCTCACAGAGGTTACAAGGTCAACTGACTATGGCGTTTGGAGAGAGATTATTATGGTGTTTGTGTTCTAGGAGAAAAAAAATGTTCTAGTGAAGTAACAGTTGGTTATGGACTAGGGTTGCAAAGCTACCAGTAATTTACAAAAGTTACCGGAATCTATAGCAATCTATGGTAACTTAGGTAATTTATACATTAATAACTTTACATTTGTTTATTCATATATAGTATTCATTTTTTATATACGTGTCCATAATGTCCATTAGTTTCTAGTGGATACACTATGGTCAAGAGAAAATAGCCAAATTAATGAAAAAAAGCATCTAATCAACAATGGCATTATTTTCAACTCTGCAACTATTTACTTTTTTCTCAACTGCCATCACATTTACAACAAAGGTTGACATAGTAAAATCAAAGGATATTTCATGCTGAAACCCTCATATTAAAACACCAATGGTACTCACTAAATTGATAACTTTATACTGTATATTTTACATGTGATTAGGCCACACACAGGGCCACAGATAATGTCAGACATCTGTGATAATCTGATAAACACAAAAGGGCCACTAGATGTTGTGATAAATTACATAGAATCCTTGAAAGTTACCAAAATTGTGGTAGTTTACTGGTAAACTTAGAAATACCCTCCCTTTGCAACCCTATTCTGGACTGATAAAATGGTGTTAAAACTTCCAAAATGGATGTTTACTAAACAATAAAGCTTTTGACGACAATCAACACAATTGAAGAGATAATATACACTAACAATTAATATTATCTGCACATTCAAATTATGTTCAGATGATATCTCCAATGACTGTTGGAAATACATCCTTGTTGTTTGAGATCTTTCCATTATATCGTTCAGACTTATTTGTGGAACATGCATAGCCGTGTACTTAGGCTCTCAGTTTGAAGCCCTTGGTGCAAAAATCTTCCTTCGTACAAGACCCGCAAAGAGAACAGGGCCAGACTTTGTTGAGTTACACGAGGTGTTGACGTCACATCTTTTAAGACTGTTACACCTAAGCTGAAAAACCTACCTCTAAGTTAATACTAATAACAGAAAAAATCAAGACATTGCAGTACTTGATATGTCATTACTTCACTCTGCACAGATGGGGAAGACTACTTTGTAGGTGACACAAGGCTAAACCACTCAACAATGGTTAGCTTTCATTTTAGATTGCAAGGGGACTAGTGTTTTGCTTACAACACATTGCCATTTAATTCAAAATATACTAATTGTAATATACTTTGCAGGTATATTAGACCATAGACTTTGCTACTACATCAAAAATCAAGTCTTTAAGTCTAATTCTTTGGATACAAATCAATTGTCTGCAGTTTTTCCCTTAAGAGCACCAGAGCTCTTAGAAGCTCCTGAAAGGTAATTTGGTGTTGCGTTTCTTTGTGTCAGTCTACAAGGCAAACGTCTGGACGCTGATGCCGCAGCCTAGAGAACTCAAAGTGATATTGACCACATGTCCACACACACACACACACACACAAACCAATCACAGTGTCACGTGGGTTACTTATAAAATTGGTTTCTGTAGATATTTCAATATTATTCGTAGTTTTTACCACATTACATAATAACATTTAATAAATACACCTGTCACTGGACAGTCACTTTCCACCTCACGACACCCTAGACACAACACATCACCATGTCAATGGGGTGAACGCTGCCCGTCTATCACAGGCAGGGCTGGAAAATTCATTTTTCCAGAAATCCTGGTGGGGGGGATTACGGATTTCCTGCGTATTCCCTCCTAATTCCAGAAACCTTCCAACCAGGATTTCTGGAAAACCTGGGGATTTTGGGAAAGGTACCAGAATTGTGCAACCCTTGACAGGTAAAGGCAGGTGAGACGAGTCCCTAGTAGCGTGCAACATTGTGCTTTGGAGTAGAACACCTAGCTACTACAGCGCTGGGGGAGGGGTTACTGGAAGTGCATCGCAAAAGATGAAGATGACAGTCACAGCTCCTGTCCCCCAACTTAACCCAAGCCCTAACTTCAGCCCGAGCACCAGACTACAAATCCCAGAATGCAACAGCTTAACACAGGTGATATACTGGTATGTTCACAAGCAGGAGGAGGACTATACATTCGAGGTTGAATCAAGAGAGCAATGCTGACAACAACAAATGAAATTGATAAAGGGACAAGCCTTACAGATATCAGAAATGTTACCACTTCTCAATAAAAGTTGGGGAAAACAGTGAGCTCTGAAGTTGGCGCCCTCGCTGTACTGGACTATACTGTGCACAGACAGACACAATAAAAAAACGAGAGCCTTTTCTTATACTTTCTGCTCTTCATATACATAACATGTCAACAACTTACTGTATATCATTGGTGAGGGAAAAAAAAGCATTTTCATGTATTTCGGGAGCATGAAAAGCAATGCTACTGTTGGTGTTGTCTGTTGTTCATTCCATTCCATGCATTTTTGGATCCCAAGTTCCCCTCCACAATAACCATGTCATTACTGTTATAACATGTCATAATATGATATTCTTGTTATAACTGGCACGTCGTGGTGTAGTATTATAGCATGCAGGTTGGTGACACCGGGCAGGTTCCAGGTGATAAGAGAACTACCTGGTCAGGGTTAAAAGTTAAGGGTTAAAGGGTCAGATGTTAAGGGTCAAGGGTCAGGGCTCGTAATGAGAGTTATTCATGCAGGTGCAGCTCATCGTTAGGGTTAGTTGAATGGCAGTCCTTTATCTTGTGCTGTGGGCCCCTCATACACACACACGCTACACAGAGAGAGGGACATTTTAATTCATTAAAGTGACTTGTAGCATTGCAACCCACATCTCTCCACCCCTCCTTAAATAAGACAAACGTAGCAAAAAAAACGTCCGGCCCCTCAACCCTTCATCGTAATTGACCAATATTAGTCGCCACAGCGTTCTGAGAGGCGGGGTCTGTGTGCGTAGATGGGACGGGACTGGGCGAGGCGAGTGGGAGGGGCAAAGGGCGGACCCTAGGAGGGGGGTTTGCTGTAACCAAACAGTCCAACAGGGAGATACTTGACATGCGTGGGCCACTGGGCAGCCAGCTGGAAGAACTTGACGTCATTCCACTCCACTCCGTCTATGGACACTGAGACACACACAGGAGAGACAGAGATACTGGTTAAGTAAATCAGACAGGGAACACATATGTTATGTTCGGTAGCATAAGTCTACACCCCATCGTCGGTGATTGGTCAACAATACTACTCCTTGTAGGAGTGGGAACTATGGACGGGATTCTTCAATGAAGTGTTTGTTGTTGTTCAACGAGAGACGACTGGTTTTCATGCACGTTCTATCACTTGACAAATTCTGCACCAAACATACCTCCCTCTGCAAAAAATGTCCAAATGAATTACAGATTTATCTTTGAATAACTGACTATTTTGAGGAAGTGCATACGGGCTACGATGTTGATACAGCGTTTCAAGAGGGACAAACAGTGAAATCATTCTTTCTAAAGATTTTGCATCTATAGACACACTATAATGCTCTCTCCCTCTACCTTTTAGGATGGTCTGATGCTGCTTGGCAGAACAGATAAGTCTGCTGATGCCCTCGATGACCTGGCTCTTAGAGTCAACATCCTTCTCCTTCGGCTTCTTACCCAGGAATATGGTGGGAACTACAGAGGGAGGGAGAGAGAGAGAGAGAGAGAGAGACAACCTTCATTACACATTAGAATAATGTAATAGGATCTCTATACGACCAGACAGACTAGAACAGTCACATACTGTAGGAAGAAAAAATAAAAAGACAAACCGCAACTAGAAAGAACGCATCTAAAACTCTTTACCCTTCTTGTTCTTCTCCTTTGTGACCACAGTCATCGCCATGGTGCTGACCTGGGCCTGGGTCTCACTGCTGCCCCCCCCTGGTAGCCGGCTGACCTGCAGGGACCTGAAGGCACTCTTCAGGGTGTTCTTACCGCCTGTGTCACGCCGCTCGCCCTCTCGGCGCTTCTCCGCCAGTGATGCCAGCCAGTAGTCCACCTGCAACCCAATGGCGTCCACACCATGGGACATACTGGGGCTCCTGGGACAGGAAGAGGAGGGGCCAGAGACAGGACGATACAGGAAAGGGAACGTTATGGAGATTCTTTGTTAAAAGTGTAAAAAGCTTTGATAATTTGTGAGGTGTAGGGACGAGGTATTCAGCGACAGAGAGGGTTATGGATTCATACATTTCATACGGTGCATCAACCCTGACCCTGAGTTTGGCTATACAGAGGCCAAGAGAGTCTGTTACGGCACCAAACCCCAACACAATGATGGGCTATAACTCTAGAAGCTGCTGATGCAGCTGAGGTTGTTTTTAGATGTGGTTAGAGTGGATCACTGCTCTAGAGTTTCACCAGGACAGACATGATGGGGACATAATGTACCCGAGATGGCTGGTCTGAGGAGAAGCAGCGTGTTGGTCATTTTCCCGCCTCTCCCTCACTCACTTTTCTTCTCCCCCTCTCCCTCTCTCCCTCTCTCCCTCTCTCAGACAGGGGAAAGCAACTGTCAGGTCAATGGGGGCCACAGTGTCTACTGTTTATTGGTTCTCGTTCCTTTCAGGGACTGATTTAGACATTAAAAGGTGTGCAGACACTCTCTGGCACTTAATTGGTCCACTAATTATTACTCCGGAAGAGAAAAGAAAACGTAGCAGCTCCTGAGAAGCGGAATTGCCCACAGCCTTATAATAAGAAAAAAACCGCACAAAAGACTATACCCAAGCTAGGGGAAGGGTGCAGACTTACACCTGTACTGCCAGAACACTGCTCATAGAAGGAGAGGAGGGGGAAGTGGCAGCCTCTTTGTTCAGCCCTGTGGGAGAGCCGTGGGAGGGAGGAGACGTGGAGGGAACAGCCAAGCTCACTGCCACGCCCTCTTCTGTGTCACCTAGGCAACCACAGGGGCAAGGGATGGAGGTGAGAATAATGTCATTATTTTGTAATGTTATCAAGTAAATAGGCCTGGAAGATGGAAGATGCATATTTAGCAGTAAGATAGTGTATTTCTTCATTGTTTTTTAAACCATCTACCTGTAGCGGAAGGGCCTGGCTCAATCAGACCAACCTTCACCACCTGAAACACATGACAACATCCTGTTAGGACAAATACGTCATATTAGGAAAAATACGTCATATTCTAACACCATTATATACGTACCCCAATAAAGGGAATGAACTTCTGGTAGGAATCTTCATCGTGCCTGAACAGAGACAAATAATGAGTTATGACCAGTTCTATGGCTTTTGAATTAAATACCATCTTGTAGTTAAGGTATGTGTTACACCCTGACAGTTTGTGTGTGTGTGCCCACTCACGTCCTGTGTTTACAGGTAAGCATGGCCTCAGCGATGGACAGCTGGTGTGTGACGGTGGCTCCACTGACGTACTGGGAGATCCTACCGGCCACGTCCAACAAGTCTGCAGCACAGGTCAATGATTAGAGGTCATTGGTCAGAGGTCAAGCTCTGTTCGCTAACTTTATGTATCCAGATCCAGTGTGTGTGTGTGTGTGTGTACCTGTCTGTGGGGGTTCAGAGCGGCTGAACATGTCTCTCCACGCCCCGTCTAAGAACGCAGAGCTGTAACGGTTGTCTATGGCACCCAGGTGCTTAGCAACAGGATGGGAGCCTATAAGACCGAGAGAGAGAGCGCGAGAGAGATTATCTTTTAGTGTACGTGATCAGCCTTACAAATTTTTTTTTCCATTATCAACCCATCACTACGCCTGTCACCATGGATACGGATGGATGGTGCCCATGTTGTTTGTCTCACCCAGGGGCACCACCAGGAACCTCAGGTGGTTGAGCCAATCAGAGGTCTTGCTTGCCAGCTGTGTGACGAAGAACTGCAGGACGGCACCAAGGTAGCTCTGACTACCCACCACTGCCACCTTGACCGGCCTGGGCATGGACGAGTTACAGTTACAACTGGAGAGGAAAGGAGAGAGGGGCGGGGTTAAAGGTAATCACTGGCATAACACAGCTGTGACAGCCACCAAGTAGAGATGGACACAGTTAATCAAATTTCCAGATCTTCGAACGGAAGTTAGTATTCGATTACTTGAGTGAGTTCATTTCTTGTGATTTTCTTTCAGGCCTATTTTGGCAATGAAAAAGTGTTGTTATGAATGTAATTACATTATATCCTTGTAGGTCACAATGTCACAAGGATACCATTACATTTGAAATACTTAATTTAATAAAACAACAAAAATATGAGGGATGGAAATGAGAGAAGACAGTTTTCCGAATCAACTCAATATTGTCTGTGACTGTTTGAGTCCTGAGGTCTAAATATTTCATAGATAATGTGTTAGACCAACAGACTCACAACTCTTTGTGTGTGTGTGTGCATAATGTGTTACACTCACAACTTCTGGATGCGTGTGAGGACAGCAGACAGCACCGCCTGGATCTCAGCTCCTGAACACGTACACACCACCGGCTGCCTCTGTACCTGCAGCTGCTTTCCCACGTACTGGAACACACACACACACACACACACACACACGTAAAGAACTACAGAAACATCCAGGTTTGTTCTGACGCAACACACAAACGTGCGCACACACTAGTGAAGAAGGGGCTTGTGGGAATGGCTGGAGCGGAATGGTATCAAATACAGGTGTTTGATGCCATTCCATTTGCTTTGTTTCCGGCCATTATTATGAGCCGTCCTCCCCTCAACAGCCTCCACTGTTCCGCCACATTTAGCAGGTGAGGGTAGGTTGCTGGACTCAGATTTTCACTTTATCATATAGATAGTCTGGCTGTTGTGGATGGGTTATTAGCACTAGCACACACACACACGGTTCTTACCTGGCCCTGCCAGTCGGTGCCATTGACCAGGATGATACTCTCAGGCAGAGCAGAGTCAGACAGAAGGATCTGGTTCAGCTGATCATACACTGCCTTCCTCAGGACCTACACACACACACACACACACACACACACACACACACACACACACACACACACACACACAAAGTGGAGCAGTTTCTTTTTAGATGACTCCTCAACACATACATAATTTATTATTAACCTCGTTGTCATGGGTACATTTATGTTCTTTATTTAGACAAGAAGAAAGGAGGAGGAGAGGAACGGAGAGTGTCCGGTACCCCATAGACTAAGCTGTACCCCCACACATCGACTCTGTACCCCCTCGACTAAGCTGTACCCCCACACATTGACTCGATACCAGTACCCCATAGACTAAGCTGTACCCCCACACATGGACTCGGTACCAGTACCCCATAGACTAACCTGTACCCCCACACATGGACTCGGTACCAGTACACCATAGACTAACCTGTACCCCCACACATGGACTCGGTACCAGTACCCCATAGACTAACCTGTACCCCCACACATGGACTCGGTACCAGTACCCCATAGACTAACCTGTACCCCCACACATTGACTCTGTACCGGTACCCCCTGTATATAGCATCGTTATTGTCAATATGTTGCTTTTAATTTTAGTTTATTTAGTAAATCTTTTCTTAACTCTATTTTTTCAACTGCATTGTTGGTTAAGGGGATGTAGGTAAGTATTTCACGGTAAGGTCTACATCTGTTGTATTCCGAGCATGTGACAAATAACATTTGATTTGATTTCTATTTGGCACTGAAACTCAACCAAAACAAAATAGCAAATGTATCCAACATATTAGTGGAATCACAAGCTGAATGTTATCATTGGTTGCTATGAATGTGGGACCAAATACTAAACTTTTTATTATTTTAATAAACATACAAGGGAATTTGTCGGAACACTTTTACTCCCAGAAAATGGGACGACTGTGTACAAAAAGTGCTGGTGGTTCACCTGATATGGATGAAAATACCCTCAAATTAGTCAGCACTAGCATTTCAAATCATCCAAAGTGCTGGAGTATAGAGCAAAAACAACAAAATGTGTCACTGTCCCAATACTTTTTGGCACTTACAGTAGTTTTAAGAATGTGTGTGTGTGTGTGTGTGTGCGTGCGTTACCTGTGAGCTGTGTCCCAGTTCGGGGGATCTCTCGCTGTCGGAGCGGTTGATCCTCCCCCCTTCACTGATTGGTTTAGACAGCTGTCTCTCTTTCATAGGAGTACTGCTCTGTCTCTTCTGTTTGGGGGTGTGGCCTCCGCCATCCAGCCTGTGGAACACACACACCTTTTAAAGAGACAAAGCCCCCATTCAACCAGTGTGGATGGTATTACGTGTTAAAACTCCAAACCCCCAACCTCTAGATTTGAAGGATTGGAACAATTCTATTCAATTCGGGTATGTGTTATTTTGTTGGAGTCTGTCTGTCTGTCTGCTTACCTGGGGGAGGGCATGGTCTGTCCTCCTTCACTCTTGCTGCTCTTCAGGGGCGTACGGGGTTTCTCAGCCCCCGACACCGTAACACAGGGGCCCTCCGGAAACATCTCCTGTTCCGTCAACTCCTACACACAGAACACACACAGATCAGCTTGAGCTCAAAAGTGGATCGCTACTTCTACACAGAGCCTATAGCGTGTCTCACCAGGGTGTCCGTCTCAGAGAGGGCCTCTACATCCAGGTTGCAACTGCGAGAGGGTTTCATCTCCATCGGCCGCTGCTCCCCCTGCTGGAGATGCACAGGAAATACAGTCACTACATACACCTCACCTAGCCACGTATTACCAGACTGATGACCGCGGCGCTATAAAAACTCACAAGATCCGTCTGGTTGAACGAGGCTACACTTCACCTGATGTGAATCTCAATCCTTCACTTTCTCCAACATTCCTCTCTGTTGTCTCCATTCTGACCCCCTTCTCACAATATTTTTCTCCCTTACATCCCCCCTCTCCATCCTTTATTGGATTTGTTAATCTCCCTCTCCCGCACTCTTCCCCCTTCCTCACTCCCCCTCCTTCCCTCACTCCCCTCTCTCCACTCCAGTACTCACAGGGCTGAAGCAGGCGTCTCTTCCCAGGCTCCCTCCTCTGCTGTTCAGGCTGGTGATCTCTGTCTGAGAGCTGGACTGGGACATTCCCTCAAAGAACGGCCTGGATGGACACACACAAGTTAGCACCGACTAACATACATGGAATGATGTGTTCATTGTGGTGAAAGACGTTGTCAAATAGTCAAATCAATGTCATGGAAGCGTAGAATGCAGTGTTTACAGAGTTCCTTAACTTTTCAGGTTATAATAGTTTAGGGGCGGCAGGTAGCCTAGGGGTTAGAGCAAGGCACTTAACCCTAATCTGCTCCAGGGGCTGACCCTGTAGGAAGGCAGTCGTTGTAAATAAGAATTTGTTCTTAACTGACTTGCCTAGTTAAATAAAGTCAGAAGTTTACATACACTTAGGTTAAAGTCATTAAAACTCATTTTTCAACCACTCCACAGATTTCATGTTAACAAACTATAGTTTTGGCAAGTCGGTTAGGACATCTACTTTGTGCATGACAAGTAATTCTTCCAAAAATTGTTTACAGACAGATTATTTCACTTATAATTCACTATATCACAATTCCAGTGGTTCAGAAGTTTACATACACTAAGTTGACTTTGCCTTTAAACAGCTTGGAAAATTCCAGACAATTATGCCATGGCTTTAGAGGCTTCTGATAGGCTAATTGACATAATTTGAGTCAAAACCCAAAACGTTTGACCCAAGTTAAACTATTTAAAGGCAATGCTACCAAATACTAATTGAGTGTATGTAAACTTCTGACCCACTGGGAATGTGATGAAAGAAATAAAAGCTGAAATAAATCACTCTCTCTACTATTATTCTGACATTTCACATTCTTAAAATAAAGTGGTGACCCTAACTGACCCAAGACAGGGAATTTTTTACTAGGATTAAATGTCAGAAATTATGAAAAACTGAGTCTAAATGTATTTGGCTAAGGTGTATGTAAACTTCCGACTTCAGCAGTATATTTGGCTAGGTGTGCTGTGGGTTCTGGGTGAGTCGCCATAACAACGACCTGAGTTTAGGTTTGGGTGTGCTGAGGATGCTGTCCGTCTCCTCCATCTCTGGTCCACTGTCAGAGGGGTTGTACATCTCCAGACTGTCATAGAGCTCATCTAGATCTTCCTCCACTTCCTGGATCTGTTCACTAGAGACATGCTCCAGACCAAAACCCACCTACACACACACACACATCAGTATTACACAGGTATACAGAAGCATAGCTTACTCATACCAACATCACAGACATAGAAAAAAAACTGGAATCATTTCCAGTTGTATTACCACATCTCTGTTTATCTTTCTGTCTCTTATACATACTTCTGGGGAGACCAACACCAGTTGCGTAGACCAACACCTTTTGCAATTATAATGTCTGCAATTTGCACAAAACGAGGTGTTCAGAGATGTGTGAAGTAAGTGAAACAGAGGGGAAGGTGTAGGCAGAGAAAGTTCAAAGTCGGGGGTTTGAGTGAAGAAAGTTTTAGTATCTCTCAGTCGATAAGAGAAGGAGAGAGAGAGAGAGAGAGAGATGCCTACCTCATCAGAAACTTTGAACCTTTTCAGCAGGGCCACAAACTTCTGCTTGATGTTGGGTTGCTGTAAAAGAGGATTATTATTAAGGATTATTTTCCCCCTGGGTTAAGTGGTCTGAGAAACATGAGTTTATGGACAACTGTCAAGCAGTAGCACTTTCTCTATAGACCTGGGTCGTATTCATTAGTGCAGACCATAGCAAAACGTTTTTTCAACATAAAATGAAAAAAAAAGCATTTCTTATAGAACGAGTTTAGGCAGTCCCTCCATATGTTAGTCCATTTTCTTCTGTCCGGTCCAGTTTGAATATGACCCCGTCTACAAAGACTAATGAATATGAATATCAACTGGCCTGCATGACTAGAGAACAGATCATTTAAGATGTTGCTGAGGTGTTTTAATAGTGTATTCTATCATATAGTGACTAGCGCAGCCATGGCCTCATTTTGCACGCGAGCGTGTGTGTGTGTGTGTTTGGGTAAATTGTCGGAATTGTCCGTAATTACATGTGGAAAAAGAGAGGGATAGAGGGAGGAGTAGAGAGGAGGTTTGATAGCAGTAGAAGGGAGGGAGGGTTTCTCACTCTAGTGATGGAGGCATTGGAGGTGAGCTTCCGTCTGGGCTTCTTCTTCCTCACCTCATCCTCTTCATCATACAGATACTGACAGAGAGAGAGAGGTGGAGGGAGAGAATTGGAAAGTTATTCAGAGAATGACACACCCACTCATACCAGGTTATTTATACCCTACCAACCGTGACCTCCTTCCCTCCATCCTTTCACATCTCACTAGTCCTCTCCTTCACTCCTCACCCCTTCCATACCTCCTCCCTCCCCTCCCCTGGGATCCAGGTATCTCTGCTTCACAAACAAGACAGGACAAAAGACGCACACACACCTGGCCGTGGATAGGGTCGTCACTGCCCTCCTGTTCTGATGAGTAGCTCTCCTCCTCTTCCTCAGAATAGTTATCGATATCTGGAGAACGATCTGGAGAGAGAGAGGGGAAAGAAAGAGAGAGAGGTGATAGAGGGAGATGGACTAGAGAGCGAGAGAGGCCAGAGAGAGAGAGAGAGGCCAGAGAGAGAGAGGCCAGAGAGAGAGAGAGAGAGGCCAGAGAGAGAGAGAGAGAGGCCAGAGAGAGAGAGAGAGGCCAGAGAGAGAGAGAGAGAGGCCAGAGAGAGAGAGAGAGAGGCCAGAGAGAGAGAGAGAGGCCAGAGAGAGAGAGAGAGAGGCCAGAGAGAGAGAGGCCAGAGAGAGAGAGAGAGAGAGGCCAGAGAGAGAGAGAGAGGCCAGAGGCCATAGAGAGGGAGGCCATAGAGAGAGAGGCCAGAGGCCATAGAGAGAGAGGCCAGAGGCCATAGAGAGAGAGGCCAGAGGCCATAGAGAGAGAGGCCAGAGGCCATAGAGAGAGAGGCCAGAGGCCATAGAGAGAGAGGCCAGAAGCCATAGAGAGAGAGGCCAGAGGCCATAGAGAGAGAGGCCAGAGGCCATAGAGAGAGAGGCCAGAGGCCATAGAGAGAGAGAGGCCATAGAGAGAGAGAGGCCATAGAGAGAGGGAGCAGCGAGAGAGGGAGCAGCGAGAGAGGGAGCAGCGAGAGAGGGAGCAGCGAGAGAGGGAGCAGCGAGAGAGGGAGCAGCGAGAGAGGGAGCAGCGAGAGAGGGAGCAGCGAGAGAGGGAGCAGCGAGAGAGGGAGCAGAGAGAGATGGAGCAGAGAGAGATGGAGCAGAGAGATGGAGCAGAGAGAGATCCCTTACCGGACATCTTGGCCTTGGGTCCCTCGTGGTCGATGGGCTGGCTGGAGAGGGAGTAGACCCTGACCTCTGCTACGGGTACTGAGGCATCCTTCAACTGGCTGTGGAGACCCAACACCTGGGCCCCCTCACTGGGGTGCTGCATCACCTGGACAGGGAGGGGGGGTGGAAACAGAGGGGACGATTGGAGTGAAGACAAAGGGAAGGGGTACAGAAAGGAGGGATAAAGAGATATGAAATATGAGACAGAGAGACACCGAGACCGAGACTGAGACCGAGACAGACCGAGACTGAGACCAATACCGAGCCTGAGAAAAAAAAGAGAAAACAGAATTCACCAGAAAGAGGAAAAAAGGGATTACCACATATTCTGTACAAAGGCTGGTGTTCAGAACTGCATCAGTGTCAGCTCTCCCCCCCCTCCCTCTCTTTCTCTCTCTCTCTCTCTCTGCAGTCTGGTCACACTCTGGCTGCATTAATGAAGTCTACACATCACATCACCGACACAAACACAACGCAACAGCTACAGCTCTTTTTATTCAACTTCAGGAACACTGACAGAGTGTCAGAATGGCATGGAGTGTGGTGACGGAGTGCTGTGGTTCCATCGAGGTTTACTGAAAGGTTAGATAAAGGTGTAGCTGGATGAATGAAGGTTGAACAGAGGTTAGCTAGAGGCTAAACAGACTTTAAATACCAACCGTTAGCTACTGTAAAGACAGATCTAGGTAAAGTAAGTGGCTCCCTTAGGGCAGGAGCCAGAACTCTTGCCGTAGTTGTGAATGGTGACCCCATTTCTATGTAACTAGAAGTTAAACTAAGGATGTTTAGAGGTTAAATAGGAAATGGATAAAATGTTGAATAGAGGTTAATTGAAGGTTGCATAAAAGGTTTTTAATAGAGGTTAGCGCCGTACCTCAGCCATGTTGATGAGTCCCAGAGCCAGGGTCTTGTAGCCCAGGATGGTCCGGTTCTTATAACGTTTACGACGCTGCAGCATGATCTGAAGCTTGTTGGCATCTCTCTTCAAGAAGTGGGGGTACTGTGGGGGCGCACACACACACACACACGCTGAGAGAACCACCTCATCGTCGGACTGTACAATTACACAGATATAAATCGGAGTGTTGCCCAACGTTCCTGTTCTGTGACCCGTCTCTGACAGGTCACATCTCATAACCTCTTTCCAAATCAGACTAACCTACACTGATGGAGCGCTAGGCAGCGACTTTTACTGGAAAGTCCAACCAAGGTTTAACCAACTAGAGTTATGAAATCACCCCAGTTCCGCAGTCTGTAATAACCACAGCATTGTTGAATACTAATTTCTGATTGGCTAGAAGGGCATTATAGAATGGGCATTAAAACCAGATATACAGGACAATTGTCTCTGGGACAGTAAATATAATATCTTCAAAAAATGAACTCCGCAAAGAGCTGAGGCAAATGTCCTGTACAGAACATCGGAGTTTATCCCTTACTGAATAGGACCAGGACACTTGACCTGAAGTCTAGGCTGAAAAACTCTTGCCGTAGCTGTAAATGGTGACCCCATTTCTATGTAACTAGCCTCAGGTGCTAGACCAGCCCTACTGTACAGTATGTGTAACAGTAGTAGTAGTGTGCAAGGCCAGCCATACTGTATCTGTAGTAGTACTATTTTTTTTATTTAACTAGGCAAGTCAGTTAAGAACAACTTCTTATTTGCAATGACGGCCTACCGCGGCCAAACCTGGAGCCTGGATTCGAACCAGGGACTGCAGTGACGCCTCTTGCACTGAGATGCAGTGCCTTAGACCACTGCGCCACTCGGGAGCCAAGCGTAGTAGTAGTAGTAGCACTAGTAGCAGTAGAAGCACTAGTAGCAGTAGTATTAGCACTAGTAGAGATAGATAAGATAGATAAGATAGATAGAGCAGTAGTAGTAGCAGCAGTAGTACTAGTAGCAGAAGTAGTAGTAGTAGTAGTAGCAGCAGCAGCAGCAGCAGCAGTAGTAGTAGCAGCACTAGTAGTAGCAGTATACCTGTAGAGAGAAGGTGAGCTGAAGGTCTGTCTCTGTTAGTCCCGCTGAAGACAACAAGATCTCATTGGACCTCAGGATACGCTTAGAACCCTGAGAGAGAGAGATGGAGAGGAGAGGGAGGGACGGGAGGCAGGGAAGATAATGAATACCGGAAAAGAGGTCAAGTTAAATCTAGTTAAACATGATCATTGACGTACCACAGATAACTCCCAGAGTCCAAACAATCAGCCTTCATCAAACCCATACAGAGACAGATGGGGTGGAGGATGGAAACAGAGAGAAGAGAAGAGGGGAGGACAGAGAATGAGAAGAAAAGAACAAGAGACTAGTGATGTAGAGGAGGGAGAGAGGGAGAGATGGAATTGAGGTATGCTGGGCATTGAATAGAAGAGGAAGGGATAGAGAGAGAGCGAGAGCGAGAGAAGGGGATAGAGCAGTGAGAGGGAGGTGAGTGGACAGGAATGAGGAGAGGATGGAGAGAAATAGATTTGAGGAAGATTGCAAGGGAGAAGTGGGGGAGAGAGAGAGAGAGATTGAATTCAATAAAACAATATATTATAGGGATCTGGGGTTAGGCATACCTGTAGTTTGACAGCGATGACCACAGACGTCAGGTCTTTGTCCAGCTCCTTCAACATGATCAGCTTTTTCAGGGTCAGGTTGAACAGTCTGGAGGAGACAGGAGAGAGAGAGACTGAGCAACATGTACTGCAGACAACATTAAAGATGATTAGAGAACACACAGTCACTACAAAGGAAGGTACTGTACAGAAAACAACATTACATCATATAAACGGTAAATTAACCATTATGGTAATAGGACACTGTCACTGACTAGTCCATTTTTACAGAGAAGGACGGGATCTTTCATTCGCTTTTCCAATTGCTGTTACAGTCAATCCCAGCTGAACAAAAACGCAAAGGTAATCCCCCAAACAAACCAGTCACAACTACAGCACATCTCAGACACAACAGCAACCTCACCTATTGTTTCCAAAATATATTACATGAAAGACTGAAAATGGAGGCTAGACTTCACCAACTCCTCACCCCTCCACGGTCCCCTCCCCCCACGCTCCCCTCTGCCCCACCCCACCAACAGAACAGTCCAACCAGAAGGTCAGTATGTTGAATTATTCACGTCTGGGGCCTCTTGAGACACAACTTAAACCAAAATAGGCCTGGGCAGTGAGATGTAGGATGGGAGATGGACAGACAGACGGACAGCAGGGCTAAAGGGACAGCAGGGCTAAAGGGACAGCAGGGCTAAAGGGACAGCAGGGCTAAAGGGACAGCAGGGCTAAAGGGACAACAGGGCTAAAGGGACAACAGGGCTAAAGGGACAACAGGGCTAAAGGGACAACAGGGCTAAAGGGACAACAGGGCTAATGGGACAGCAGGGCTAATGGGACAGCAGGGCTAATGGGACAGCAGGGCTAAAGGGACAACAGGGCTCTGCTAATGTTACCTGGACGCAGAAGGGTAATGACTGAGATACTTTTGGAGTGTCATGAAAAATGGCCATGAAATGACTAATATAAAGTACCTCCAACGCCTCCATTTTTAGTGCAGACCGTCCAAAGCCATTCCACAGTCATAATAAAGTCTCTTGAATGGAGATCATGTCTGCCTGACTGTCCAGTGCCTGGTAGGAATGCTGATCTAGGATCAGATCCCCTCTGTCTATAAAATCTTAATCATTATAATTTAAAAGGCTAAACTGATCTTAGATCAGCACTCCTACTCAGGAGCCACTTTGTGAATACAGGCCCAGAAACGTTTACCACTACAACCCTCTCATGCTCTCTGCTAGGCTGAGAGGATGTCTACCTCTCTCATTGACTGCCTGTCTCTTTATGAGGTTTCTAACTTACAGAGACATCACTCATTGCAGAAGGAAAATATAATAAACCCCAGCTATAAACTCTCTACCAGCCCCCCCCCCACCCCCTCGGACTTCCCCTCCTCTCCGTCTGTTTCTCTCCCCTCACCCTCTCTGTCAGTCTACCTTCCTCTCTCTTCTTCATGCTCTTTGTCTCTCTTTCTACACAAGGGTCAGACTAGACTTGTAAAACAAGAAGAATCCCTGTCTGTCATATATGGTACTAATCTGTGTGTGTGTGTGTGTGTGTGTGTGTGTGTGTGTGTGTGTGTGTGTGTGTGTGTGTGTGTGTGTGTGTGTGTGTGTCAGGAGTGTTAGTCACAAACATTTAGCCCCCTTCCTTTTGATATACCACAGAAAAGACCATAGTATGGTGACAAATACTATAGTACATCCTACTGTTCCAAAACACCCTACAGATAAATGTACGCAAATCCAATCTCTTCTCTCACTGACATGTATTCTTAAGTCTTCGGCATCTGTCTGCAACAACATAAATCCCCCTTTTTGACATTTGAAGCACGTATCAATTTGATATAGTGTAAGTGTGAAATGGGGCTTGCCAACCATACGAAGCATTTGCATAAATTCCCCAATATGACTTTAGTAGAGAAAGGAATGAATACAGATGAAACTGATATTCCACACCAGGCTATTGTAGGGGATTGAAATGCCTGACTGCAGCTTTAAGAGGCAGGTGCAATATTGTTCCCTTGGTAATGGAGACTATCATGGGACTTGTAACCTTGCTGTGTCATACAACCAAGACACATGATACACACCTCCCCACCTTCCCTCTTGTGAATTTTCTCAATCGTTGGACCTGACCTTCAGGAACACTCCCCTCTCCCTAGGTAGTGGTTCGGTGATCAACAGTAAGGCAGGTGGTGTCTCCCTCCCCCTACCTCTCTTCCCAAGCTCTCTCTCTCGCCAGCTCTCTCTCTCGTCAGCTCTCTCGTCAGCTCTCGCTCTCTTCCCCAGCTCTCGTCAGCTCTCTCGTCAGCTCTCGCTCTCTTCCCCAGCTCTCTCAGCTCTCTCGCTCTCTCTCCCCCAGCTCTCTCTCGCTCTCTCCTCTCTCGCTCTCTTCCCCAGCTCTCTCTCGCTCTCTTCCCCAGCTCTCTCAGCTCTCTCGCTCTCTCTCCCCCAGCTCTCTCTCGCTCTCTTCCCCCCAGCTCTCTCTCGCTCTCTTTCTTTCCCAGCTCTCTCTCGCTCTCTCTCGCTCTCTCTCTTTCTTTCCCAGCTCTCTCTCGCTCTCTCTCTTTCTTTCCCAGCTCTCTCTCGCTCTCTCTCTTTCTTTCCCAGCTCTCTCTCGCTCTCTCTCCCCCAGCTCTCTCTCTCTCCCCCAGCTCTCGCTCGCTCTCTCTCTCCCCCAGCTCTCGCTCGCTCTCTCTCTCCCTCTCTCTTTCTTTCCCAGCTCTCTCTCTCTCTCTTTCTTTCCCAGCTCTCTTTCTTTCCCAGCTCTCTTTCTTTCCCAGCTCTCTCTCTCTCTCGCTCTCTCTTTCTTTCCCAGCTCTCTCTTTCTTTCCCAGCTCTCTCTCGCTCTCTCTTTCTTTCCCAGCTCTCTCTCGCTCTCTCTTTCATTCCCAGCTCTCTCTCGCTCTCTCTTTCTTTCCCAGCTCTCTCTCTCTTTCCCAACTCTCTCTCGCTCTCTCTTTCCCAGCTCTCTCTCGCTCTCTCTCTCTCTTTCCCAGCTCTCTCTCGCTCTCTCTTTCTGTCCCAGCTCTCTCTCGCTCTCACTCTTTCTGTCCCAGCTCTCTCTCGCTCTCACTCTTTCTTTCCCAGCTCTCTCTCGCTCTCACTTTCTTTCCCAGCTCTCTCTCGCGCTCTCTCTCTCTTTCCCAGCTCTCTCTCGCGCTCTCTCTCTCTTTCCCAGCTCTCTCTCGCGCTCTCTCTCTCTTTCCCAGCTCTCTCTCGCGCTCTCTCTCTCTTTCCCAGCTCTCTCTCGCGCGCTCGCTCTCTTTCCCAGCTCTCTCTCGCGCGCTCGCTCTCTTTCCCAGCTCTCTCTCGCGCGCTCGCTCTCTTTCCCAGCTCTCTCTCGCGCGCTCGCTCTCTTTCCCAGCTCTCTCTCGCGCGCTCGCTCTCTTTCCCAGCTCTCTCTCGCGCGCTCGCTCTCTCTCTCTCTTTCTCTTTCCCAGCTCTTTCCCAGCTCTCTCTCGCTCTTTCCCAGCTCTCTTTCGCTCTTTCCCAGCTCTCTCTCGCTCTTTCCCAGCTCTCTCTCGCTCTTTCCCAGCTCTCTCTCGCTCTTTCCCAGCTCTCTCTCGCTCTTTCCCAGCTCTCTCTCGCTCTTTCCCAGCTCTCTCTCGCTCTTTCCCAGCTCTCTCTCGCTCTTTCCCAGCTCTCTCTCGCTCTCTCTTTCTTTCCCAACTCTCTCTCGCTCTCTCTTTCTTTCCCAGCTCTCTCTCGCTCTCACTCTTTCTGTCCCAGCTCTCTCTCGCTCTCACTCTTTCTGTCCCAGCTCTCTCTCGCTCTCACTCTTTCTGTCCCAGCTCTCTCTCGCTCTCACTCTTTCTGTCCCAGCTCTCTCTCGCTCTCACTCTTTCTGTCCCAGCTCTCTCTCGCTCTCACTCTTTCTGTCCCAGCTCTCTCTCGCTCTCACTCTTTCTTTCCCAGCTCTCTCTCGCGCTCTCTCTTTCTTTCCCAGCTCTCTCTCGCGCTCTCTCTCTCTTTCCCAGCTCTCTCTCGCGCTCTCTCTCTCTTTCCCAGCTCTCTCTCGCGCTCTCTCTCTCTTTCCCAGCTCTCTCTCGCGCTCTCTCTCTCTTTCCCAGCTCTCTCTCTCTCTTTCCCAGCTCTCTCTCGCGCGCGCGCTCTCTCTCTCTTTCCCAGCTCTCTCTCGCGCGCGCGCTCTCTCTCTCTCTTTCCCAGCTCTCTCTCGCGCGCGCGCGCTCTCTCTCTCTCTTTCCCAGCTCTCTCTCGCGCGCTCGCTCTCTTTCCCAGCTCTCTCTCGCGCGCTCGCTCTCTTTCCCAGCTCTCTCTCGCTCTCTTTCCCAGCTCTCTCTCGCTCTCTTTCCCAGCTCTCTCTCGCTCTCTTTCCCAGCTCTCTCTCGCTCTCTTTCCCAGCTCTCTCTCGCTCTCTTTCCCAGCTCTCTCTCGCTCTCTTTCCCAGCTCTCTCTCGCTCTTTCCCAGCTCTCTCTCGCTCTTTCCCAGCTCTCTCTCGCTCTTTCCCAGCTCTCTCTCGCTCTTTCCCAGCTCTCTCTCGCTCTTTCCCAGCTCTCTCTCGCTCTTTCCCAGCTCTCTCTCCCAGCTCTCTCTCGCTCTCTCTCTCCCAGCTCTCTCTCGCTCTCTCTCTCCCAGCTCTCTCTCGCTCTCTCTCTCTCCCAGCTCTCTCTCGCTCTCTCTCTTTCCCAGCTCTCTCTCGCTCTCTCTCTTTCCCAGCTCTCTCTCGCTCTCTTTCTTTCCCAGCTCTCTCTCGCTCTCTTTCTTTCCCAGCTCTCTCTCGCTCTCTCTTTCATTCCCAGCTCTCTCTCGCTCTCTCTCTCTTTCCCAACTCTCTCTCGCTCTCTCTTTCCCAGCTCTCTCTCGCTCTCTCTCTCTCTCTTTCCCAGCTCTCTCTCGCGCTCTCTCTCTCTTTCCCAGCTCTCTCTCGCGCTCTCTCTCTCTTTCCCAGCTCTCTCTCGCGCTCTCTCTCTCTTTCCCAGCTCTCTCTCGCGCTCTCTCTCTCTTTCCCAGCTCTCTCTCGCGCGCTCGCTCTCTTTCCCAGCTCTCTCTCGCGCGCTCGCTCTCTTTCCCAGCTCTCTCTCGCGCGCTCGCTCTCTTTCCCAGCTCTCTCTCGCGCGCTCGCTCTCTTTCCCAGCTCTCTCTCGCGCGCTCGCTCTCTTTCCCAGCTCTCTCTCGCGCGCTCGCTCTCTTTCCCAGCTCTCTCTCGCGCGCTCGCTCTCTCTCTTTCTCTTTCCCAGCTCTTTCCCAGCTCTCTCTCGCTCTTTCCCAGCTCTCTTTCGCTCTTTCCCAGCTCTCTCTCGCTCTTTCCCAGCTCTCTCTCGCTCTTTCCCAGCTCTCTCTCGCTCTTTCCCAGCTCTCTCTCGCTCTTTCCCAGCTCTCTCTCGCTCTTTCCCAGCTCTCTCTCGCTCTTTCCCAGCTCTCTCTCGCTCTTTCCCAGCTCTCTCTCGCTCTTTCCCAGCTCTCTCTCGCTCTCTCTTTCTTTCCCAACTCTCTCTCGCTCTCTCTTTCTTTCCCAGCTCTCTCTCGCTCTTTCCCAGCTCTCTCTCGCTCTTTCCCAGCTCTCTCTCGCTCTTTCCCAGCTCTCTCTCGCTCTTTCCCAGCTCTCTCTCGCTCTCTCTTTCTTTCCCAACTCTCTCTCGCTCTCTCTTTCTTTCCCAGCTCTCTCTCGCTCTCACTCTTTCTGTCCCAGCTCTCTCTCGCTCTCTTTCCCAGCTCTCTCTCGCTCTTTCCCAGCTCTCTCTCGCTCTCTCTTTCTTTCCCAACTCTCTCTCGCTCTCTCTTTCTTTCCCAGCTCTCTCTCGCTCTCACTCTTTCTGTCCCAGCTCTCTCTCGCTCTCTTTCCCAGCTCTCTCTCGCTCTTTCCCAGCTCTCTCTCGCTCTTTCCCAGCTCTCTCTCGCTCTCTCTTTCTTTCCCAACTCTCTCTCGCTCTCTCTTTTTCTTTCCCAGCTCTCTCTCGCTCTTTCCCAGCTCTCTCTCGCTCTTTCCCAGCTCTCTCTCGCTCTTTCCCAGCTCTCTCTCGCTCTTTCCCAGCTCTCTCTCGCTCTTTCCCAGCTCTCTCTCGCTCTTTCCCAGCTCTCTCTCGCTCTCTCT